>JAGSMT010000141.1:600000-1009132 GCA_029286875.1 Lamproptera curius
ATGACCGACTTCTAACATTGTATAACTATTTTACGCAATATACGCAGGTAAAGGGTCTAAAAATATATATACGGGCAGAGCCGTGGACGGGTTGCTCGTAAATAATAAACTGTAAACGAAATGCGATTTTTAATTTATCTTACTAGTCTTCGTCATCTATCCTAGTAAAGCCATACTAGGATTGTAATGCAAGGAAGCCTTCTTCTGGCACTAGTTAGTAGCACATATATATTACTGTTTGAAGACTTTAGTTATTAGATTATTTCGAAAAAAAAAAAAAAGTGTTAAAATGTGTCTTGATTTAATATTGGCGCCAGTTAAAAGGATATGCTATAAATATTAAAATTAATTTCACGCCCATTGATTCATAAATAAAACCTTTATACGTTTTCTGTCAAGGGAATAACTAGGTTTGATTAATAATGTTCAGAATTTTCAATTAGCAACATCTGTAGTTTTTGTTAATGTTTTTAGTAAAGAAATAATGAATGTTATAATACAAGTATAATTAACATTATTAGGTTTCAGTTAACTTAGGACTCATTATCCTTTGTCAAAGGTTCGTAATGAAAACCGTTAAACTTGTACAATTTTACTAAATGCGTAAGATAAATAATAACATACAAAACCAGTCCAGTTGTGTCCGATGTATTGAAATATGTCGAAATAAAGAATTACATATAACAAGTGATGCAAGAAGACAGAGGGAAAATAACAAAGTACGTATACGCAATTTGACAGCTTATTTAGTGTTCACGATAATATAATATATAATTATATTACCAGCTTTGACTGCTTGTTATAAATATACATTTGAAAGAAAATAATACCGTAGTACCGTATTCTGAAAAAGCTTATCAATAACTTTAAATTAAAGAGGAATGTAATTGATGGTGTCTCTCGGTTCGAAATTATATTTTCGAGTTTAAATTAATTTAAAATCAGAAAGCAAGAGACCATTAATATTCGAAATCAGTAATAATTGTAACATGATAAATGATGCTTTAAAAATTATTTGAATTAATGTTTCATTCAGATTTATTTCGTTAGCCCAATACATATTATATAATTACTGACAACACATTAATTGGTATGCAAAACAATGAAATAGTTAGCAAGTGAAATTTAAACAAAACAGATGACCGACTTTAAACAATATAACCATTTTAATACCACAGTATCGGATGGACAACGTGACCTCTGTAAGAAACTACCCCGCGGTTTCCGCAACTGCATTTTAAATATTTAATGTGCCTTCATTCTCAATTGAATGAATTGTATAATATAGTTAATATAACTTTATGAATGATATACTCAGACAACTTTATTAATGCATCACCAGGAGAACATTTGTTATAAACTACTTCATTAACCACCATAGTGCCACTTAAGGTATACGAGATCATAATAGTTTGCTTCACGTAGAACATCCTGCTTGACAGTAAAATTTTAATGCTTATGATTTTATCATCGTTCTACATGTAAGATAACTATGTCCATGTTCTGCTTTGTTTTATTATATTCTTTCAAAAATAACATGTCATCAACTTTTCCATAGCACACCATTCTACTACTATGAATCGGGCAAAAAAAAGACCGATAAGTGTATAATAAAATAAAATATATTGATAAAAAAAATGCTTTATATTTCTAACTAAATCAGAAAATACAAAAAGATTAAGATAGAAAAAAAGAAGAAACAACACTTCAAAATAAAACATGATTTACACTGTACAATATTAACTATAAAATACTGTCGTTAAATATTATTTATTAACTCTATTTCTTATTGTACTAGCAAAAACCCCTTGTTGATCGAAGGTGATGGCCTCCTCTACATATTTCCAAACGTCCCTGTTAACAGCTGCAGTCATCCACTGCTTTGTACCGGCCACTTGAGTTATGACATCCGACCAGCAAGCGGTTGGTTTTCCTCTTTTCCTATTACTCGATGTCCCATTGCACGATGTCAGTCTGTGTCTGTCTGAGTCCAACGATAGTTTGTAAGTCACGCTACATGACGCTACTACATATTATAGATGTACGTTAATTACACTAGTTTAAGTATTAGGTTAAACGTTTTTGTTATTTACTATCAAATAAAAAATAGGAAAAAAATGTACAGAAATGTAAAAGTACAAGCACTTTTTTTCAAAACTATCACTGTGGTGTCAAAGATTTTAGCGAGTTTATTTCTAAAATCTGTCATGTTATGGACATGGCTTTATTTTTGGATTCCTTTAAATACCTTCTTAGATATAAATTGATATTTTTGATATTTGAAAAAAGCATTAATCTGATATGGCCGAATAAGATTTATATAGTTACAAATAATCCCTTTTATGATAGATAAACGCCTAGCCTAGTGGCTATGTTAGCTTCAGAAACCGGAGGTCGTTCGTTCGTATCCTACGGGACTCAACGAATTTTTATTTTTTGTGTCCTACTTGGTTTGGGCATTTTGGGCCAATCTCCCAGTTGTCTGAAAAGGAAGAAGATCCATGCGTTGGATTGGCATGTACAAAGTCAGTCCACCCACCAACCCGCATTGGACCAGCGTGGTGAAATACGGTCCAAAAACCCCGTGATGGAGAAGGCGTGCATTAGGGGAGGCCTATGTCCAGCAATACCTACAGCTATTTATCTTGTGTATTTTTCATTCAAATAGGTGGTAACGTTTTGTAGCAATAAGTAAGTGTATCTCTTTTATGTCAATCAGGGCTCTAGATATATGATGCCCCCATATATATTTGTTGCCATGCCATACACATTTGTTTATGACTACTTAGACTATAATTTGGCTTAACTGTCATGGTGTATACTTTAGTAAAATTGTTTGAATGTAAAAATGATTTTAGAAATTGTAGAGCACGCGATCGAATATTGCGGAAAACAACTTTGTTTGACCGTTAGGCCATCATATTGACGTATAAAACAATAAAATTAGGAATTGTAAAGGATATCGTAGATGTAATTTATTTTTCAATTTAAAAAAATTGTTCCATTAAAAAATTTTTCACTAACGAAACTGTGAGGTTGGTCCTTTTTTCCCTGATTGTTGTTAAAATAGTTACCAATACAGCAGCACAGGTTTCAAAGAAATCAAATTAAGGAAATTGCAAAGAACATCAAAGTCGTAATTTATTATTCATTGTAACAATGAGTGAATCGATTCGATTGTTGCGGAACAATGTAGGAGTACCAAGATAATTTCTATTCGATAAATAAAATTATGGACCTTGCCTGAAATAGGTTTCTATTAACTGAAAACTTACGATTTCCAGTAAGGCTTTGAATGCTTTATATATATATAATCTAAATTGGATTGATAATTTTAAGATTGTTGGTCCGAGACTTTGTGTTGTATTTTTATGTTATCTTAAACACGATGGATAAAGTACGCAAGGTAACATTAACAAAACAAACTGTCACTCATTTTAGGTTTGCGAAGTGTTATTTCAGTAATCCACATAGAATTGTTTTCATTGCGAAAAAATTAAGAAAGTTGCCTAAAAATGAGAAACATTTTAACCTGATAAACAATATAAGTTTTACGCATTTTATCTCGTTTAATTACTTTTCAATTATATAAAATTATAACCGACGTTTTAAAATCTTCCCGAGGTCCATGGTCACGGGACCGACTATATTTTAACCTCATTGTCAGTTTGGACTCAAATGTTTCTTCAAGGATGCAAAGCACCCCCCAGGGCTATTAAATTAACAAAAATTACTGGAGAGCCGCGGATTCTCTACCCCAAAATTTTGGTTTTCCGACCGATATAAGGTTAGCGATATCCCAAAAAATATTCGCAATACGACATATACATGAAACAAATACTGTAGTTTAATAAAAATCTTTTCCAACTTATTTGTAATTATTATTAGTATTAAGATAAAAGAATATCATAATAATATTGATAAGATAAAACAATATCGCAAAGAGGATTAAGTACATACGAGAGTGGTAAATTAAAAACAGAAGCTGCATTTGCGGATTGCGGACTGACGCGGAACACTTTCAGATTACTTTAATAATCACAGCAATACTTCGCTCTCTGTAAATTTTTCTTGTAAGGGATTAGTTAGACTGTTTAGTACAACAGGAAAATAGTTTGCTTAGCTCTATATTTTGTGGAATAAAAAAAAGTTCAGTTGCCGTTGTCTCCTTATCTTCTAGATTTAAAATAAATTAATTTGTTTTATCAATTAATAAAAAGTCATATTATTTTTGTATTTAATTACTGTCTTATATTTTTACTTTTAGGAGAAAAATTACCAAATGTATGTTATGGTTCGTTTACCCACTTTTCCACCCTCAAGGCAGGAAGGTAGTTAGTGTTTTTGCCTTTTTGTTTTAAGATTAGTCGTACCTCTTATGAGTTTTTCGTAAAAAGCAAATCAAGAATCTGCAAGAATTTACATACATTTAAATGGTGAGTGAGTATGTCGCCAAAAAGTTTTTTATTAAATGTTTTTTTCTTTTAATTATTTGAAAAAGTAACACAGTTTTAAAGTAAAAATTTACTAAGTTTTTGAGTACATAAGTTAAATTTCTTATTTATAAGATTCACATGCGGTACATTAGAACTAAACACTGAAGGTTGCTTTAAATAGATAATTAAATTCAGACAAAAGTAATTAGTACTGCTTAGCAACACATTTACACACACACGAGTTTCAATTCTTTCACTAACAAAAACATGTTTACAATCTAAATTAATAAGCTTTAATGAACTTATGAATCTTCATTCATCTGAATACTTAAAAAGTTTTAATAAGAAGCTACGGGATTTATTATGTTTAGGTCTATTGATATTTGAACTTCAAATCAGAAATATTTTCTGAAACTTGTTATGAACAAACTAATGTCGATAAAATCCATCTAAGTTTCAGTTATTAAATATTTTGTAAATTTTCATAAATGATAAACAAAATCAAAAAACTCTGAAAGAAGTTATTATTTTATCTGATCATAAAAGGATTTATACTATTTGCTTTTAAGCAATTTCACATTTTGCTTCTTGTTTTAGAGTTTAAATTAGTCTTTTCTTTTATGGTCAAGAAATTGATATATTCTGTCTTAATAAATTGATGCCGACTTGATATTTTGCATGATGTTTGATTTAAAAATAAAAGTGTATAACTATAGATTATTTGAATCATTTTATTTTATTTCCTCCGAAATTACTAGGTAACAAAATTTTGACCAATTCTAAACTTTATACAAACACTAGACACGTTCTGTGAATTTTATTTGCGTCGCGTTCTAAACATTTGATACTTAAAGTTTTATTGAATTTTGACTTGACGATCAGTTTGCTTTATGACTCCCTTGGAGAATTTCTATGCGGGTAAATTTTAAAACGCAGTAAAGTATAAAATAAAGGAGAAGATAAACCTTAATATGGAACGTATTACAGTTTAAATTTAATTCCCTTAGAAAAATAATCAAGTTAAAAAGTTTATTGTGGATAAAAATAATTTTAGACGTTGCGGATACGATAATGAGCATTAAACACAAATGAAAGATAATAAATTGAAGGGATATGCTTACGTTTCGTAAATTTCTTTTTTATTGAAATAAAAGTATTCTATGAATAACTTTAGTATACAATAAATGCGCAGTGCATTGGTGATATCACTGATATTTTTAATCATTTTATAAGAGTTTTTATAGTAAAGCAAAAAAACACTTTAATATTAAAAATTAATTGAATCTGTATTAATTTTTAACAAGAGTACATTTACGTGTCATGCGGAAGCTTTCATTCAGCTTCTATCTCAATTAATTTAGAACAAAGTTTTGTTATTATTCTTTTAACATTAATTAGGCTGAGCAGGGCTGTATACGTCTCAGAACTTTCATTTTCGACTTCAGCAAATTTTGTATATTATAGAGCAAAATAAAATAAAACACGATAAATTCCAGAATATTCTGTCCGAATATTATTAATTTTTACATTAAGTAATAACGCACTCCATAAGAACAACTACGTCACAAATCCGTCTACTACCCTTAGACATTGAACATAATCTCTAGTTTACTCGGTAATTACGATAGCTCCGATGATCTTCCAACCTCATGACTGGCATGCATGCATGTATGTTTACTCACTACTAAATTGAGGAAGAAACTGGCACATCGTTGGTACCATCCCATGAAATCCCCTGCAATCCCCTGCAGCAAGGAGACTTTAGAATTGTAGGCCTACGATCACTTAACTATCATCATCATCATCATCATCAGCCTGTTATAGTCCACTGCTGGACATAGGCCTCCGCTAATACACCCCAATCCATTAGAGGGTTTTGGACCGTATCCCACCACACTGGTCCAATGCGGGTTGGTGGGTTGACCGACTTTTTACATGCCCATCCGACGCATGGATCATCTTACTTTTCAGACAATTGGGTGATAAGCCCAGATTGCCCTAGCCAACTAGGAAACAACCTGTTGCCTACTAATATGTAAGTGAGAGAAATTACCAATTTGATGAGTCCCCACAGGATTCAAAGCCACGACCTCTGGTTTCTAAGGCACACGCCCATACCACTAGGCTACGGAGGCAGTTCATCTTAACTATAATTACCACTATTAATTAGTTTTTTAAAAATCTTAGTATTCAAGCAATAAATAAAATAATTATTATATTAGTCTTTCTTGATTTACTTGCTTAAAAAATTTAAACTTTTTATTTTCATTTATCGAGCAATGCTTTGTTTATAAAACGCTAATTCCGAATCTTTACTCGTTCGTTGCAAGTTGTGCCTTTCCTTCTTGATTTTTTTTATATCTTTATATGTTATTCCAGATGTTTCGGACTCTGACCAGCGTCTATGGTCACGGACACTCTAAGATGACATCTTAGTTAGTTTGAAAGAAAAAACGAGAAGAATCTGCGTAATTAAAAAAATAATAATCGTTTATGCAAAATGTTTGTGAGGTTAATATGTAAACGTTAAAATAACATGAAACACCCGGGACCTAAAATAAGCATTGTGTCTCGTAATCTTTTCATGTGTACAAGAGCATTTATCAAACAAAACACCGCACGTTGTATGCCAGCGGGTAGTGCGCATGCAAACTGCTTTATTGCCACTTTCCCAACGTTAGCTCGTTTTAATACGTAATATCTGACAGCACGTGGTCTACGAATTATTCAAACCGTTCATGATCGTTGCACAAGAGCATATTGCGTTACCACTTCTCCTATCTATCGAAGAACTCCCTTACATTATTTTATTTGTATATTTAGTAAAATGCTAAAAAATATGTGGAAATATTATTCAATTTATGAAGTTTTAAGTTCGAATGTCGATAAGGAAATATACAATACATTAGCAAAAGCAAGTTTTATTTCACTCTCACCTGTCGATCATTCTTGCTTAACCCGTATTTTTGTATGGTCTATCGAACGTGATTTAAGGCAAGCCATCCCGTTATTTCAACGTTGCAGGCAAGAAATAGTCCTACAGTTTTTAATTGATATTTTTATGAGAAAGAATACCTACTATTAAAGAAGATACAACAACAAGAAGGTTAGAGAGTTATTATTTTTAAATCTTATATTTAAACTGAATAGTAAAAACGAACAATAAATTTGATCAGTAAATGGGTATGGCTTTATTAAAAAACATTACAAAGAAGTAATTGTAACAACGTTAAAACTGTATGCATAATTATTAAACTGACATTACTAATTGATAAACGTTGCATAAAATTTTTAAGTTTTTTCCTAAATTTTGCCTGGTTTTGCAGTTTTAATTGGACACCAGTTATCGTATTGTATATACTTTTTTTTTAATTATTTCCTAAGATATTTTATACTGCACTAAAATTTTAATATGTAAAAAAATAAAAATGCGAATTCTTATTAATTGGATCCTATTTGGGAAACTTCAGCTATTCGATTCCAACCTACAACGGGACATTTCTCAAAAGCTGGCTTGAAAATGAGGGTAGTTCTGTTCTTTTAAGAAGGGTGACAAATGCCTGCTTAAGAATTACCGACCGATCTCACTTTAAGCCACATATACAAGTTGTTGCCTGACGAATCCCTCACTAATAAGCTCGAAGTTCCAGCCACTGGACAGGCTGGGTTTCGCCAGAAGATTTAGCACTATTTCACCATAGGGAATTTGTCAAAAATCTCACAGTACAATCAGCCTTTATGCCTTGCCTTTGTTGACTATGAAGCTATGCGCTGTGAAACCTGGGCTGTTTGAAAAGTCTTCAGCGATGCCAGGTTGATTATCGATGCTTAGGATCTAAGAAGGTCTATATAGTGCTGCTTTATGTCCATCTTGATTCGGTCACACGAGATCAATTCAATTTGCAACAGGGATATCATTTCGCGAAACTGTTCACAAATTCTTTGGAATGCGTTTTAAGACCCACACCTTCGTTTTGCCGACGATATCGTAATATTGGCCGAATCTTGGAAGTGCTTGCAGTATTTGGCACAGCCTAAATGAATCCTTCCCGTGTTGGCCTCGCGATGAACTTGGATAAAAAAAGTCATGTTTGACGAACATTCTCCCGGGGCCGATCAGTGTCGATGGCGTTACTCTCAAGTTGTTAATAAGTTTGTGACCTTGGGCATATTTGAAGTCGATAGAAACAACTTCGAGAGAAGCCGATAGTAAGTTCAGTTGGGCTGGGAAGCTTTGGAAGCTGAGCCACGTTCTCCGTCGCCGCCGATACCGATGTTTGAAGATAAAGTCTTCAATCAATACGTGAAGTGAACCTACGGTCGAAACAAAGGCCTTGAATATAGGACTGGTCCAAAGTTTGCGTTCTCAACGCGCTATGGAATGCGCTATTTTCGGATTTCTTTGTCGGACAAATTCGTAAAATTAATCCGGTAAAGAACTAGTCCTGACAAGTGAAAAGGTTAGCTCGTTTGAAGTGGCAGTGGGCCGGTCACGTGGTCAGAAGAACCTATGGTCGATGGGCCAAAAAGGTTCTGGAGTGGAGGCCGCGTTCGGGAAGACGGAGCGTTGGTCGATCCCCGACCAGGTGGGAGGCCGATCTCCGTGTAGTAGCCGCTCAAATTGGCAGCGAGTAGGTAGGGATCGGCCGTCTTTGCGTTCATTGAGAAAGGCCTATGTCCAGCAGTGGACGGATTGGGGCTGCTAATGAAAAATAATGAATGATTTAGCGTTTTTACATCTACGAAGCAAATATGGAAGGGGAAAACGATTCAAAAATGTATTATTTTGTCATTAATTTTAGCCAAAGGTGGTAAGAGGTGTTTAAATTTTTATTTGATTTACAAAATCTTGTGATAGAGTTGATGTATAATATTCTTATTTAATGTATAAACGATTCCATTTTAGTTTATTTATGTAACAAAAAACCATACCTATAATGTTAAACAGGAATAATATACAGTACTACTCCCTTCAGCGGACACAGTCAAACGTAATATTAGCCTTTAATATCGTTTTCTAACTTGGTCGCATATTCAATAAATGTTTTGACAATTATATTTGTTTCGCCGTATACCGAATCAATGAAATCACAATCCGCATTGTCTCTCTCTGATCCGACGATAATAAAACTTACTCAGTCCTTGTCATTCAAAAATTTTAATATTGACAATTGCAAAAACACTAGAATTTTTCACAGATGTAATATTTACACAGATCTTTCAGGATTTAAAACAATCTGTAGTAAAAATAATAATTATGAAATTATTTTCTAAAATTATGGTAAGATGACTCCACTACATGAAAATGGTTATTTTAGCTTACATTTTATTCATTGAGCAGTCTAATTTCGTTAACATTAGTATGTCAGTAATGTTACAAAACTTTTTAGACCCCGCTAAACCAAACGCGCGCTTCCTGTTTTGCAAAGCTCATAGTCGTATTGATCGGTTACTAAAGTAGAAAAAATCTTTTCAAATAATTAGATTAATTATAGCAGCATATATTTCACGTGGTCAAAAATACCGAGTAACGTTATAAAACGTAAATAGTAGAAAATTTGTGCTTTTAAATCAAACCATAATTTAAAGTTGATTTAAAATATTAGTCCTGAGGTATACATAAATCTTTCACTTCTTATAAAATTCGATAATGATCTCGAAAGGTAACCAAGAAAGTCTGACGTGGATCTAGCAACTTTAAATAAAATGCGACACCTCGTTTTGTTTAAATTTGCGGTAATTTTTTTATCCTATTGCGATCGTTTGCGAAAGTTCATATAACAATCTGCTTTATAACAAAAAATAAAGAAAACAGTTGAATGTATGCGTATGTACAGTGCTATTGTTGTACATTGTTTCCATTTGCATATTTTAGCAGTATGGGCATCATTTCACACAGGGAAACAAGCAAGAAATTTTTATGATACCTAATTTGTACGTAGTATGATTGAATCATTTAAAAAAACGAAAAAAGATGGCTAGAAAACAGGTTTGGACAACTGTAACTGCAAGGCCATAAATAAAGTGTCAATTAATTTAGAAATTGAGCTACAATCCAGTTGTCGCCTTTCCAAAGTACTGAATAAATGCATAAACTTGTTCAACGAATATTGAACAGAAAATGAAGTTCGCAATTACAATGCCCAATGTAACTAACAAGTACGCAAATTGATCATTTTAAATATAACTAGTTTACCTCACTATTCTACGAAACGAAATGTGTTTGGAACAGCATTACAATGTGAGCAAATACAAATTGATGTATAATCGTTTATTCGTATACAACATTGTTGCTATGTTAATGTTACATTTCGGAATGGTATTTCCATTGTTATAGAAGAAATACATACAATAGAATATTGAAATAGAAGATATGTAAATTACTGATTGAAATACGAATGATAAAGAAATAGTTTTAAAAGCTGTGATTAAAAATTAAAACCTATTTATAAGGTTTGAGATTTAAAGTTTTTAATTTTATGATTAATTTGTCGTATAAAAAATAAAAAACTGTGTACACCCGGACTCAAGTTCACTCACTATTCCTTAACTCTCATAGGTCCAAAGGACAGATAAACAACAAAACCGCAGGAAGCTTAGGGAGAGGGCCGACTTTTTGCATGCCCATCCAGATCATATTACTTCATAGGCAATTATTTGGTCAGCCTACATTGCCCAAGGAACGAGGAAACAGCAATGAAAAAACCGCTCAACTACTAGTTAATAAATAAACTTATAATGGAATATGAAAAGTAAAAAGTCTTATAGTCATAGCAAGTTAACATTAAAAACTCATTACGGTTATCTAGATTTATTATTTAAATTTCTAAAGTGACTTGTTACAGTCAAAGTAGTTGAATGTATGCTACGGTCTGTACAAAAGCTTTATTAGCTTTTCTTAAAACCAAATCACCCTAGTAAAGTACTAAAAATAAATTCACCGTATTTCGCTTGAGTTAAATGTATTTTCTATTTCATTTATTTTGCTGTCTTTAAACTATAGAAGTATTTAATATTTTCTTTTCGTTTCTATAAGAAGAATGAATTTGTATAGCAAAATATTACAATATTTTATAAGACGATGAAAAAGATATAATAACAGCTTTTGGTTTGTATAATATAATAAAGTGGCGTAGGAACGGTAAAACGCTTATATATATTAAATATATTATATTTAGTTTAATCATGAAACAGCTTGGTAAACAAATTGCTACACTCTTAACTACTTAAATTTTATGTCTGTTTGATATAATTTTGGCTAAAGGAAAATCCCCGCTAAGTTTCTCAAGCAAAAGTCTCCTAGGTCAGAGACTTTCTTAATCAGGTGCCAGATTATCAAACAGTTGAAAAAAAAATTTATTTGAGCACCAATTAAGCTAATTACTTCTAATATTTTGTGCGATATAAATATTCCAGCTTATGTATATGCGAGATATATATATTTATATATATATTGATAGTTTTCTTAATTGAATTTCATATCCATATTAGTAAAACCTCGTAGTATTTTTCTGATTCGAGTTTTCCAATATATTGCAGCGAATATATGGCATAAGTGAAAAACCTGATTGCATTTTATCAAACCTACGTCAGAATTATAGGCACTATTTTGTTAAGCAACTATTGTTGTAAGTTTCGTTTTTAGGATCGTGTGAAAAGTTTATCTTTTGTAAAGTTAAAGAAGCGTAGGATAATGGCTGGTATTAAGAGAATTTATTCAAGATAAAATATAAACCAAATAATAGGTCCTTACCCAAAAATGTAGGTAGCTAGTGTTAGATTCGTAATAAGTCAAAATATTAGGCCTTAGTGCTAAGAAGTTGCAGAATTAGGGCTAAAGTAGATCAAGTATCTTTTCACAAAGACCACTCGCAAGAACACTCAAAAATCACCTGAAAGTCAAAGAGTTACTGATGCCATGCGGTGACTAAAAAGATTTTAGAACATTTTGTCTCGGAAAACTAAAGCAAAGCTTTGGTTTTCCTTTAATCACTACATCTCAGATCATATCAATAAACGGTTTCACGTGCATAAGCATTCGATTAATCTTCAATATTTGTAAATTTGACTACGGGTCTTTCTATTGTGCTTAACTGCTATGGCTTCCTACACGCCAGAAATTTTCACTGCGGGCTCGTACGTCTCTTTAAAGTAACCATCACTTTAAGTGTGAAATTTGAATGGAAGATTTAATCAAAAATATTAAAATAGACGTTAGCAGATAAATGTTCATATTGAACATTATAGACAAAATAAGTAATACGTAACATCTGCGTATTAGTGTTCAATACGCATTGTTTTATAATTTTTTTACGTTTCTTTAAATTATGCTTCTTATCCTAATATAAATATTAATTAATATAAATTGGCACTTTTCTTTAACTACACAAAGAAATTATGAAAGTGCGTTTTGTTTGTCATCTGAACGTATGTATACTTTTTAATTAATGAAAGACTTGAAGGCGTTAATTATGTTGAATATGTTCATCAAGCAAACGTCTTAATTGCAAAATTGTTCAGGCTGCATCTAAATGGGATCATTTACGCTATCTTTTGAAGTTGTTTAAATATCTCTTAAAAGAGAACTTTAGCACATTATCAAAACGTATTGCTTGACAATCTGCTAGTCGCAATACAGATATACTTACCATTAATTATAAACTCGCTCTCTAATATGTAAAAATAAAAGTATTGGACTCGTGCTGTCAGTAAAACGGAGTAACGTAAAACTTGCTACATGAAGTCTGGTATACAAAATAGCATTACATTGAATACCGTTGCCATGAGAATTAGGTTACAAAAACAGCTGCTTGCTTCTTAAGCTTTATAATTTAAAGTAAATCTATTTTCCTGTTCTAACGTAAATGCAAGTTCTTAAGTCTTCAAATGCAGGATTGCTATTCTGAATGGTTTTATATAGAAGGTGTATTTGTTTAAGAGCCATGTAAGATGGCTTATCTCTGGCTTATAGCCTATTATATCTTAGGATGTATAGGAGCTTGCACGTCCTTCGTCGCTATTCCAATATAGATTTGCTACAGATTCCCCGAATTTCGTGCCCCAAGAGCTAGGGGTGCCTAGCGCTGATAGGCAGATGTAGAATGGGATTTCCCTGTCCTTTTGCAAATAAGCCTATCTGCACCCAGCAGTGCCTGTGCAGCCTGCATAGTCGTCTCTGCAGCTCGCCTCGTTTCAGCTATGCATTGACTCGTTCAGTCCGCTAGGAACGGCACCCATGGTCATCCATCCATAAGCTGACCACATTCTTTGTAGCTTTCTCGCGGCGACCTACGGCTAATGTTAGGTTTAAAACCAAATATAAGCGTAAATAAAACATGTACTTTCAAACAATACAATCAATGGATAAGGTGTTGACCTTATTGTAATTCTCAAATCAGTTATATATGTTACTAAAATAGATCTGAATTTAGATGTTAACAAGCAATAGCGACCAAAAAGAAATAGAAACCGAAATATACATGGGATTAGTGTCCATGAAAGCAGACACTCGATACAAAACCGCAAACATGATTCCAAAGATTAATGCCCTGAAGCACTGAACTTAATCACAGAAAGTGATTAAGTTATATAATTAACCATCCTTAAACAGTTTCTTTTGCAAATTGTTATTTCTAACAGTCTTTTCAATCTTCAATTCAAATATCTTTATTCAATATGAAGTTTACCCTTGTTGATTTCAAACACACTACCACCAGTTCGGAAAAGGACCCTCAGACCTGAGAAGAACCGCGGAAACTCAGGGCTATTTTTATGTCATCTTTTAAAATAACAAACAATTTGATAATTCGGCATTACATATTATGCAATTTTGAAACAGGACCTGGGCGAACATTCCATTACCAGGCTGTGTTTTCATTTAAAAATTCATTAATATCGTTAACCTTTAACATAAACGTTCCTTGACTACCTTTTTAAATTTATTAATAGTTAAATTCTGAACGTTTACTGGGATTTTGTTGTAAAAACGTATACATTGTCCCATAAAAGGCTTACTGTCCTAATTAGCTTAACATCAAATTACATATTGCATTTCTTGCGCTACTTCTTCTTCCAGCGCTAATGTTTTAAGTAATAAAAATACAATAAAGTAATGTTAGATAGAGCCCTTCAAGCTATAAAAAATAATCCTTATGTAAGCTTTTGAATTGAGCGGATAACTTGGCCCACCTGGGCAGCCCTCGATTCAGCATGCTGACAGGAACCAAAGCGACCCAAGGGGCTCCCCCATCTGAGGCCCTTGGTGCAGTTAAATCACTCGGTTGGTAGACGCTCCTGTGGCAACGGCCTCTCCATACCCACATGTTCTAATAGGTTTAATCCACACAGCACGAAAAAATTGAAAATATAGTTAAAATACTCTAACACTAAAATATGTTCTATATGTTAAACAACATTAAAACAATATGTACTATAACATGGTGCAAACGGAGTCAAGTAAAAAGGAGGTATACTCATTTAACAACAGAGACTTTTCTTTTTCAGTAAAGTCAAAATGATTAAAATTTTACAAAACATATATTTTTAGATTACAAACACAAATATTTTATCTTTCATCTAATTCAGTCAGTAATAAATAGAAATGTATAGCGAACAGCGAATATTATCAATGGCAAAAAAGTTGAAATATCACAGCGGCTACGCGGAGAAGAACCGCTTTTTTCACACCTATGGGGTGTTTTATTGCGTGCTATAATAAAAGTGATATATCTTTATATTCAATATATCTTTATATTCAAAAAACTAAGTATGAGAAACAACATTGGCGATACATGATTGAAATTGACAGGAAATATTCATGAGTCAATTATACCTATCGTATATGCAAAATCTGTTAATTAGTAATGGTCTCAAACGGCGTACTTGCCCTCCCGGGTCAGGTTATATCGGACATGCACCGACTAAAACCACAACGTTCTTCTTTCCTGGCGCCTTAGTGACACGGTCACAGGAACGTATTGGCAATCTTCTGCGACCCCGCCAGCGCTACTTGCCACAGCAGTCCCATCCCAGATCTACGGCCCACTTTACCACTGGGCGCGTCGGAACTTACTCACCCGCTATCTTGGCCCCATCTGAGCAGTAGACTCCCCCGAATCTGCCACCCAGGAGAAATGTTAGCCAAGCGATCTGAACACGTTCCAGCGGCTGACGTGACGTAAAAAGTCCTTCTATTTAATAATGTGTAATATTGGCGTAAACAAAAGAATTAATTGTGCCGACATTCATCCTCCCCTGTGACTCCACCTTGACTGTCGAGAACAGGGATAACCTCGCGTCTATCGCCTTTTCTCCGTCCGCTACACTGTCATAGGTGCATCTGACACTGACTTCTTGAGACAGTTTGGAGCAGCCTCCTCCAAGGCTAGCCTTACTCCTCAGGCCGGCCAGGTTCCTCTTAGCTTCTCCGCAGCTAGACCAAGCCGCTGATACTGAGCCCCACCACTACGACAAAGCGAGAACCTGTTCGGGGGACCCTTACTAGTCTCCACAAACTTAGTGGTCTTTAATCTAAAATGTCGGCAATATAGACTGTGATGTTAAAAATAGAGTCAATGTGGAATAGAAGAAGTGGCGATCTCGGTAACAGCTTGTGACCCACAAACGCCCCTTAAATTTAAGATGAAAATTTAAAAGACGTTCATGAGACCAGTCATTATATATGTTTCGGAATATTGGGAAATAAATGTGGCGGAGGAAAGAAGAGTAGATGCAGCGAAGAATGGTTTTTTAAATTAACTTTGCTTTATCTATTTCACATAGAAGATTCGCTTAAATTTTCCTTTAATTTATTTTAAATATTATAATTATTTCATTTAAAATCATTACGAAGTCTTAAATTATTCTTAAAAATATACGAAATTAATTGCATTACTTGATTAAATAAATAAAATTTAGATATAAAATAAATAAATAGATTGCGATTTTATAGACGTCCTAATTTAATTATAAAACCTTGATCAATCATCAACGCATGTCAACTGCTTTCAACTTTGTAAATCAGAATTATAAAACTAAAAGAGCGAATTCCCATTTTTGTCTGAAAGCAAACTATACTGATTGATTATATGACACTTAAGTGTAACTTAGCCGGAGTAACTAAATAATCGTAGACATTTAATGAATACTGCCAGACAAATTAATGATTTGACTTGGTTCTCTTACAATTAAAATTAGATTAATTATTTAACCCTTCAAATTGTAATGCTTCTTCGAAATGAAAGGGTAATCAAATTATTTCGAGAGACACCGTCTAAACGAGGCCTTTGATAAATTTATGTTTATGCCAGCGTTAAGAGAAATATTTTATGAAGGTCATTGTATATGAAATTAAATTTGAGTAGGTATAGAAAACAAAGTTTGTAGTTAAAGTAAAAGATAAAAAATTTGAAAATTAAATCAAGCTTTGTTAAAACTTTGTCTATCCAAATGAGCCTATATTTTTCTATAGCGCTGTTTAAGGATCTTTGATTTAATAGACCTTATAGCGCCTGTAGACAGTATATGGCCATAGGTGCATGCATAAAATATATGACCACAACGAATGTTTCTTTACTATTTTAGAATTATTTAATATTAGAATTTCTAGTATAAATAATAAAAATGTAATGTCATTCACGCCCATTATTCAATAATCACAACATTAATCATTATGAATTTCCATATATAAAACTTATTGATAAATATCTTTTAAGAAGTTGTACATCAACTTATAAACATTTCTGATAGGTAAGCTAATTAACCTGACTCCGTTCGCTAAAATTTGTTTTTAAATTCAAACCTGAACCTAAAGTCGAATATATTTTTCCAATGTGTAATTATCACACTTTCTTATTGATCATCAATTAAACTGTCACTTTCATTTGTAATTCATACTATGTACATTCTTAACAAAAAACAGATTCTTTGTGTTATGATGATGTGTATATACTAATACTAATAATAATTATATACTGCGTACCTTTAAGCTATCGAAACAGTTTACACCAAATAAATATTAATTACATAAAGGTACTAACAACCCCAACCCCCCTTGTGGGTGGAATTTGGTAAAATCGTTCTTTGCTGACCTCTACTCGGCGAAAGGATTATTCCTACCAAATTTCAAGTCGCTACGCCTTATGGTTCCAGAGATATCGTGATGAGTCAATATAAAGGTAGAATCTCTGTTATATATATAGATTTAAAACTTATCATTTTGTTAAATTCTCGTTCAACATGTTCATTTTAAAGCAGTAATTACACAAACACCATTATGATCGTCATAGTTGTCATATAATTTATTATTTCAAGTGTGCATTACCAAACACGTTAGTTTATTACAAACGCCAATAAAAATATGTATTTATTCAACATTTAAAGATTTTTACTTCTCAATCTACCAGTAATAGTTGCCAGTTTTAAAGGAGAATATGTTGTGCGTATGTAAATACGATTGACATATCATTTGCTTTACAAAGGGAGAAGAACTTAAAGTGACGCTTTTGTCTACAAATTCGAATGCATTTTTAAAAACATTTGTTTTACTATTTATTTACCGACATTTTATTGTAAAAAAGTACTAAAGCTAAAGTTTATAATTATGTAAATTAACATAAAATAATTTATATAAGTTAAAAATATATAATTAAATAAGTTAAAATATATTAAGACAGGCACTCAATCTAAAATTCCCAGAACATAATTAAAATTTTAATTTAGTGTTTGATTTTAGTAGACTTTATTTTTACTTTAAGTTTTATTAAATATCTTTATCGAAATTTAAAAATATATCAAACGTGGTTAAAAATGAATAAATATCAGAAACTAAATCAAGGTAATCTTTTTTCCAAGCTTAATTCTATATAGCTGTGAAAATGTGTACTGGTTAATCACTTCTAAACATGAACTATCAAAGGAATTAATATGCCTACTATTAAGAACGTTTGGTAAATAAATTATTTAAACATTATGGAATTAAAGCTAAACAAAATGTATAAATAGCTATCATGTATTTTTCATAACAATGTAACAACTAATATGAAAACATTCTCCATTTGGATATGAGCATGAAAATAGAATAAAAGTTAATTCATATACACGCAGTTAAAGTTCGCTACTTACAAATATTTGTTTTATTTATCTGAGTGATAAAAGAAAAAACGCGATAGTCTTATTTAGTTTCCATGTTGTTTGATAAAGGTATCACTTATGATATCAGATTTAATAATTAATAATTAATAATTACGTAAATGTAATATCCTGAATGTATAATAACTAATTAAATAATAAAACAAATACATCTTTAGTTATTCTAATTAAATACCAGACTTTGTATTTAGAAGGTACAAGCTGCTTTTGTTAAAAAAAATCATATACCTTAAGTATCTTTTTATAGATGCCAGGAATATCTTATTGATATAGTGCGACTTTATTTGTTTATTGTCACTCAAGTCAAAAGCGTGCCGGTAAGTATCTCTCTATAATGCAAATAATATATCAACAGTGTTGTCACATAACTTAATTTCGTTTCCTTTCAGGGAAAGACAACGATAAAATGAAAAGCTCTTTATCCAGTTCCCCGTGAAATATATTTTGTGAATAGATAAATTTATATATATAGAGAGCTAATAAATAAATTTGTATATTCTTTAGAAGAAACGGCCACATCGCATTGTTTGTTATTGTGATAGATAAATATAAAATACCAATCAATACCACATACTCTTTTCTTAATTTAAATGTAAAAATATACATGTGTTTAATTGTTTTTTGATGTTGCTTGATCACTATAAATAACAAATAAACATTACTCCATTTATGGCAGGCATTTAGGTGGCTCTAACAAACAAAATATGCGTTGGTATCTTTAAACTTTGGAGGTGTACTATAATATCTTTCGATATAGCCTAAGTATAACTGACTATAATTTAGAGCTTATAATTTGAACCCATTTTCTAAAGAAAGTGTCAATTACTGTCGATGTTAAAGTATAAGATTTATCTAACACATGCTTTAGATAAACTAAAAGCACAAGCGATGAAAATGTCTCAATAAATGCAAAGCGCATCTTTCCCCATTGTCAGTTCATGTGGAGTGGGACCGACTTCCGAAACCGCCGCGAGCAACGATTTTTCTCTATTTAGGTGCAAACCTCTTCCAGAAGCTGCCAACGACAAAAATATAGTCTTTAATTCTTAGTTATAAATGGTATTGTGTACAATATTATATCTTTGTCGCTATGAATTAACAAGTTATAATTATTTCTATTGCTTGCGCGAATATTATACATTATTAAATAAAATTACTTTACGGATTTTATCGCGTTTATTTTACATTTTAAATTCCCGACGTTTTGAACACTTTCCAGCGGCCGTGGTCACGGGGTAGACTGAGATGTCATGCGTCTTCTTGCCAGTGCTGAAGCGGGTTTTCCGGATCTTAATTTTTATTAATTATTTTTAATCTGTACTCCGACCTATGCAAAATGAACTGATTTTATCTGTACAGCCGGCAGTGGTATTATGCTTGGGTTTAAATTTTAATTTATTAATTATGGGATCTCAAGCAGGTGGTAGAACCCAACCATCTTCTCTATTAGATGATCTATTTATTATTACTACATTTTGATCCCTTCCCGTAGAAAATATAGTTTTTAAACTAAGGTGGTTATGGTCATTTGATAAGTAGGTCCTGTACCCTATCCCACTGCTTATGTTAGTTTTTTATCCGCTTGGACTATATGAATAAGGTTATTGTGTTTGTGTCTGTGCATAACATTTATTTCACCAATAGCCGATCTCTTATATTGTAGCACCATCATTGTAATCGATTATTACAACGATGCTTATTATTAGAATGTAATGTAACTAATGTCATCGAAATAAAGATAGAAGAGTATAAATTATTATAGTGTTCAACAATAATTAAGTTATTAAAACTGCTCATCGCGATGTTATGAAGAAATTAAATTGTGTTAAAGTTTGCTAGGTTTCATTCATATTGTCGGTTTTACTGGGTTGGTTAATCCCTATTCATTGATTTTTTTTAACCGCTATGTCTGTATTGTTTTTCATATTGATACTTGTTATATGTGTAACGAAACAATATGTATTTTTGTGAGAATGCACATTAACAAAAAATGAAAAAGCAAATTTAAATAAAGTCACGGGATAGTCAGAAAAGTATTTCATCTTTTAATTTACCTCTATCATGCCAAATGTTTCTTTTTCTTTGGAAGAGAAACAAGAAACATTTGGTGGTTCGTAAGATCATGAAAGCTTTGATACTAAAAATTTTCAAGAATTTTTGCAGTTGCTTTGTAAAATTTTTACGAAATATTTTATTTTTAAAAGTGAAATGAAGAAGTATTCAATTCTTTACAAGTGAAACAATGTGAGCTCAATATTATACTTACGTTTATAAATAAGTATTGTCCGTATGTTGTTTTACATTTTTTGTCACGGAACTGTTTCAATTTTTTTCGTAAATTTCAATGGTAAAATTAATTTTATGGTAACAACTACATAAAATGTATGTAAATTTAATTGAAAATTTATAATAAAACCAACAAATAAAATGGAGGTTCTAGTAAGAACTAATAAATGCAAAATAATGTATAAATAATAAATAGAAAATCACAATTATATTTATTATTTGTTTGTTACTTTGATATAAATTTTAAATGGCAACTGTCCCTCCTGTTTCTGAATAATGTTTTTCAGAACACTACAAAAAATGGGGACGATGACAATAGAGGAACCGGAAATCAGTAAGGTACGATATACGAAATAACAATCGGACCGGCCGTACTACATTGAGTTTGAAGAAGACTAGAATATCACTTGTGTTTTTATATTTTGTGAGGATATCCAAAGTATTACAAGTATTATAAAAGATATTTACTTTTTGGTATGTAAGATCCTCCTGATGTAATGATTAATAGTAATATAATAATACTTGCGTCGCGTCTCTGCCCGAGCATTTTAAATCTCTGATAACTTTAAGGTATTCATTTCACCAATATGTCGTCTATGACACGTTTTATGTACATAGAATAAAGATCTTTTTTAAAAGATCTTTTTTTTGTATTATCTTAAATAAGATTTAAATGTGCCTGATTACATTTTTTTAAATGTTTTCATTAATATGATTATTGTGTGATATATAAATTACTTATTCTTATTCTTAAAACAAATATAACTAACGCAGACTTTATTGTTGACCAATTCAAGTAGTACACTTATGTAAAACATACTTTATGTTTATCTTTTATAGTTTTGACAGCGTTTGTAATTTAATCGGACTTTTTGATGCCGTATTTTTTTTAATTTGTCAAATATACGACCACGGGGAAACTAATATCTATCATTAAATAAAGAATAGACAAAATCAAAGTTCCAGGAGCGGGCAACGAGGTAAAATATATATAAAAAAACATCCGCTCCTAATTGTGTACCTCTTGCTTTCGGGAAGTCGATCAAAAAGAACAAGGAGTTCGATTTCGTACCTTTACTTGGTTAATTTATTACTTTTAAACTTAAAGACGGTACCTAACTTTATGCGTTTGTACTAAATAAAAAAAATACAAACGCTCAGGTATTTACACTCATACGGATAAAATTACTAAGCATAAAAATTCATAAAAAAATTCTAGTTATGAACAACTGATGTTTACATAATTTATAGTTGGTACTAAAATGCGATACGAAATCTATGGAATACATTGTATAGATCTATAAGTATAATTTACTAGTTTTGAATATTAGCTTCATATGCTAGTTTTCAGGACATAACATATGAAATGGAATTTATATAATAAGCATTTAGTAGAATGGTTTACTTTTACGAGAAAAGGCTGCAAGAATATTGTTGTGTATATTGCTGCAGTGAATCCTATATAATTACAATATTTAACTTCTTGGTTTAGGTTTTTTATTACAGTACGTCCCTATAATTGATGAATTGATGTTTCAGACTATATGGACAGTATTTATTAAAATGAAATGTAGCAATTCCACGTCTTTTCTCTGCAATATGTCTATGATGACTTGGTACATAAATTGACCATCTGCACTATTCAGTTCTACTGTTCAATGAAGCGAATAAATTTCCGTGAATAGTCACTGAATACCTATACCATTTACGAATATTAATACTTAAACGCGTAAATATTCTAATTTTTTTCACATTACAAAAAGTTATGTCGCACACCTAAATTTAATTTTAGTTTTAAAACAAGTTCGTAAAAAACCTTTGCCCAAAAACTTTCCCCCAAATAAAATTAATGTTAGTAAATAAAAAGGCAAACTTATAGCATATAGTTATCTTTTAACATTAATAATATTTTACCGAGCAAATTTAAAAAAAAATAAGCTCTATAATCTTAACAATAGATGCATAACAATATTTCTTAAACATTAGAAACTCGAAATAAAATTACTTTCATTATATAGCAGTTTTAAACCACGATTATTAAAAAGAGTGTGTAATAGTTTTGTGGTATAATTTTTTTTATTTTTACTATTTCAGTTTACATAACATACAGCTATGAAGCGTATGTTTTCCATTGACAATAATATAATTCAAAATATTTAAATAATGTAATAAAGCATAATAATCAAAGTAAAGACGTGCCAAGGTAGGAATATCAAATACTCTTCCTGATTTTTCTAATTTATATCCTGGTTTATAACACTATTTATGCCACGTAATAGAAACTGATGGTTGCATAGTAGTATATTATCTTACGTTTACGTTTAAGTGTCTATGTTTTTTTTATATAAGTGCATAAGAACATATGTTTTATTTATAAAACAAAGCCATTAGGATGAAAAATTAAAATTGTATGTAATGCTAAATAATCTATTACTAGCGCAAAGCGGTTTTTTAAACTATTTTGTTTTTCAGGTTATTGCTAAACGATAAGATACACCATAAATGAAGACGACTCGTACCATATTGCGTTGCATATTATATATATTTTAGGGTACGACATATCGCCTACTGTCTGTGTTGACTGACAGTCGAACATACGAACACGACGATTTTCATTGTTTCGTTTCATTGCATTTAGCGCATAAATATCATGAAAACTAACCTCAGCCTGTCCCGTGACCACGACCGCTGTAAAGTGTCCGAACTAAACTAATATGTATAATAAAAATCTGCTTATACATTTATACACTTATTTTTCGCCGCTCATTAATAGCAATTATACTACAAAATATTTTGCTTGAAATACTTAACCTTTTCGCAGTCAGTTTAATGAAACCGTTAATATCAATTAAGCTTTTTAATGCGTAATTAAAAACAATAAAACGTAGTAGTAAGGAAGAGAAATTAATCTTAATTAAGAAGATGTTTATAAATTTCTGTGACAGTAATGGTCGTGGTCTTAAAATAAATATTCCCATAATTCATTTTCATCAATTTGAAAAGGTTTTTGTCGCCATTTTAATGTCTATACAAACCCATGTTTCGATTATTGTTGATAAAATTCATATAAAAACTTTTAAATTTGAATAGATACCAAATCATTATGTTTCGTATATTACTTTAAATATAATAGAACTTTTACGAGCCTGTTTAAAACATTTTATATTTGTTAAATATTAGTTAAATACTACAAGGAAAGAGAAAAAAAAACATATATGAATACAAATAGAAACATAATTTAACCCCTTTTCTATGTTCAGGCCAACGTTTGCAATCAATTGCGCAAAACGTGGTATATCTTAGTAGTGCCTTAAAAACATTTGGTGTTCGCATAAAAAAAAAAAACAGTTTATTTCTGTTTTTCTTCAAACTTTATTTGAATAAAAATCCTTTTTAAATATGATTATACTGAAACAAGAACTAGGTTTATTCTTGTATTATAGTGTGAAGATAGAGAAAAACACTCGGGAGTTGGAACACATCATATTTCGGCCAGTATAACGATGTTTGGAATATCGAATGCGGACTGCCAACTTCTGACAACACACATATCTTAATATTAATTTACCTCCCTTTTTATACAATTCAAACAGCAATAATGTCGGTTTGATTTACGGTATATAATCAATAAAATGTCAGCTTATGACGATACACATAGACAACATCCTGTTCATTTGCGTAGTCATTGGCTGTTAACAATAGATTCAATATGCCATAGCTTACTTTTTGTAGGTTAATTCGTGACGAAGAAATCTGTTAAAAACTGTGTTAATCTATCACTTAACTTTTATTTCTGTAATGTAATCTTATAAGGTTTTTACTTTGAAGAACCTTCACCTAATAAGTAATGCGGCCACAGGGTATCTATTGATTTATAAACAAAACAAATTGACAAAGTTGATCTATCAGGAGTGTTAAAAATAACGTGACATAATTAAAAAGATTTATTAAATAATCAATTGAATTTCCTTCTTAAAGAAAGACGAGTAAAATTTAGCACATTATTTTCAACTCTATGTTCTTTTGTGACCTATTATATTTTTTAAAAATATAGAATAAAGAGACTTTTTGTATCCCTCAAACAAAACCTGCAGTATCTTTACCGTGCTGCTAGTGCAATTTCTCTGCAATCTCTGCCACCTCCGTGTTTTTCCCTATAGAGTCAAGTTTTTTTGTAAGTACATATAACGAGCTCACTTTTGAATATATGTCATATAAGACATGAAATATCTAATGGCTGAAGAATCTAACAATGTACATATAAGTAAAGATACCATCTGTTTTTCGTTGTACAAAAGTATATATATATATTGGACACAAACAATCAATAGCCTGTGGAACTGTTGGACTATTTTTCTTCTTCCTTATCTTCGGCTATTTTCATCCAGCCCAAACCGGCCGCTTTGCGAATGTCGTAACCCTATCTTGTCGCAGGGCGTTTCTCACTTCGTTTCCCGAACCTCGGTCTCTAATCTCTCCGACTCCAACAGTCGTTAGTTCTGGCTCAATGCCACTTCAGCTTATTCATCGGTGATCTATTTCGATGACTTTAGTTCTCTGACGGATTACATTGTGGCCAAACTTATATTTGACTTTGTTAACACAATCACAGATACCTAGTTTCCCTAGGCAGTAGTGTGAAAACACTACTGTGCGCCAGTTTAAAGGGCACCGTAACCAGCGCATTTACTGGGTAAACGAGACTTAAGATCCTAGGTCTCACGGTTTCTAAAGCACACGCTTTTACCACTGAGCTACAGAGGAAGTAGATTATTTGAATTGCGGGCATTCCTCCTATAATACGCGGACAAAGTCGCGGGTAATGGCTAGCAATTTAATATAGTGGCAGAGATAATCGTTGACATTTTAACAATTAAATAAATTTCCATTTTTACGCAATTTTTATTTGGATATGGTAGGATCATATTATTTCTGTGATATTTTTGGCACTCAAAGCTAGCATTATCTGTGCCTACAAATAGGAACCTATGCAGGTTTTTGTTTGAATGACATCCATTGTTGATTTACCAGGAGTGAAGCGGTAATTTGAGAGTTGTTATTGCGGTAACGTTTCTTTTTATAAAAATATGGTATGCAAACTGAGCTTTACGTCTCTTTAAATTTCGCACCTAGCAAAATTTCCTTTTTTTCATATATATTACGAGATGCTACGTACCTGGGTGTCTAAGCTTGAGTATATAATGATCATATTTTGTTTTCCATATTTTTTTAATATATACCTTTAAGAGTACAATAATAAACTTAAAATTTTGGATTTTTGTATAAGGTTAATTGCTTCACACGTGTTTAATTTAATTATGATTTAAAACTTACTTTTTAAGGCATAAAAAGAATTCAGAATACTGCTAAAAGTTCTCTTATTGACAGTACGGTCGGTCCTTTACCGACTTTAGCTAACGCGGTAATTGTCTTAAAATGAAAAAAAGTTTCTTACAAGCAGCCATGCTTTCTAATTTGGAACTAATTAAAATCTCCTGTGTATTGGCTTTAGGTATTTTATATATAGAATCAAAATACTATTTCTAATGCGGGTACTAAGAGACAAGGAGTCTCAATATTGACATTTTGTCTCCGTGCGATTGTGTATAAAAGGCGGGTCTGAAATATAGCAGAACAGCTTCGTATAGGCGGCTGCCCGGAACTCTTCTAGTGTGTGACAAGCGTTGAACATCTGTGATAGTGATTGTGTCGAAGGCAGTGTTATGCATCGACTAGATCCGTGCAAGACATCAGGTAGCTGTTGTCGGTACATGTAAGCCATTTCAATGTTTTAAGTATAAGAGATGTTCAGTTGTTGTCATCATTTTTGCTTTTTGAAAATCTCTTGGAGATTTCTAAAAATAATATAACTAGAATCAGATCAGTCTCCCTAATAAGTAATTGTGTTTTTGATGTTCTTAAACCTCGAGCGTGTTTTCAGTTTTAGATACCGATGAAAGAATTATCGAAATTAAGTTATTAAAATTTAATAAAATACACAATAATTAACACACTTTTTACGCAGAGTAAAACTCTTGGTCTTCTTCGTTCAAACACTTTATATAGTATGTAATCACAGTCTTTTTCATAAATAAAGGGGCTACAAAGGTAATCTACCTGTTTTCATTATTTTTTATATCTGGAGCGATGGTGGTCACTAATTTAAAAAAAAAACTAAAATGTAAAATGAATGTAATGCTCAGCCCATTGCTTTCCATTTTTTAACATTTTAAATAATTCAACAACATAAATAAACTCTCAAATAGACGATGCTTAAGGCAAAACGACCGCATATATTAAACTTAATTACGTCGTTATATGACTAAACAAAACATTTATACAATAAAGTACTCGTAGGAAGGTTCACTCGTAAAGTGTTAAATTAACGACCAAAAGGGCTGAAACCTTCCTGCAATAATAATATAACTTATCATATACAACGGAGCTAGTGAATTATATAAGGGGTACTCGAGTAATTATCTTAGTTATTAATTTTTTACTTTCTTTTCCGGAGTCATGGGATAGGCTTTTAATCCGTCCAGATTTATCCGAATACTGGTAAAAGTTTTTACACGGAGCAATGCAATGGCATTTAACCTTTTTAAGATGAACTAATTATCAGTAAATTTATAGGTATTGACGTCCTATAATGACTGTCAAATGTGGTCTTGTTTACAGACCACTGGCAAAAAATAGAAACTATTTCGCGCAGGCTGAATAATTTTTTACCATTTTAGATGTTATATAGGTGTGGAGGATAGTAGAAAGATGGCATACAAAACACAACCCCTATCCTCCATTGCCGGAGTGCCAGTGTTGTGAAAAAGAGCGCCGGTCTCCATAGAAGTCCCTAACCACAAGAAAAAGTGTTTTTTAACATTTCAGGTCTCTATATTTTCCAATACAACTTTGTAATGCAGCATAAAGGCACTTCATAGCTTGTTGTCAGTAAATCAGAACCCCTCGTATTTAATCTAACATGTTAATTTAAATAGGAAAAAAGCACGATGCATACAAACATAAACGTTAAACGTCATGCACACAATATGGCTTAGTTCTTGATAAATAAGCCATATGACTTTGGTTAACTAATAAAGTGCTAGTAGTATTTTGTATAGTGTCGTCCTCATCCTGTTTGTTGTCCCCTTGTATTTTTATTGATATTAGTTTTAGATCAATAATATTTTCGTGTTTTAACAAGTAGATTACATGTAATTTTCATTATTATAAAGTATTATCACCAACTGGATGAAAACGCGAAACGAAGCTCGTAAAATAATGAAATAGTGTATTTTAAGCGAAGAATTAAGTACGACTAGATTGTGTAAAATCTACATATGACGAACGCCCCATACACTTTTTCAAATTGATTGGTAAACCGTCGCAATATATTCAGATGGAAACAATTATTAAAAGAATTTTCTTTACAGCGCGTCTTATAGAAACTAGGATTTTATAATAATACTTTGAAATTATTTATATATTTCGTAGTAATTACATTAATTACTAGTGACCCGCCCGATTCAATACTGACATCTGTAAAATCTATGGAAAAATAAATAAATTTATCAGCGTTTCTCTACAATTTTATACGTATAAACCTTTCTCCACAATCACTCTTTCGATGTATTAAAAAAGACCGCATAAAAATTCTCCGCGTAGATTTAAACATTTAAGCGTGTATAGACGGATGGATAAAGAAAATGATTTTGTTTTATTCTGTGCAGTGAGTCTTATTAAAATTTGTTACAATATTTAAATGTATAAAAAATATTTTTATTTTGTTACTTCATTTATGTGCTATTTATTTTTTGTACTACCGTTACTGTTTTCCTGATATAACATGCTGCTGTAACCCTTTTTTGCATTGATTGGTTAGGTTAACATAACATACTTTACGTGAACTATTTGTAACGCTCATCTCCCATTAAACTTGTTACAAGCGCAATTGGTATTCGAATATAAATTGCCCTTTTACAATTTAAAAGAAACGATTAAGTATATTAAAAGTAGTTCAAGTACAGTTGTTTAAATATTCAATTTCAAAAGCTTTTTTGTTTTCTTAAATATATAAATATAGGTTAAACAGTTATTCTTTATTATTTTAATGACAGATAAATTTATACTTTCTTGCCATCCAAGGTGAGAGCTAAAGCTTATGTAAAATCACAATACATGAACTTAATGTAAAGAATAAAATATTTTTTTCGAATCTATTTCACTTAGTAAATGGTTATTATATTTATAAGCGGTTTATACACTCTTGGATATTTGCAAATTTTCTTTGATATGCTTTTAAAATTGTGTAAATGACGGCAAAACGATACAATTACCTTATCAATTAAATTATTATTGGAAATCTTCGCATTCTAAAAGAGAAGTTATTAGATGGACAAAAATTTTTAAGCATACCCGCTCTCGCAGGAGCGAATAAAGTAATTGTGCACTTGCATTACAAATGTGCTGTTGCTCCATATGAGTCGACTGAAATCTATTTTTTATGCAATCTGGGATTATAAAGGTTTGGTGGAAGATGAATAACATATACTGAGAACTTTTTTCATTACTTAATTTTTGTATCGACACTTACTTTGAAAAGAAGTTGCAAAGAAAATTGTGAATAAAAGAATGAAAATTCGACTGTATCAATTGCTATTTAATTGATTTGTAAAGGTTTTTAATTTTACTGGTATCTTATTTTTCTTAAATTGAAAACTGTTAACTATTTTATTTCTGCAAAATCTAAAACTTTACCAACAAAATTTTAATATAAATCAAAATCGGAGAGGTTTCTGCAATTATAAATTAGGTCACAGCCAATTTCAGTCCCGCAAAAGTCACCTAAGGGCTCTTTTGTGATTCATTCGTAATGTGTACACGCATTAACGTTTAACAAGGTATTCAGGTCTGCAGTATCAGGTCAATGATTAATGACTTTGAGGTTATTATAATGGCTGGTATGTGGTGAAAAAAAAAATGTGCCTCTAAAATAATTTTAATGAAATAAAATTGCATAGCATTAAGTTCAGTTTGACTAATGACATAGACACTTTGATGAATGTAAATGAATACAAGAGGATATTACGTTAATAAAAGTTAGTTAAAACATAGGTATATATTAACACAAGGTAGTCTTTTTATTATAAAAAATAGTAAAACAAGAAACGAGGCCACGTCTATCTCTTTGGACCCTGAAAAGTTTTATTCATAATTCTACTCAAAACCTATTTACAAGATCTTAGAAATGGGTTCTCATAAAGCGGAGTGAGACATTATAAGCAAATAATGTATATTGAATTAAGTATAGGCTCGAAGTAGAAGTAAAAGTTCGGTTTTATGTGACAATATAGCGAAATGTAATGTTTTGTAAATAGATTAAAAAGAACATTAAAATATGCAAAATAATCATAAATGTATGGAAACATGAAATTTTGAGACGTTCATGTATAAATACTAAAGCTTTTGTTACATACAAATATTAAACTATATCTTCTGATTGTTTAATTTTAAGGGGACTTAAACTGGAAGGTATCTAAGTAGCAAAAAAACTATGAGAATGGTCGCCAATTTTTTTTATATTGTTTTTGTCCTAGTTCCAAAAATAATGCAAGCTCATTGATAATTCAAAAAGTAAACATTAAACAAATTGTATTCTTATGTACTTGGAAAAAATAACACGCACTATAAGTGAACTCTTGCGCTATTATTTTAAGTTAATTTTTCGAGTGCTGACTTCGAAACAACGAATTATTACAACAATGGAGATAACAATGTTTGTTATCTTCAGTCATACTCGTGATAAAAAAAAATTATAATAAGACCACACTGGTCTCGGTTTTATAACTAAAACTTAATGGGAATATGGCTAAAAACGTATTAAATAGAATTTGCTTCACATCTGTTGCACTGAGAAAAGTTTATCGTTCGTTCGTTTGTCGTAGCGTACAATAAGGTTTTGATAAAGTTACTTTGTAATTAAGTTTATATTCATTAAAAGTCTATGACCTTTTTGGTGAACTTAATTTTTCCCACGGTGTTTCCTGCCGAATCCAATTTCTGCAGTCCAGTTGTCGGAGGGCTTACTTTAAGCCTTTTCAATGTCATGCAAGATCCTTTATCAGCAAATGTGCAGTAGAAATAAATAACCAAGTATTTTTTTTTGCTTTAATCTCGTAGCTAGTATTATTGATGTGCTTGCACAAGTCTTGGCATTATTAGTACTTTAGTGTTATTTGTATCTTTTGTTGTATATTTAGCTACGCTGGGTTTGACATGTTTATATGGATAAAACTCCCTAAGTAATAAATAAAGAAAAAAAAAGAAAAAGTCTTGGCATTTGTCAACTACATAATTTTTTGTGATTTAAGCAAATGGTCTCTATATTTACGTCATACGTTGAAAATGGGATAATAAATTGAAATAAAATTGATAAAAATCAAAATTTTGTGATATTATATTATTTATGCTAATATTAATATCAAGAGAATCCTGTTGCTGTAGCCTTATTAAAAAAAAAAAAAACATTTTATCACATTTATATTAATATATATTGTGGTGTTCGCTCTCTGTTGGCTGATTCAAAGGCTAAGGATTAAGGGTTTAGAATATGTTGTTTATAATAAAGTTTTTCATTCTATAATATGTCTTACGTTTCTTTTTAATTCTTTCTCCAATTTTTGTATTCTTTTGTATACATTTACTTATTTCTTTTTATTTACGCGATTATTATACGTATAAAATCCAGTTTTTACGAATTCTTATCTTTATATGTCCATGATTATAAATGCTGGAAAGAGTCCGAATTACTATAAAAACACGCAGCAACATAAGTTAGATTGAGTGGTATATTATAATGTACAATACTCATAGTATCTTTATTCCAAATTTATGAAATCTTTAGAATAATAGGGAAAAAAATCTATTGCAATTCAGTAAAACGACACGACATTTTTAAGAACTCACTATTAACGAATCACGTACTGACTTAACTAACTTGACGTAATGATTTGCTCATTAGTCTGGTACTGAAATAATTAATAACTTAGACATATTAAATACAATTATTACTTATTGAGTATTCGTCGACAACTATTCACAAATAATTATTGTTATGCATTTTTAATTTCACTTCTGTTCACGAATGTCTTCTGAAGAAGTAAGTTTTTATATTCATTACCAAGGTCTGTTGTTTTAATTAATTTTAAGAGATAAGTTTGTTATGATACAAAGCTCAATTATTCGCTTCCTTGATCTTATCTCAAACACGGTTATAGTGGCTAAGCAATTCGCCACAGAAATTAACTCAAGACTTGTTTAGTTATCGAGAACTTTCATTAATTAATTGTAAATTGCGCAAGTCACTAGACCATTATGTTTGCGTTTCCGCGTCAAGGGTTAGTCGCTTTGATGGGCCACTAAAAGGGAACCACAACAGTCTGTGTAGATAGGAAACAACGAAGTAGATGGAATCATATATTGGACTTTAAGAGAGAATAAAGGAAACTTTAAGAAGCATGCGTTTCAAATGCTCATGCGTTTGAAATAAAAATGTTTGCTTAGTGAAAGGGCGATTTTTAATCATAATTTGAGGTTTTTAATAATATTTTTTTTACCTCAAATATTCAGAAATAATTATACTCTAAAAAATATATAGCTTTAATGCAACCCTAGCGTATTTACTGGGTAAACGAGACGTAACATCCTATGTCTCACGTAGGCAGCGAAATGGCATAGCCGATGTCCATTTGCGTCGGAGACCAATTTTCATCAGGTAGCCCGACTGTTTCTTCTTTCATAAGTCTTTCTTAAAGTATTTCTTAATGTAATTTTATTGCATTGTGAATTGATTTTTCATTTCCTGAACTGACATAAGAAAGCATGAGTTTGAATCAATCATACACTTTTGAGCGTTAATATTCAATTATTATTTGCCTGGTAATTTCTTATTTTACTTAGCCCACTTAAGGGCTTATATAATTTAAATCTTTTCTCCTGCGTGTAACAAATGTTAAACGTCAAGTCAATACCTTTTATCATAAGACACCTCCCTTACATAACTAATTACTTATTTACTTATAAAACCTCTATGGGAGACAATTTATTGCAAATTTAAATTAATCAAATTTTATATAAATTAAATTAATTTTAACATGATATTTAAATGATATTTTAATCCAAAACAGTTACTAAGTTAGTTTTATAATAATAGAAAGCTAAAATAGAGTAAATATGTTAAAGTTATAAAAAAGCTAAATTATATCACAACAATAGGCTCTCTTTTGGTTTAAAAATAGTATCAAACTTATTTTACCGTTTCTTTTATTCGAGGAGCCTCCTTACAAAAAACTATCTGCAGGCAATTTAAGCCACAAACTCGTGTGTAGAATCATAAAATTTTCGAAACTATCTTTATACGTAATAGCCGCAGTGCCGTTAAAATTGCTTATTGAAAAGTGAGCTGTCGTTTCTATTTATATAGATTAAATTGAGATTATATAGCACTATCTAACCGCAATTATTTGATTTAACTTCGATAGTTTAACTTGATCATAAAGTTTCAACTACCGGACAATAATGCATATTATTGAGGTTAATGATTATTATTGAGATTATTGATGCCGTTCTGCTTTTTTCTTAGATTTTATGTGATTCCGAAAGGCGTTCGATTTGGAATCAGTTAAAATCTCTATACTTTAGTTTTAATTCTATGTTCTTTTAGCATGCTATCAAAGCAAATTAAACATTTAAAAAAAAGGAGTTTTACCGTTTTTTAAATTTCTTTCGGTACGATTTTTTTTTTATATTCACCGATTTCTTTATGTATTGGGTACTGATTCGTTAGCTCATCGGATTTAACGAAATATAATAATTTATATCATGCGCATTTTTTTTATATATGCTATGTTTATGTAGCTCCGCTTCTAGCGCTCTTATTTTGTTCGTTCTTTTTTAAACGATACATATAAGCTTCCCAGATGTCCTATTTTTTTAAAAATGTGTGATAAGTAGTTTAAAAAATAACTGCAAGCAAAATCATACAGTTTAGGTGTATTTAGCACAAATCAGCCGGACATTATTTAGAAAGGTTGGTAAACAAGGCCTTGGCCTAAGGAAGCCTTATGAAACATTGCTCTGTTATTGATTACGGGTTAATGTGTGTTCTCAATCAAATCAAACATGAATATTATATACTTGTGAATGGCCAGTAAAGATACACATTTAATTTATGAGGGTCCTCAAACATAACACTCAACTATTTGTACTAACAAAGATAATATAATTAATTTACTCAATAACTGGTTTAATGTGTTTTGGAATAGGCCGATATTTGTCGGACGAATATTTAGGAGCTGGCGTAAGTAAACGTAAAGTTTCCTTTAACTAAAACAATTATCATAAGTTTAATGTCAACAAAGTTTGACATTTTTGGCAGTAACGTTTAAGAGAATTAATAAAATTTTAATAAGTAAATAACTAATTTTCGTAATACCATATTTGAAGTATTAACTATTGATTAATAATTTTTTATGTATTATTCATTTTGTCGACGTAAATTGTTTAAAAGTAAAACATTAATTATAGGCTAGCAACAAAATATTATTTTTGTATCTGTAATCAAGGAAAACGTATATTTGCTTTTTTAACAATATTACTTTTACTGCTCTGAAAATAGAAGTAGTTTGCGCATCCATTTCTTATAAAAGTTAACAAATTGAGACAAAATAAAAATGTTTTTTTTTTAAAGCGTATGCAAAAGAAAATGTATATAAATACATATATATATTGTTTAACGCACAATTCAATTGTACAATAAAAACAAAATATAAATGTGAAACTACTACACTAAGTTTGTTTGAAACATGATGAATATTTAAAGCTATTAAAAATGGGTTATTCTTAAAGGATATCAATAATTCTTTTCCGTGTGCCAATCCTGTTTTAATTCAAAAGATTAAGTCATGCTATATGTGACACTTTAATTTTCAATAAAATATTTTTGTATTAAGCGTACGAATGAAAGATCGGAAAGAACTGGTAAAACGAATAAAATTTGAACATTGTATTCATCAAAAATTGCAACACGAAAAATTTTGCGATTGAAGATTTTCAATAAACGACGCAGTAAGCAAATAAAAACTCTAAAATATTAACTAACATCGACAAAATTTAACAAAGAACAAAAGCATTTCTATATTTCAGCTTTCAGCAAGCCTCTCTAACGAAACGAGTAACGAAAGTACATAAATCCAATGCCAGTTACATTCCAATCAACTATATCCACTTCAAGGATTACAGTGTGGCTTGACAAGAAAGAAACGAATTTCTTATCCTAATAGAAGAAGAAGAAGAAGAAAAGAAGAAGAATTTAAAGAATTCTTGAAATCGGTGCAGTAATTTTTGAAATTGTTCATTGCAAACCTACACATAAAAATCTTTCCTCTATCTAATGTTAGTTTACGCTTAATTATGTTTGTGCTATAATTTAATATATGTATAGATATTTTATCAAGGCTATAAATAAACGCGCAACAAATCGTAACGTTTATTAACGTTTTTTTGATTTTAAGTAAGTTTCAAAAACCTGAATGTTTAGTAAAAAAAATATTAACAGCAGTTCTGATTTACCTACCGTAGTGGATGAATATAATATATATATATATATATAATATATATATATATATATATATATATATATATATATATGATACTTTAAATAATATATTTTTCTCAAAAACAAACAATTACCATTATCCAATTATTTTTAAAACAGTTGATGATTGCTGACGTTGTTATCAAAGCAAATCAACATCGTAAAAACATTCGCTATACCTTTACAGCTACTACTTGTTTGTAAAATTGCTTTTAATCACGCAACAAATTTTCGTTACAGCAAACGAGGTCAAGAAATTTACATCTAATCAAAGCTAGACAAGGTTTTGTTGTTGCAAACCATAACATAACTTCGCTTTATATTTATTTCAAGTTTGTTATTCGTATATTTGGAACTTGCATTTGTTTCAAAATATACATCTTTCGACAGAGACCACTTGTGCTGTTTTAAATCGGTAAAATTTTATCTAATCGCCCTACTACTTCAACTAATACTAAATTGTATGCATGCATGTTCTGTACAATAAGTAGATTAATCTGAAACCGTATCAAAGATATTGAAACACCTGTTAAAATTATTGATCACATTTTTAAAAGCAACTATAATTGCCGGAGATGTTGCAGAAATAGAATAAATTCTCCCGACACTAGCCTCAGGATGAACTTGGACAAGACAAAAGTCCTGTTCAATAAACACGTTTTCCCTAAGCCAGTCAATGTCGATGGTGTTACTCTTAAAGTTGTGGATGAATATGTCAACCTTGGGCACATATTTGATTTCGAAGACACGGCTTTGAGAGAGAAGCCGATAGAACCTTCAGTTGGGCTGGGCAGCATTTATGCAACTAAACCAAATTCTTACGTGGTCGATAACGCAGGGTTTGAATAAGAGGGTCTTCAACCAATACGGTATATTTGCAGAACGGCCAGTTTATTATCTCCAAAATCTAAAGGATAAACGACATAGAATTCAAAGCAGTGAATTTAAAGGCGTTTTATGATTTTCTTGACAACCGGGATACGCTTTGCTTATTCAGTCTGTCAAACCATAGTCTTCGCTGTAAGCAAATTAAATCTAAAAGATTTACATTGGATTAGATACAATTTTTTGGAACACAACATGTTTCAAATAGTTAATTATTTTTCAGTGGCACATAGTTAGGTGCTTAATTTACTGGAAAGAAGTTACTTGAAACTTCGAAAGAAGTTTCTTAAAGGAAAAGCATACAAGCAACGTGTTATTTACAATATTATTTGTTAATATAAAACTTAATAACAAATTTTATCAGTTTTTAAGAACAATTTAATAAATTACACAATTAACTTTCCAAATTTCCTTCGTACCATCCAAGGTTGGACGGGTAGACAACGCATATTGCCATAATTTATTGCCAAAGCTACATAATATAGAAAATATTATTAAAATAAATAATTTATCGAAAAAAGAAACTTAATATTGTACAAACAATGATTTTAAAGAACCTAGAAATTTAATATAATGTATTATATTGCGTAGTATTCGCGTGAACAAAGGAATTAAGTAAGTCTTCTTAATATTTACTTTTTATTTCTTTGGTTTTATAGAAATGAAATATTTTACAGCCCTTTACTCAACATCAGCCTGTATCTGAATAAATCCACTAGTGGGCATAGACCTAACAAAATGCACGCCTTATCTATTAGGGGTTATTTGGACCGTATGGGTGGACCGACTTTTTACATACCCATCCGACGCTTGAATCTTCTTACTTTTCAGACAACTGGGAAATCGGCCTAAATTACCTTAACCTAGCAAAAAACAACCATAACACTAAGTGGTTTCCCCGCGGAATATGAATCCATGACCTCGGGCTTATAAAACAAGAGAAAATACCGTTAGACCACGAAGGCGGTCTAATCCTGCGAAGTCCTTCACTAATAAATCCTAAATTGTTTAGTTTTCGTGCTCAGAAATTTCTACTCCCTACATTCTAAGCTTGCCTTAGCATAATTGTATTTTGTAAGAAGTTTCAATAAATAAATAAATAAGTTCTATTATTACTTGACGACGACATCAAAAAATATCATCCTCAAGCTTCTTAAGGGACCAGCAATCGTCACATCAAATATTAACCAAGGGTGCATACAGTAAGAAAAAAGTGAAAGCGAAAGAGATAGGGGATTTGTAGTGTAATAAGTTGGAATATATAATAATTTTTAAAATGTATTTACAAATTTGATTTCATTTAACCTCCATTAAAAAAATACACATTTTTCCTAAGATGTTGCTAACAAATTGCTTCTGATTTTCTATAGCACTTACTATGGAAAGTAACCATTATTATTCCATATCTTCAGCCCGCTGATTGCTGGTACACAACTCACATATGAGCGTTAAAATTATGAGCATTTAATAGCTGTAATAACGTCGTTTCATTGCGGTACCCACTTCTGCATATTAAAAGTTCTCCGAGCATTTTGGGGTTTATTGATGTTCTTATGACAGCATAAATGTTTGTTAGGAAAAATCCTAGCTAGCATTTATGCTATATATTATGATCCATTGTAATGATCTTCAATAAATATTGTGCTTTGATCTAGGAATCGAAGCTTAATTAATTCATACATATAAGCTTATGCTATTATATAATGAAATTACCTAACCGGATTTTATAGCATATTTTAACATACTAAATAATATTTTAACACCCGATGTTTCAGACACTTTTCAGTCTACAGTTCGAAGCAGCCTTATACTTATAGGTGGGAATAGACTTCAAATTTAAATTTTAGGATCGAACTATGCATTAGGAAATTTTAGATCAACACTTCGCACATTTCAATTAAAATTTAATTTTAAATCACAAACTCAAACAATGTTTTCATAAAATGCCGTGCGTTATTAATAGGAACCGTTAATATTCTTAAACGTTCTAATGCGCAATTAAAACAATAAGGTACTAATAACGATGAGAATTTCTTAATTAGTAGAGGCGTAAATGATTAATTCGTTTTACAGCCTTTGTATTAAAAATCAGGTTAATTTTGGTGGAGAAACTGTTTTCATAACACATAACACAATGACTGCCTCCGTAGCCTAGTGGTATGGGCGTGTACTTAGAAAACCGGAGGTCGTGGGTTTCGAATCACTGCGGGGACTCAACAAATTTTCATTGTTGTTTCCTGGTGAGCTAGGACAATTTGGGCCGATCCCAATTGTCTGAAAAGTAAGATGATCCATGCGTCGGATGGGTCATGTAAAGGCAGTCGACCCACAAGCCGCATTGGACCAGCGTGGTGGGATACTGGTCCAAACCCTCTAATGGATAGGGTGTATTAGGGGAGGCCTATGACCAGCAGTGGACTATTAAAGGCTGATGATGATGATGATGATGAAGATGAACACAATGACATTGGAAAAAACTGTTTATCGTAATATATAAATATGTATAGTAATAAAAATAAAAAGTGCATAACTGAAATAATGGTCACACAGTCTTGTCTTTTCTATATTTGATTTTAAGTAAAGTTCGGGAGAAGCTATTGTTCCGTCAAATTAGGGTAACCAATTTTTTGCTACAAATGTAGGTCACACGTCTAGAAGATAAGTCAGCTAGCTCTTTGTAATGTCTTCTTAGGATCGTTGACGTTAGGCGTAGGGACCGGGAAGCCGGGGGTTAGTGGACCGTTTCTGGGTTGATAACGCTGTCCTAGATACCGCTTATCAGGAAACTCATAACAATGATAATAACAGCGCAGTAACATTAAATAATTATTAGCTTGAGCAAATATTTTAACCACTGCAACTTGGTACAACTTATACAGCCCTTAGGACGCTTTTACGACGAATAGATACGATATCGCACTTTAATAATATAATTGATAGCTTTCCTATCGTTCCTGTGAAGGCAAATAGCACTTAAGATACTTTTCGTAAAAGCATCTTTAAAGTAAAAAAACTTATTTTTATAAGAAAAAACCAACTTATGTATTCGTATGTAAATCATCATCAGCCTTGTGTTAGTCCACTGCTGGACATAGGCGTCCCCTAATGCACGTCTTCTTCTTTCTAGGGGTTTTTTGACCGCATCCCACCGCGCTAGTCCAATGCTAGTTAGTAGGTGGACCGACTTTTTACATGCCCATCCGACGCATGGATCATCTTACTTTTCGGTCAATTGGGTGATCGGCCCTAATTGCCCTAACCAACTAGGAAACAAAATGAAAATTTGTTGAGTCCCAGTGAGTTGAACCACTTTCACAATTGTTTCTAAAGCCACCTTACCACTAGAGCTCGAGGGCAATGTATGTACATATATTATTGCATTTCCGATGAGCGATGCGGACGTGGCGGAGTTGGAGGGAAATTGCTCTCACTGCTGTTTTCTCGCAAGGGAAATAATATCACTTTTTGCCTACATTTTTACAAAAAACATAAAGTTAAATAAATATTTCAAAATTAAAATTTGGAATTAAATTATTGAATATAAATACACAATTTTAAATCTGGCCCAAGCCTGTGTCTAAATTTCGTAACTCTGCAAGCAAACCTCGGTTGGAGCAGTCCTTTATTTTATTTTTATTCCCCGCTTGGAAAAGGATTTCTATGAATTCCGATTAACGTTTACCTTTGATAACGAGACCAATATCTAGCGTGACGATTGAGATATTAAATTTGAACAGCTTTTTACGAAATGTTTCGTCATCCCCTTCGTCGCCATTACCATTGATTTATATATGGTTTAATACCTGTCATATGCTTACTCTTTTCTTGATGAGTACAATAAAGTGATCAAGTATTTAGGTTTCAAATTTAAAAAAGAACCAGTTGGCCTTTATTATTAGATAGACTAGATTACGCGCAACGGTCAAAACAGATATCACTATGTTTTAAGTTTTAAAATAATTAATTTTATTGGTTGCTTTAATAATAGTACCACATTTATTTAAAAAAAGCAATATAGTAATATATTATCATATTTCAAAGATTTATATTACTTGAGAACGAAATAAAGAAACTGAAAGAAATTTCAATGATAAATATGCCACTGTGTTATGTTGTATTATTTGTTTAAAACTAAACTGTACACAAATTATCAAAAAATCTAGCAATCTTAATGACATATGTAAAACTCCTACATATATGTAGTTATTTTACATATGTCGGTATATATATATATATATACACAAAATAAGTTTGTTTGTCGCTTTGTGTGCGGTTTATAATTCAAAAAGTTATGAATTGATGCATAAATACTTTTAAAACAGTACAATAAATGTTAAGGATAAATCCCGTTAATTTTGTTCAATAATTAAAGTGTCATTTATACGAAGTTTTTTCTTACTATATAGGTTTTAAAAAAAATTGCATTTCAAAATCACAGAGTACGTTATTTTTATGACCTCAACGAAATTTCCATTAAAGGCTGTTTACTGTCGTAAGCTGAAATTTAATAGTCTACAGATAGCTACAGTTACTGAATGATTTAGATTTGTACATATACATATATTATTTGATTTCTACATTATTGTAGTAATATAAGACAAATAAATGGAACAATAAATAAATACAGTAGTCGAGTCCTAATAATATAGCAAAATATTGAAATACTTTCTATAATAATTAAGTAGGCATTTGGGTATTATTTTTTATTTACCGTTAAAACTTGTATCTAATTTTACAATAAAATATCCAGAATAATTTAAATAACAATTTAATTAAATCCGCAATTGCATTAAAGAAAAAATTAAAGCCAGTTATTACATCTGCTTTTCCATAAGAACGTTTTTTCATTTACAAACATATCTAATATAAAAAGATAAATATGGCTGTAGCTAAAATAATACTAACAAAAAATACAGAGCAGAATCAAGCAAGGAAACTCATATGAGCGAATGTCGATTTATTACAAGAACTATACATAAATTATTCATTTCTATTCCCAAACGTATGAGTTACTCTATATCAAGTGCTATTATGTCACTAGTGAAATCGATATAGTATCACCAAGTGATACCAATACGTTAGGTTTTTTGTCAGTATTTATAATAATTTATGAAGCTGAAAATATGTTTGTTTGTTTTATCTTAGTCTTCCCGTGAACTTGAATGCTGGAAAGAGAACAAAATGTCTGCAATAAATATAAACAATGAACGCAAAAAATGCGTGCAACGTGAATTTTATGTATAATATTCGCATAAATAAAATAAAAAATTATATCAAATTTATTGGTGGTGATTATGTTGTTGTAACGGATGTTTATAATCATCCTTAATAACTAAATAAATAAATATTAAAAGTTTTGTTTAAACTATTACACATTTATTATTTGAACGTCTTAAGTAATGTCATTAAAATATCGGGAATCTTCCAAACTCTAGTGAAACTATCGCAGTAGCTTCGGATGCCGCATGCTTCTTGAATAAAAAATAAAATACCCGGGTCTCTTGCGTACTCGATTTTCAATAAAACCGAATAAATGAGTTCAAATCTTATTGAATATATAACTAAGATATTTAGTAATTGTTATAGGATTTCCATACAAGATTAAAAAGAGAATAACCGAAGAAATACTAATATTTTTATTTTGTTTTCTTAACATAAAATCTGTAACCTAAACATAGAAATACCATAAGCTAGAATGATATTATTATTGTTAATTATGAATATGCTATTAATTTTACTAGATCAATCGTAGCGAAAATGTTCCAAACTCAATTAACGGCGATAAAGCCTGAAAATCATAAACAGCGCTTAAATTTCTATCTCCTTCGATACATTAGTATTACAGGTAAAATTTTGCATTGAATATGCATTTTCCTTTAATTTTATCTTTGACACTTTTTAGAGTTTATGATTTTAGTGAATAAGCAAAATGTAAAAACCATTATATAAGCCCCGTCATCTAACACCCACAGCATGATTAATATAATTATATTATATGCTTAAAACTTTGTTCACCTCAGGTTAAAAGAGATTTATTTTGTTTCCAATATCATTAGGCTCACTAATAGAGTAAAAAAATTAATAAATATATAAGTCACGACAAGTATCTAACTTTAACCGACTATTTTATTTCCTTAGTAAATAGCAACAGAAAAAATAATACATATTTATGATGAATAATAAGCAGACATAAGAAAGTTAAATAAAATATAGTAAAATGTACATACAGTAATATTAAAGTAACTAAAATTGGATTTCTCACTTTTATACATCACTTTACGATTTCAAAATAGTAATATAGAAGTTATATTTCCTAGTTTTAAAATTTGAATAATTTTGACAAGAGGAAAACACGGAATTTATTGATTGTAGCATTCAAGTTTCTTCAATTGTTTTCAGTGACCGATACATCGTAGTTAAAACGAGGCTTGCATAGCTATCAGTGTCAGAGTCAAGGCAATGTCTAATTGTGTTTCATTAATTTCCTCAGGAAGAAAGCAAAACAAATGCGAAGTAAACAATATCTTTTGAATCAAATCCAGTTAAAGCTCTGCCATATAAAAATTAAGAAGAAGTATCAGATTTTGCATAAAAATTATTACAAATTAAAAGCGTTATAATTAAGACGTAAGCGTTTCTATAACGTACCTATTACGTAAAAATTTATAACGATGTTCAACTAGAATTTTAAAAATTATATTTTACAAAATGAGAAGCAATATTTATTAATAAAAATCAAATTGAAATATAAAACAAAAAAAAAATCATGTCGTCAAATATTGATAACTAATTTTTTCATCATCATCATCATCATCATCAGCCTGTGATAGTCTACTGCTAGACATAAGCCTCCCCTAATACGCCCCTATCCATTAGAGGGTTTTTGGACCGTATCCCACCACGCTGGTCCAATGCGGGTTGGCGGGTGGACCGACTTTTTACATGCCACTATTTGTATAGCATTGAGGAATCGGTTACAAGGTAACATTATAACGAACACATATTCCACAGCAAAGCCAAACATGGCATGTGTAGTATGTAATTAGAGTTGGTCAAGACTTAATTACATACACCTGACCTTATCAAGACGATCGCTTTAAGCACACCGCATTATTCTGTAAAACACTTGGTTGTGTTTGTGATATAATAAGTTTGTGAAAAACTACTCGATGACCACGGCCGCTGGAAAGTGTTCGAAACGACGGGAATTTAAATATGTGAAATAAACGCGATAAAATCCGTAAAACGTCCTTTTTTAATAATGTATAGCATTCGCGTAAACAAAAGAAATAATTAAAAACTAGAAATAATAAACAAATATAACTACCAAAACGACAACATTTGATAATAAAAATCGGTAAAGATTTTCGTAACTTGTTGTAGAAAAATAATATATTATGTCACATACCCTCTTATATTAAGAAATCATTACAGGTAGACTAATGTTTTAGGTAATTTATGGTCCTTTAAAATAAAATGATAGCTCGAGGTCGCCTACAAACCAGTTATGCTACAGTTATTAAGTAAATATTGTTTTGATAGTTCTATAATTAATTAGACAAATTTTAATAAATATGGTGCTTGGTTGCGCGGGCGTGTGGTCACTCAGTTTCGTCGCCAATTGATTGGACCAACTAGTTCGGTGACAGCGATAGGGTAGACCCTATTTGGACCAGAAGCTGGGATGCGGTTCGAAAGGGACCATTTGCGTAATCGCCGGACAAACTGGTTATAAAGCCGGGATTGGAAATAATAATAGGAAGGGTAAATATGATGGAGACAGGTGCAGGGCGTGGCGGCGTTGGATGCGGTTAAGGTTACGGTAAACTTAAACTATTATTTTTTTTATCCTTGAAGTTAGCCCAGACTCATGTCTTAGTGTTCATCAACACAGAGTTCGCGAGAAGCCCGTCCCCAGAACTAGGTGGCCACATTTTTCTAAAATGGAGGCCACACGCAAGAAGGTCAGTTGTAGGTATTGGTTTATGTCTCTAAGGATCGTCGACGATCGGTTTCGGACCGGGACGCCGACGGTCTGGCGACTATAACGATTGCTGGGGGCGGTGAGCCGCCTGGAACCGGGGTGTATCTAGTATACGCGGTGTGTGGTGTCGCTGTGCTCGTAAGCGAGGGCGAAACTACAGGTGGTGTGCATCCCTACCTGTGGTGGTGTGGGTCTGATGGGACCCCGTTGGGTCCGGAGTCTCGCGACCCTTCCTCGTCCGGGTCGAGAAGAACGTTTCGTGGTCGACGCTTTTGGCCAGACGCGTTTGGATGCCGTATGTTGCCGCTTTACCAGCAGAGGTTGCTGTGGTTGACTACTTACCTTGTGTTTGGAGTTAACTTTTGTCCTCGGGAGTTCGTGGTCCACGCGCAGTCGCTTTGTGTGTGCATTTGTTTACCAGCGGGTTGCGCTGGTGAATTATTGCTTTGGAGTTATTTGGGGGAGGTATGCAGTGAAGCAATTTGGGCGCATGGGCCATGATTTTTGGCATACCTTGTCAATAAAGTTATATTTTAAAGTTGACATGTTACTGTTAGAATTGTTAGGTGATAGAGTCTGGTCGAACAACAAAGCTTTCTCCTAACGTCCTGAATATGACTTTGAACGACAGTTGCAGTCGAAGGTCAGCCTAGGTATTTGGCCTCTTCCCATGGGATCGGTTGGCGCAAGTTTTAGTTGCCCAGTTCGGTGTCGCCAGCGCTGGCCTTATCCTACGCCTGGGTTGAGGGACCGGGGACCCAGGTAATCACGACGTAATTAGACCGATGGAAAGTGTATTGCTACACTTTATCGGATTGACGTCGATTCTCCATTTCGAAACCATTCGCAAAACGATTGATCGCGTTCTGGAGCTTTTATAGATATAGTTCGGTCTAAGCGACGAACAAAGAGACGGTGTCCATCGGCAGTGCCCAGATTGACATCGTCGGGCTTTGAAGTCGCTCGCAGAGCGCGAATACCAAAGGTGATAGGATGATCTCTTGAGGGACGCGGCTTGGGCGGACGGTCGTGGAAGGGTGTCGACCTCGATATCGGAAAGAGCGACGGACAAGTAGGCTTGGATGATGTGAACCAGCCTGTCCGGCACTTTGAGAATGTACAGCTGAAATCGCCGTTGTGCCAGACTTTGTCAAATGCCTTGCGACATCGAAGAAGACGGCCCCTGTGATACGGGGTTTTTGGAAGGCCATTCAGAATGAATTCGTCGGCGATAAATTTGGTGGACACGAGTGTTCTGGACGAAACCGAATTGCTCGTCTGGGATGAGGTTATTGGAGAAGGTGTGGTCTTTCAACCGGAAGAGAATTATTAAGCTTTAAGCTTGCCCCAAGCATTGAGCAAGCTAATTGGACTAACCGTGGGTAGGTTAGAGGGTTTGTTCGGTTGGATACCGATGACGATGGCTTCTTTCCAGGCATCAGGAAAAGCAGTTGATAGTAAAATATTGAAAATGTTGACCAATACACAGACAAGGGCCTGGCAGTATTTTAGGTTCTATTGAGATACGGTCTGGGCCAGGTGCCGACCGGGTTTAAGACCCTTAATATCGCGAACCTCCTGGGTCACTGTTTAAATTATCGCCCTCTGGTGGAAGGCAGCCCTGTTTGACTAGACGGTCCACCTCCGATAGGTGGGCCGCGTCGGCGTGGCGATGGCGTACATTGCTCTTCTAGCGTATCGGCTACATTGGCCTTTTCGAAGTCATCGAAAGAACCAAGCCCCGGTCTTTGATAATGGCGCATGGCGTCGGGGATCCGACTTCATACGTCGAGCCAATTGCCAGGCAGTGGCGATGGCTCTAAGTCTTCCGTCAGACTTACCACGATTCTTTTGCGGGTGTAATTCTATCCCTGTCCTGACCTCAACTGAAGTTTTAAAGCGAAATCGATTTGACTCGGACGGATAGCGATAAACGCCCGCTTGAGTTTTTTTCTTCTTATCAGACAATCGAATACTGAACGCAAGCCGTTGGTGGTCACCCGAAACCTTGACCGTCCTTTCGAGTCGTCGATGGCTGATAAAGATATGCGGTAATCGTCGATGGCATATACGCTTTGTCACACTATCAACAACCTCCGGTAGGTTAGAAACTTTGGGGTCCATAGCCTTGAGTTTGCGTTCAAGACAATGCCAATTTGTTACGGTTTTGGTCAGACGACCCGGGCCTGGCCCAATTTGAATACAGACCGGCAAGTGGTCGAGTCTAACTCCAGAGTGCCTCTATCGATACGACATCGAGGCGAGGACGTCTCAACTAATAGCAGGTCTATAGTGCTAGGAGCGCCTATGCCGAGTCTGAGTATCTAGTTGGGTCCCGGGAGTATTATGTTTATGTTGAGTGGTTCCTCCAGTTCCAGCATTTATTGCTATTTGGCTTATGGAATAATTCCAGTCGGATGTTTGTTTTAAGTCGCCTGCGATAATGGTTGATGGGCCTAGGCCGAGAAGCAGCTCTAGGTCGGATCTAGAACTCTTACTTGGGGACAGATACACGAAACAAGTAAGGGTCTGTGGCCGGTGAGTCAATCTGACACGCTGTCCCTAAGTTAGTTGGGTAGGTATATCTAATGGGCAATATGTGTGACCTTTATAGTATATCAGTGATACCCAGCGGTCCGACAACCTATCGTTTCTTAATGTTATAGCATGATTCTAGATTGGCTTTGACGGTTTTAAAAGGTCTCTGCACTAGAAATATGTTCACTATAATCCTGAAGTATTTGGCGATTTCGGATCGCTGGTTTGCAAGGCCGTTTTAAAATCGATACAACTAGAGAGCGCGGTTTTGCCCTACCTAAGTTGGTGTTTCATCTAACGTTAACCTACTTTGTTTGTGTCTGTTTCGGTTCTTATTTAAATTTACTTAGTGCGTCTAAATTGGCGTGAGTGAGCAAGACGTTTATTTTTCAACTGGGCTGATTGCAGGTGATTTTATGGTCCAAATCGTATAACTTAGACATGTTTACTTTTGTGCGAATTAAGTATTTGAGATTAAATCAACGGTGGGACGGACGTAATTACCGGGCCCTTTGTGGACGTGATTTGCGCGGGGCGCAGGTGCGAGTTATTGCTCGCCTAGTGGGACCCACCGGTCGGTTCCCTTATTGATTGCCGCCGCCGGCATTAGGGACGGCGACGGATTTTTATTATAACTGGCTTTGTCCGCACTAACTGCCGGTGGTGCAGGACAAAGCTGTCAAGCGGAATTGGGAGTTCGCGGAGTCGCGGAACGTGAGGCAGATGGCCGCGATTGTTTTTGGGTGCCTCGAGAACCCCTGTAACTAGCCGGGTGACCTACGTTTCGCAATTTGCGCACGCGGGCGGCCGACCGAATCTTTGGCCTTGGGCACCCGGAGGCTTGTGATGGCCGGGCCATTTCACAAACGGCAGCGCGAAGCGTGGCGTTTGTGTCCGAAGTGTTGGTAGTTGACACTGCGCGACTAGGTGGTCTTGCGTGGGAGTTTCAAACCCGAAACCGGGTTTCTATTGAATGTCGTTAATATTGATTTTCCTCGGGGAAAGACGCTCGACCATGAGTAGGTCCATTTGAAATTTGGCGTGGTGGTATGCGGCGCACCCTGCACGGGGTATCCTTGCTTTGAGATCCGCATTGACCTTCGCCCAATTGAGTTCCTTCGGAACTCCTAATAACGACTCGAAGGAGTGGTCTTCCGCAGAGCGAAAGTGTGAAACGCGATTTTACTCGCGGAGGTATTGTAACGCGGAAGTCATCTGAGGTCTCTACGTTGACCCGTATGCCTATTCGTGTATTAGCGGAACGAAACTCGATATTTTCGCCTTTGATAGCTACGAAGAACACGACTCAGACCCTTGTCGTGAATCACGACCGGGGTGGAGCCTTGGCCCGCGACATTACGTCCGCAGTGCTTGGCTTAGATTGCGGCTCGGCTGCGGGCTTTTCGGGGCGTCGCGGTCGGTGACGCGGGGAGCCAGGGCGGCTCTGAGTCGCCTCTGGCGGGCGTTTGCCCTTTTCCGCGATCGCACGGTGGGTAAAACCATCTGAGTCGGCCTATGTTGGCGGCGCTTGTTGACACGGTCGGGGTTCGAAGTCCATTTTCGAGGGCTGGGGTTCGTCTTGGCGTCTGACTGCGCCGAAAGATAATGACAGGGACAGGTGTAATTCTGGCCAGGTCCCGGTTGGGTGTCGCAGACGGCGACGGCGGTGTCGATTTTGGGGAAACGGGATGGTGGGGACGCGGCGGCTTTGCCTTCAAATACAAGGCGACGGTAACCAGCGTGGATTTTCCCAATATTCCGCGATTCGGGAAATTAAATCATTGCCTCGCGGTGTTGTGCGGATCGAACGTCCATTTAGCTATTGCGACCCCGCCGGCACGGTATAAGTTTTTAACCCTCCCCACCGGTGAGGAGGTGTGCCTATAAAAGTGTGCTTTAGGAGCACTAGGTTGTACCAGCTGCCACCCAATGCAGCAAGACAGTTAAATTTAAAGATAAATGCCTGTGGGCTTTTATGGTATATTGTAATACCTACAGTTAAGTCGGGAACCCGCCTGCGAGCACCACAACAAACGAAACACAGCACCAATAAACGGCAGCACTGTGACAACAACTAACTTTGTAACGCGTAAGCGAGAATAACGAACCCTGCGGGAACGCACGAGAGGTCCCCAGCCGCGGGCTCAGGAACGGAATGTTAAAACCATTAGAACGGAGGCTCTCGCGTCGCGTGACCTTAAAAATATGATGCTTGCGTAGGAACTCCGAAGGATCTGTCCGACTGGGCGGCGCTGGCGCCGTCCCGTCTCGAAGTAATCACCTTATACCTCTTCTTATCGCGAGATGAGGAAAATTAAAGGAAAAAGGAGGGCAGGCGAAAGGAACGGATAGTAAGAAGGGAAGAAGGATTATTGCGTCACCAATTTGTATGGGGAAAGATAAGGACGGCGAGTCCTCCCTCGTTGAGAAAATGTTAATTTCGAAAATATATGCGTAATAGGAATTCCCCTTCCAAGGTTAATTACAATTGAATACACCGTTTGTAGATAACTGGGTTCAAGCTTAACAATACTCAAAGCTATATTGTAAAAGCTGAAAAACTTAAGTGATAAAAATACTAAAAAGGTAACAATAACCAAAAGGAAAATATTAAACAAAGATAACTTAAATTAACTGATAAATGAAAACAAACTAAGAATATTTAAAAATATAGATTATAGAATGAAAACTTAAATATATTATCTTTTTTTTTTTTATTTTTTTTACATTGATAAAGAACAGCAGTCCCACCTGATGGAAAATGGTCACCGACCCCATAGACATTCCATACAGTTATCACCAACCCCTTACCGTGGGACATAGGATGTTAAGCCGTTTACCCAGTAACGCTGACTACGGCCCCTTGGAAACATTTTTCAACCCTTGCTTTGGTAAAAAGCCACGTGTGGTACCTATCCAGACGGTCTTTGTAAAAGGGGACCACCAAGAAAATTACCACCGGTTATAAGAGAAGGACTTTTTAACCTGGAAACCAGTGCTGTTTTCCCAAAAGCAACATCGTTGGGCTCTCCCTTTTATTCTTTTCAATTTTCCCCCTAGTTACATATCTTCCCTTTTCGTTTGAAGTCATTAAAAACCTTGACGACCCAACCTCTTCTTAATGTCCATTCACCGTTCTGACTTTAATTTTTTTACTATTAAATCAATAACTTTGTGGGAATAGCCCTCCAATTTAAAGGGATGGCGAACGTTGGTTCAAAATGGCAAAATCTTTTAAACAAATTTAAACAAAGATTTTTTTTTAGCTTCAATATTTTTTTTTTTAACACGAAGGCTTTAATTATTTATGTATTATTTTTTTATTTGAGAATTTTAATTTTATTTTAAATTATATATATATATATATATATAATATATATATATAAGACAATATTTTTTTTATTTATATGGTATTGTTTGTAATATTTTAATATTATGAGTTAATATAGTTTTATTATATATATATTAATAATAATCGATATTTAAATTTTTTTTCTTTGTTTTTTTGAGCCTACCAAATTTTCACACCACCCAAAGGTTGATTGGGAGAGTTCGGCATTAAGTCCCCTTTTCCCATTTAATTTTGTTTAATAAAGTTTAAAAAAAAAATAAATAAACACCACGACCAGGGTAAAAAGAAATCCCATTGGCCATCCAATAGGTGGAATATCATCCTAAAATTACCATTTTAAAATAATTGACTTTATCAAACCATTTATTTTAACCAAATTATTCTAAATCCTTTTCCAAGGGAAACACCAAAGGGCAAAATTTCAGGCCCACGGAAACATAAAATTACCCTGACAATTTAACTGCAAATAGGCACCTGCCAACACTTTAAGGTAGACCCAAATCGCAATGCAAAGGGATGTTTGAAAACATTAAGATATTTATTTTAACAAAGGCGGAAGTTGCCTTTAAATTTTCAAAAATGACGTAAATATGAGCAGAACATAATTCAATCCTAGCCATTTTATTCATAAAAAATAACCGGGCACAAGATCTAAACGTCCTAGGGGAAAAACCCAAAAAACAATATTGCGTTTGTTCAATCACATTATCTTCCATAGTTTAAAATAAAAAAGTCCGAAGGGTCCCATTTTAAAAATTTCTTCTTTGTTGATTTCAAAAAGTGTTTGGAGAATTTGACTTTGGGGAAAATTTTAATACCCCTTGTTTAGACCATTTTTAATAATCCACCCGCAAAATATTGAAAGGATTTTAAAATTTTGGAATTTGTTGTTGGGATAATTAGGCTCATTGTTCAAATTAAATTGATTCAAATAGAACTGATTTTAAACCAAATGCGAAACGGTTGAACGATATTCCCGGATAGGTTCCAAGGATTAAACAAAAATTTTTGATACTTTCTATCTTCCTGAACTTAAAAATATTAACGCGGAATCTTCGAGTTCAAAATTTTACGAGGCGTTGATCAATTTCACTGCTAATTAAAAAAGTGTTATTTTTTTTCCAAAGGAATTATTTCCAAAGTATTTTCAAAATTATTATTTTCGAAGTACCCACCCACAGCAACAGGGAATTAATATTTCACCCAAAAAGCAATTAGGAAACAATTGGGCCCTAACAATATGTTAACCCTTTCTTTAATGAGGATCAGCTAGCAATATTACAGTTGCCCTACAATATCAAAAGTTGCGGTAACGTATCGTTCCGACAATAATTAACGCGTTTAATTGTAATTTATTTTTTATTTTTGATTTAATTATATAAACGACCCTAACGGGACCGGACGCTAACATACCTTTAGAGAGGAATTTGAAAGGGAATAACATTCAAATTAAGTTGTTTAAGCCGCGATGGTTTTATATTATTTTTTTCGAAACCGTTGTCTTAATGAACTTGGAAAAAAAGCAGGAAAAAGCACGGTCAAATGGTGACCGTCTTTCTTGGCGCGCCAAAAAATCCAGAAGTAAAAAGATTTGGATTCATTTTTGGTTTTCCTTGAAAATTAAATATTTTCATTTTGGCTGAGTGACGCAATAAGAATTTTATCAAAATCAAAATTGTGATGAGTTTGTCCAAAATTTTACAATTATGTAAATTTAAATTGTAACAGTATGTATTAAACTAAGGCAACACAATATTATTTTTTCTTAATAAATTTAAACTTTCCTTTGGAATGGATCTAAAAAAAAAACGTTTAAAAAGAGTTTTTTTAAAGGGCATTTGCCTTACTATTGGAAGAAAAATATCGGCGATAGGAAGGTATTTTAAGTTTTTAAAGCGAGACGCCGGCGGGCCCAAAAGCGGCTGATGATTTTGTGAGGCGTATTTAAACGGGTCGGTTTAAACGATGGATTGTTAATTAATATGATGCTCGATCAATGTTCATTATTAATTTTTCGCTGTTTCTTAAGTAGGTGTAAATAGATTTACCTTTAATAAGAAAGTCTCAACGTCACCGCCAAGGATGTAAATATGCTTGGATTTATTACATTAAACAATTAACCTGGTTTATGTAGGAACGGATTATAATTCTTGCTTTAGAAGCGCCGGCTGTATATAATAACGGTACTACCGTCAAAAATTACAGGTCAAATTAAGCCCGTTGAGCTGGCAGCTCGTGCCCTGAAATATTCATTAGGTTGTTACCTTTCCTCCTTGAGTCACGAATTTGGTTTATAAAATCATGAGTTCTTAAGTATGATATGAATGATTAATTAAAATTATGAAAGTACTAAAACCTAACTAATTTAATTTTAGTTATATAATTTTTGTTGTTTGATACTTCCTGGTATAAAAATAAAACAATTAAAAATATTTAAAAAGGGCTATTTCAAATTTTTGATTTTATTTGATTAATTACTACATAATATTAATACATTTTTGTTGTAAAAAAGTTAAAAGCTTTATTGTAGTTAAAGTACGTGTGCAAAAGACCTTTAAAACTTTATTTTCAGACCACTTTTGATTTACTATTGTAAACTGTTGTTTATATACTTTACAATGAATAAGTTAACATAATACTTTAATCACTAAAACTTTTTAAAAAAAAAAAAGAGATTTTATATTTATTAAGTTTATTTTAAATTTGTTTAGAAAACAACTAAAACTTTGCAACCATCATGGAATTTTAAAACTATTTAACAATCGTATGACGTGATATTAATCCATTATCCAATCTAATATTATATTATATCTGGTACATACTTAGAATGGATTCCAAGAAAAAACATTGGCTATTATTATTATTGCGATAAAAGCGGCCGAGGCTGAAATAGGGGATGAAAGGTTATATAGAAATCCTCTCTATTAAACGATGAAATTTTGTGTTTCGGTACTCCGTGTGCGAACACGAAGTGATGTTTAGTAATTTTGTAGTTTCAACAGTTAGTTGGAGGACGGTAATAAAGCTAGTATTTAATTTTCCTTTGAAAACGACGAGAGTAATTTAAAACATATATAAATCCCCGCAATAAACATTACAAAATTCAATAAATCTTAACAAATAACCTCTAATATAGACACGTTTTAAAAGTGTTCGTTATTCGTCTATAAAAAACTTTTAACAAAAGTTGTAAGCGGTTTTTCAGCCCTTAAGGAAAAATTTGACGACCATTTCATCCCAAATAAACGAAACTACAAATTTTGGACAATAAAACAAGGTCTATAACCAAAGAAATCTATATAAAAATATAAAAAGGGAAGGAAAGAAATTTATATTTCCAGAAGTTTTTAAAAAGATTATAGCACATGAGCATTAACATTTAGAAAATTATATGACATTATTTAAAATGACATTTTAGAGTTATTAAATAATTGTTTTACTATCTTAAAGAATTTAAATACCAAGGCAAATTTTCCTTGAACTACCAAATTAGCACGCCTATCATAAGTGCCCGTAAATAAAATAAACAATTATCCAAAATGTAAATCAAAAAAACGGGGTTGAAATTTGAGGGCGGGATGTTTGTAATCCCTCAGCGGTTTGGCCCCTTATTTTGGGCCAAACCATTCCTTTCCTGTTAGTTGTGATTATCTAATGAAATTGAACAGCCTTTCGGGAAGTTTTAGGGTTTTTTAAATAAAACATTTTGCCACCATCAAAAAAATTGCTAGCAGTGAGTATTTTCAGCCATTTAAGTTGTCTTCAGATCTTTCTAAACCACCCTGACCTTTTAATAATAATATTGGGCAACCTATTTTTGACCTTTTGTCCCTATCCATAAATTTTTCCCCTTTTTTTACAATTGAAGATCCCATATTATTTCTCCTCTAAAAACGAATGGACCAAAAAGGGTTAAAGTACCCCTTAAGGGCCCCAATACTAAAAAAGAGGGATGGTTTGTTCCAAAAATTTTTGACAAATAAATTTTAAAATTTTATAAAAGAACGTTATATTTTGGTTTTAATGGAAAAAAAACTTATAGAAAAAAAGAAGAAAGGGAAGAAATATAAGGTTAAGGAGGTTTACGAAATGAAAAAGTGTTCCACCTCTATCCAGTCCAAGAAATAGCGAGAAATCCTTTACTTTTCTGTGGTCCTGTTTTAAAACAAAATTGTTTAAAAATTTTTGCGTCGCATTAGGTTGACTGTTAATCCGGTCATATTTACTTTTTAAAAGAATTAGACGGAGACAAATAAAATAAAAAAAAAAATACGAAGTTATTATATACGAAGATATTCTAGTTGAGTATCTTAATATTTTTATAAAATAAACTCTAGTATGTTTAAAAATGTGCATATAAAAAAGCTAATGATTTATATTCGTTTTCCTTAAAATACAAATTTAGAAAGTTTTGTTAGCCCACCTCCGGAGGAAAGGCGTTTTCGCCGGGGTTGCAGATCTTTATAGCTTGACTAGCAGAGATGAAAACGGCGATAGAGCAAATACCTGAAAGTTTGAAATATACGAAACTTTATCTATTTTCAGTATGAAAACTTTTCTTGAAATTGAAAAACTTTTAATTTTTTACTAATATAAAGGATTAAAGATAATCGCACTTGTTTCTATAGCGATGATTTAATTAAATAATTCAATGAACCTGAATAAGATTAAATGTTATTTTTAGTATGTAATTTTGATTTGTATTATGTTTTTATTTGTGCAAAGCTTTACATTAAATTTACGCTCACTATTTTTGAGGAACTCAGTGTGTTTGAACTTTTATTTCATAAATACACGAGTGGAGTTCAAGAATACATTTTAGCTTTAACTGAGCCATTTTCCACATTTGTGTTGGGGTTTCTTATCCGTTGTGGCTTACGTTTTTTACGCTGAGCGACTGATATTTGACCTTAACAACCCAATAGGTAAACTGTATTCGTTTAGTGAACAACTTTTTAACAACTAAGACGGACTGATTACATGCTAATCCGACGCATAGATGATTTTTTCAGACAATTGGGTGATCAGACTATATTTTCCTTCCTAACAGAGATTAAACGATAACTAATATAATGTTACTTTCCCCCGGTATTCGAACCCACAACCTCTGTTTTGTTAAGCAAGGACTGATACTGCTAGGTTACGGGGGTGGTAGTCCATCGAAGCACATTACATGTGCATAAATATTTTTTAAAAACCAATAAGTGGACTTAAATATGGACTTCAAAAATGAAAATCAAAAAATATGTATTAATTTCAGGCTCTACTAAATATTTAAGAACGTCAAAAATTTTGCTTTAAAACTTGATTTTGCTAATCAATAGTAATAAAGATTACTAAAACTTGTAACAATGTTAACAGTTTATCAAAGAAGAGCAGCAAATGCGTAAATATAATAATGAGATAATATAGTTCTTTTAAATATTATTGTTTAAACGAAGTATAAGGCTATGAAAACTTAGTTGAGCATAAAGTCCCGAGCTACTTAAAGAACACAAACCGTAATACAAAGTTATTTTTATAAAAGCTTTTATTGTGCATTCCATTCCGCTGCTATCCGTCCTAACGGTGGCTCATTAGCCTTCAATGATTTTGAAAAGCCGAATGCTTAGCGGACACACTAGAGTTAATGCACATATCTCCTGAACACACCATGACGCTTTCATCTTGCGGAGGTGGCCGTGAAAATCAGCCGTAGGGCGGTCTTACCCCAGAGGGCAGAACGCTTAAAACTAGTGACAGCGAAGGAGGTCAATATATTACAAGGGTCTTAAACCCCGATCGGCACCTGGCCCAGACCGTATTAGTAATAAAGGCATTAAAACTTTTACAGGCCTGATTATTTGTCTACAAACGAAGCATTTTCAATGTACTTCTAGCCACTTATTCCTTTCCTGAGGAATGGAAGGAGGCTATTTTACCGGCATACAAAACCCTGCTAGTGGGTGTGCACAAGGCTCCGTTCTTTCTCCTCTGTTATTAACGCACACAGGCGATATTCTCTAATGTTAACCTTGCGCTTTTCGCTGACGACACTCGATCTCACTTACTACTTCTTCTCACCATCCCTTATCACCCAGTAAATTTCCAATGTGCAATCAATAGCCTAGGGCGATTGGTTTCGCAAATGGAGGATTGATGTGAGATCCCGAAAAATGTAAATACTTTGATAGGTCTTCTGTCAGAGCTGACCTCACTCGTCCACCACACGTCCATTCTAAAAACCACACAATGCTCGATGTAGACAAACACTCGGCAATTGAACCTCTACGACAAACCGATCCCTAGAGAAGAAAGCCAAATATTTAGGTGTTAGTTTTGACGGTAACATGAGTTTCAAAAGCCACGTCAAAGAGGTTAGGGAGAAAGCGGACTTATGTCTCGCAAGGTCTCTACTATCTTGCCAACACAAATAGCAAAATGCCTCTTAATATCAAACTTTTATTATATAAAGCTTGCATGCGGCCGATAATGACTATACTAGCCATTATTTTGCCCGTGATATCCTCCCACCACTTAAATCAACTACCGGTGGTGCAAAATAAATTCTTAGACGTACCACTGGAGAAAGTCTTATCAAAGAAATGTCGACTTGACAGCGATTTGCAAGATGCCAAACATTACCGCTCATTTTAAAAACATTATCAAAAATTCTATGAAAGAACAGAACCGCAAATAACCCTCTGATGCGCTTCAAATTATATCATATCATGTAACGTCATTTGTCTCACGGTAGGCGCGTTGGTGATGTCCTTGGTATTGCCGATGTCCGTTAGTGTCGGTGACCGGTGGCCCAACTACTCGTCTACTAGCGTAGCCAATATAAAAAAATAAGAATTCAGTATCTATGTTACCAAATCCACATTTTGCATATGTTACAACTCATGGTACAACGTTTACGTACCGTCTTTGATTACTCACACTGAAAATTACTCAGAGTTTTCTAAACAGCGTTGGTAATCAACTGAAATAAATTCTTGAAAACTGACCTACTAAAGAGTCTGATCTACAAAATTGAAAATTAGAGCGATAAAAAGACAAACGGTGAACAATTCACAGCTTACGTAATCATAAAAAATAATTTTTCAAACCGTTAGCTAAGTTCCCTTATATTTAACGTGCTAAGGAACTTCTTTTTTTTTTACCAATTCCCAATTTCTAAATACTCTTTTTACAAAATTTCAAATAGTTATATTGACGATATTTAAAACAAATAAAAAAGCGATAGCTATTTTGTACTGTTCGCATTATCTTAATATATTTATATAATTTAACGTGTATCGCTCTAGATAAACGTTAGGTAATAAAAAATATTTTTTTATATATTTATCAGTCATTTTTTCATTTCTAATTATTAATTTTGTCAGATGACAATTATTTGTAAAATTTAACAAAGGTCGTATTATAGAATAAATCCCAAAAGGTATAACAAATCTTTTGAGTAAAATTAAAATTTATTACGTATATTATTTTTGACTGAATAAAACGCTGATAGTACTCATAAAATGTGAACAGTTAATGTTCGTATTTAGATAAATGATTTCACCTTTTTACGCTTTGTTAAGAAAGATATTTTGTAGAATTCACTGGTGAACATTAAGCTATAAAGAAAATGCGAATGGTATGTCATGTTCCCTATCCTAGCGACATTACAGAATTATTATTATTAAGCTTTCCCCCCCGTTTAAATTTAATTCCATTTTGCAAAGAATAAAAGGGTGGACACATACTAAAACAATTTTAATCAGAGTAATAAAGAAGAAACACCGATTTTATCACCGAAATATATAGTGTTCCATAAATCACCGTCCAGTCGTCTTAAAAAACGTCACGAAACGGTTTTCTGTAATAAAACATACTGACTTTGTATGGATTTTGTTTTGGTACTTTTATGCAGTTAAGCTAAATATGCTTTTCTTATCTGCTTCTTAAGTAAATATTAAACCAAAAAAAAATTATTTAAACACAAGAGTACATATATATCTAAATTATAAGCTGCAAAATATGAAACGTCGTCGTCTGCCGAAAGTTTAAAGTGATATTTTGCTTACTGTATTATTATATTTTGCTATACGCAATGTTTGAAGTCTTCGTGATGACCTACACTGCCGAAAATAAAAGACTGCCAAAACGTGTCCTTTGACTATAGGACTGGTCCATAAGCTTGCCGTTGCTCAACACGCTATGTAACGCGCTACGTTTGGAGTTTCTTTGTCGGGCAAAATTCGTAATGAATTAATCCAGCAAGGAACTAAAGGCGAAGGATTAGGTCATTGAAGTGGAAATGGGCCGGTTACGTGGTCGGAAGAACCAATGGTCGATGGGCCGAAATTCTGGAGTGGAGGCCGCGTTTGGGAAGACGGAGCGTTGGTCGACCCCTGACCAGGTGGGATGCCATTTTCCGTGTAGTAGCCGGCTTAAGGTGTCATCGAGTAGCTAGGGATCGGCCGTCTTGTCGTTCATTAAGAAAGGCCTATGTCCAGCAATGATGATACTGTATATTGTAAGTACGGGACACAAAACATAATTTATGTTTGACAAAATATTAGACTGACACTGCAAAACTTTTAGCCGTAAATATGTAAACCTCTACGATTTTCATAATATTATTGGACTTATTAACAACTTCATCAAATTTTAATTATGTTTACAATCTTTGGCAACATTCATACAATTATTTTGGATTGCTTGCTTTAGTTTTGTTCACAATCGTAATGATATATTTTGAATATGTTTACTGTGAAGATTTTTTAAAGTTTATTTCTTGTTTTTTGTCTTGTACGCAGATATAGACATGTTTAATTATTTGTAAAGATAAAAAATTAATTACGTCATCAGCCTTTGTTAGTCCACTGCTGGACATAGGGCCTCCCTAATGCACCCCTATCCTTAGGGGGTTTGGACCGTATCCCACCAAGCTGGTCCAATGCGGGTTGGTGGTGGACCGACTTTTACATGCCCATCCGACGATGGATCATCTTACTTTTCAGACAATTGGGTGATCGCCAAATTAGTCTCCTAACCAACTAGGAAACAACAATGAAAATTTGTTGAATCCCCGCAGGATTCGAACCCACGACCTCCAGTTTCTAAGGCACACGCCTATACTACTAGGCTACTGGAGGCTAGCTATTACAGCTATTAAATGCTCATAATTTTAACGCTCATATGTAGTTGTGTACCAGCAATCAGTGGGTTGAAGATATAGGAGAATAATAATGGTTACTTTCCACTAATAAGTGCTATAGAAAATCAGAAGCAATTTGTTAGCAACATCTTAGGAAAAACGTTAATTTTTAATGAAAGTTAAATGAAATCAAATTAGTAAATACGTTTTAAAATTGAGAGTTGAGTCCCTGCAGGATTCGAACCCCTCGACCTCCGGTCTCTAAAGCAAACGCTAATACCCACTAAGGCTACGGAGGCAGTTATTAAAAATTAATTACACATGTAAATATAATTATTTTTATTTCATATATGTCATATACCTGTTATAAATATATGTGAATTAAACAACATTAAAACATTAGAAACCACAGAAATAATTCCTTTCAAACAAAGTTCTACGAATGTCACTCGATCCGAACGGCTTAATAAACTTTGTGATGTTTGTTAATTAACTCCTGCACTTTATGCTTTTTGCTGTGTACAAATTTATGATTATTTATTTTATATTTTCTTTTTCTTACTGGAACCCATGGAGTTCGAAATCACAAACACGCACATACATCACCACGCGGTTGTAACCGCGGGTAATACTCGTCAATGTATGTTCTCCATCTTCGGTTCTAAGATTAACAATTACTAATAAATTAATAATAAACAACTACTAATACCTCTCTGTGCAGACACTAAGATTAGCGATTAACGCATGTAGAAAAAAATAAAAATTAAATAGAAACAAGAGTAGTTTTCAACAAAATAACAAGTGAATTTTTACCGAAAATGACTGAATTTAAAAGTGTATATAAGACAACGTGCCCAATGCAAGAAATTACCACGCCGTTTCCGCCACTGAATTTAAATCTCTAATTTATTGATTTAATCAAGATATCACGAATCACACGTTTTATGCACATAGACTAAAGAACTTTTTAAATGCACCATATTACCTTAAATGAGATTTGAAGATGAACCATTGCTATTTTAACAATGTTTTACATTAAAATGGCTATTGTTGGTTATACATTTATACGCTCGCGGATTTTATTATAAACCATCTAAATAAGTATAGTTTATGTCTTTCTTTTACGGTTTTGACAGCATTTGCAAATTAAACTACTTATAAACAAAGTTATTAAAACAAATGACTTACTAAAGCTATTACAGGGTGGCCTCATAAGTCCTTTGAAAGTAAAATTTGAATAAAACAAACAGGGCGCGCGTGAGCGGTGCAGGATGCGGGGAGTAACTTCGGTTTCTGGGAATTTAGTCACGATGGAGCGTTTTACCGGTCAGTTCGCTTCGAGCAGCCGCCCGAACGGACGTATCTTCGTGCGCTCCGCATGAAAACGCCCGCCGCTGTAAACCGCGAAGAATACCGCGCCTCCCTACCAACTCCAAAAATTAGGGTCGAGGCCCGCTACTGAGCAGGTTGAAACCTCGAACATTTTTATGGCGTACGTAAGGCCAAAGCCCCACCGCCAATTGTCATCCACGAAAGCAGAGCTGGGCGCAAGTAAATAAATCTCATGAACAAAAATAAATATTATGGATGTCAGGTCTAAAGATACGCGACTAGGGATCCGCGTAAACGTCAGCACGGTAGACGACTTCGTGAACTCACACACTTTCTGCGGAATCAGCCGCATTCAATTTCACACCTTATAGCCTCCCGGAGGATCGTAAATTACTGTAGTTGCACGTGGTATCCCTAAAGAGGTGGATATCGAATCCGTAAAGGCCGATATCCTATCTCAGGATATCCTCGTGAACACACTGTGCGGAGGCTTCACCTACCCGCGGTCAAAGGTCGTCATGGACCTTCTATGTTAGAATTAGACCTTACTCCCGAGGGTAAGGCTATATTCAATATTAAATCCACTTGCAGTCTATCCGGGATCAGGATAGAATCTCCTTCGAAGACAGGCATCGTTGCGCAGTGTTATAACCTGCAAAATTTCGGCCATACCGCGCGCAATTGCATGTGAACCTGCGTTGCGTTAAATGTTTTAGTAAACATAGCACTCCGGAGTGCCCGCGTCCAAGGATACAACAGACCCTCCGTCATGCGTAAATTGCGAAAAGAAGGTCACCCAGCAGTTACAGGGCTGCGAAAAGCCCTAAACCTCTAAAAGTAAATTCTCCTTCCGAGAATCGTTAAGTAAATACAAAACGGGTGGAAAATATTGCTTTTGTTTCGGCATCGGTGCCGACCAAAATGCCCTGGGTTAAGCCCCGGTAATTAAAATTAATAATCCATCCCAAACAGATGCGGTCGCATTAAAAACAAATTACCTGAAGCGCAGACAGGCAGCGGGCAAATCGTTGCACCTGCGAAAACAATGGCGTTACCGATAACGACGCCTATTTTCTCACAGGCGGTGTCCAGTAATGACACTCAATTAGAGGATAACATTAAACCTGGCCCTATTAGTAATGCAACAAATAGATATCGTAGAAGGCGTATTTTTGCGATAAACTCCTGCGCCGCCAAAGACGGCATCCAAAAAATGAACGCACTGTCGCAGCATGTGCGCTCTTACAGGCCATGGGCAATCTAAAATTAAATAAACGTAACAGACACAAGGCCGTAGTTACCGTAGATAAAGATGGCAATTCCTCGTATAGGTGGGCCAAACCGCATTCACTAGTCGTTTCTGCTATAACGCAAACGGTCTTTAGAGATCAGAAGGCAGAAATCACTAAATCTATACAAGATTATAACATAGACATATATTTGGTGCAAGAGACTCATCTTAAACCAGCAATACGCGATCCCAAGATAAGCGATACATATTATTAGACACGATAGACTGTTAGCTCCATGGGCGGTACTCTAATTTATTATAAAGATCCCTGCACATAACATCAATAGAAGTGCCCTTACTTACAAATTTAGAAGCTTGCGTGCATGATCGCACTTACCGGCCATAAGCCGCTTGTACTTGCTCAGTGTATCTCCCGCTAAAAACTATGTTACAATCAGACCTTGAGCTGCTTTTCGGCCTGGGTCCATCAATATTACTCGCTGGCGATTTTAATTGCAAACACCGGACTGGAACGACAGCAGAAACAACTCAAATGGCACAATATTGCAGGGTCTCGAGGAGGTACTCAACATTAATATAATAGCCCTGAGACCCCAACTAGATATCCATCAGATAGTAGAGGATCACCTAGTACACTGAGATCTATTTATTTAAAGGGTGTCTCACTCGATGTCGTATCGATAGAGACACTGCACGAATTAGATTCCTGACCACAGGCCGGTTTTATGTAAATTGGGGCCAAGACGCCGGTTCGGTCCCTATGACTAAAACCGTAGTGGATTAGGCAAGCCTTGAGGTTAAACTCAGGAAATAAACCCCAGAATTGTGAAAACATCCCAGATGTAGTTTATAATCTAGATCAGGCAAACGATACCATTAACAATAAAGTCGCACATCTCATCGGCCATTGAAGAGTCCGAGAGAATGGTAAAGTTCGGCCGACCGGAACTTTGGCCTGCCTTTTCGACATTCGATGTCTGATAAGAGACAAAATCCGCGCAACGTGCTTACGATAGATATCGGTCCGAAACAAACCGCGCATTATTTAGATATTTACAACTTCAGGTTGAGAACGCATAAAACTCACCGCGAAACTTCGTGGCACAACCTAACGGAAGAATTAGAGCCTTCACATGTTGCCTCACTGGCAAGGCCTGAAATCAAAGTTAGTTCACGCGATTCAATTCCGCCGTTATCCGTCCTAATGGTGGCTTATTAGCCTTCGATGATTTTGAAAAGCCGAATGCTTAGCGGACACACTAGAGTTACAATGCACGCCATCTCGCGTACACACCGACACGTTTCATCTTGCGAGGTAGACCGTGAAATCGGCCGTAGGCTAGTCCTACCACCAGAGGGCGAACGCTTAAAAGTAGTGACCCGGAGGAGGTCAAAGATATTAATAGGTCTTAAACCCTGACTGCACCTGGCCCAGACCGTATTAGTAATAAGGCATTAAAACTTTTACCAGGCCAGATTGTTTGTCTACTAGCGAGCATTTTCAATGTATTTCTAGCCACCTGTTCCTTCCCTGACGAATGGAAGGAGGCCATTGTTACCGGCATACCAAAGCCGCGTAAGCCACTAAACCAACCAATCGAGTTTATCGTCCAATCGTCTCTCAACTGAATGGGGAAATTGTATGAACGCATAATCTTGTCAAGGCTAAAAGGATTACGTTTTCTCTAATGGCCTCCCTACCAGACGAACACCGGGTTCCGTCCTGAACGCTCCTGTTCCGACCAGGTCTATCGCCTCACAGAATACATTTTGACGGGCCTAAATAAAACAAAGTCAGGCCTTAGGATCCCATTACACGGGGTGTTCTATTCGATGTCGCAAAGGCATTCGAAAAGTCTGGCACAACGGCTTACTCAAGTTATACTCGTTTAATGTGCCTGACAGGCTTGTGCACATCACAATCCTCACCTTTCGAATCGCTCTTTTCGATATAGAGTAGAGGCACCCTTCAACCAGACGCTCCTGCTAGCGGCGTGCACAAGCTGTTCCGTTCTTTCTCCTCTGTTATTCACGCCTAATACTAGCGATATTCCCCAAAGCTCTGATGTTAACCTTGCGCTTTCGCAGACGACACCGCCCTCTATTACCCTCTTCCTCACCATCCCTTATCACCAGTAAACTCCAATGTGCAATCAATAGCCAGGCGATTGGTTTCTGCAAACAGAGGATTGATGTGAATCCCGAAAATGTGTAGCAATATACTTTTAATCGGTCTTCTGTCAGAGCTGACCTCACTCGTCCCTACCACACGTCCGTTCCAAAAACCGCACACAATGCTCGATGTAGGCAAATACTCGTACATTGAACCTCTACGGCAAACTGATCCCCTGCAGAAGACAGCTCAAATATTTAGGTGTTACTTTCGACAGTAACATGAGTTTCAAAAGTCACGTCAAAGAGGTTAGAAGAAAAGTCGATTATGTCTGCATCGTCTCTTCTATCTTACCAACTCAAATAGCAAAATGCCTCTAATTACAAACTTTTTATAGAAAGCTTGCATAGGTCGATAATGGCATATGCTTGCCAATCTTTTGCCCACATATCCTCCCACCACGAAATCAATCTACAGGTGGTAAGCAAAATAAATTTTACGACGAGCTCACTGGAGCAGGGCCTTATCAAAGAAATGTCGACTTGCACAGCGATTGCAAGATGCCGACATTACGCGCCATTTTAAAAACATTATCAAAAACCCACTATCCACGCAGACCCAGAAGCCTCTAGTAGAAACGTCGTCCCTGTAATGGTACTCTTAGACCCAGATGAAGAAGGGGTTAGGAATCTTGGACCTACAGGGTCCTGCCACGACTACTACACACACAAGTAGGACAACATTACACATACACTTTTAGGTATACCGCTCAAGAGCACGGCGAGACCAACACACCGCGTACACGAGATACACCAGTTCCAGGGCGGTTCTCACCGCCCCCAGCAATCGATTAGACAGTCGACCTGAATATCGGCGCCTCGGTCCGCTCATACCGAACGTCGATGATCCTTAGCGACTTCTTAAAATCAACCCACGCATCCTTAATGCTGTGGTACCATTTCTTTAAAGTTTTGTCACTAAGTTCGAGGATCCGCAATCCTCCGAACTCAGTAATAGATGAAGCTTCACACAGATCACGATCTCAGAAGACATAACTTCGAATACATAAGGACATAAGACGTTACCGGAGCGGACCGTGCGTTTGTGTGCGAGTTTTATAAAACGACTTCCGCAAATCGTTACACGGCGTATTCGAGAACACAAGGTTTACACAACTTTGACGACGCTTCAACTCTTCAAACGATTAAGAACTGGGTTCTGGTTCGAGGAGACCGGTTCGACGTTGATTAACCGCGGTTGGTCGCCCAAGGACGTCACGACGGAACAAAACATAGACACAGTGACACAGTCTATTCAGGAAAATCCGACACAGTCAACTCGTAAGCGCGCCAAAGCATTAAACGTATCCAGGACATCGTTACAACGGATTTTGAAGAAAGATTACTATGCACCCCTCAAAATTCAGTTGGTTCAAGAATAAAAGGAAACTGACGGTATTCAAAGACAAAATGATGCGAATGAAATGTTGAATCGGTTTACTTCCTCAATAACATAATGTTCTCTGACGAGGCTCATTTACATCTTAACCGGCATGTTAGTAAACAAAATTGCCTATTGAAGCCCCATCAATCCAAAACTTAAGCATCAGAAGCCCTTACATAGTCCGAAAGTGACTGTTTGGGCGCCAGTGTCAGCCCATGGTATCCTAGGGCCTTACTTTTTGAGGATGGCAGAGGGCGCGCAGTTACTGTTACGTCGGAGCGATATGTGGCTATGATACAAGAGTTTTTCTACCAGGATTGCAAAACTTTTCTGGCTTTAAATGCCTGGACGTGGTTTCAATAGGATAGGCCATTCTCACGTCTCTAACACTGCTATGCCCGTTATCCGTCAACTTTTTCCTAGCAAGTGATCTCTAAAGAGGGGATTTCCTGGCCTCACGTTGTCCAGATCTGATCCCAATGGATTTTTTTTTGTAAGGCTAAAGATACGACAACCGCGGTCAATTGAGGCCCTAAAAGAAAACATCCGCAGAGAAATGTCAACATTTCAGCAGTGACTGCCCGCAGTCATCGACAATTTTAGACATCGTTTGCAAAAGTGCCGTGATCGCAACGGATTACATTTAGAAGATGTTATTTCAAAAATATTCCCTGATTTTAAGCTTTTTTTGCAAATAAAAATTTAATTCATAATGTAATTAGTTTTATTTTCTTAAATTTTTTTTCATATCAAAGGACTTATGGGCCACCCTGTACTTTTAATCAAAAAAAACTTAATAATATTAGAGCAAGTCGGTAATAAATATTAAAAAAACACGACTCATTTTGACCGAATTACTACTCATACCATAAACGCAGAAATCTGTAACAATGTATCTGTTTTGGTAGATCTTAAAATGAATTACATATTATTGTTTTTTTTTTATTTTAATTTTGTTATGGTTAATCGTCATCACATCATTTATCGTTACACTGCTGAACACAGGCATTTTTATTGAATGGCAAGACGACCGATCCCTCACTGCCAACTCGAACCAGCTGCTGCACAGAGATCGGCATTCCTATGGTTCATCATCATCATTTCTCATCAGGCTTTACTCAACGCACGCCAAGACGGTCGATCCCTTACTACTCGCTGTCAAAAGATATCGGCATTCCACCTGGTCGGTGGTCGACCAACGCTCTGTCTTCCGGAACGCGGCCTTCACTCTAGAACCTTTTTGGCCCATCGACCATCGCTACTTCTGACGACATGACCAACCCACTGCCACTTTTCCACAACGCGTAAACATGAACATGACATGCTTGTACAAGTTCATTGCAAGGCCAATTCATCGGGAGGATTCATTTTGACTGTGCAACATATCTTGCAAGTACTCTAACGATTCGGCCAATAATATGACATGGTCGGAAACAGGTAAGTTAAAGTAATTAAAAAAATATATATTTCTATTACACCCATTTAAACATCTTAACAGAATTATGACGATAATTGCAAGACAGGAGGCACCGGGACGATTTACGTATTTACGTATGCCTGTGAAATTTTTTATTTTTACAAACTCGTGCTAGTACCCCTTGATTTAATTCAATTTTAGCCTTTATAGTAGAAACTTAGAGGAGATGTATCTAAACAATTATCAACTTTAACTAAGTGTAAGAGTTTTTGTTCTTGTTATTGTCATGAAATTAAGATTATGTCTGTAAATTACGAATACCTATACTTACATATGTAACTAAATGTACAAGGATTTCAAATTTACTGGAACAGCTAACCTATTTTTATCCACGTCGGCTTTCGTAAAACTAGCCGGAAGGTATTTGCAATCTGCTCCACTACGTAAGACTACTTTTGTTTCATTATATTTTCTAATATTTTAGCTGTGTTAATTTAACATTTATATAATTAATTAAATGTATATATTTATTTATATGATTAATTATCGATATTTTAGGTTGCTAAAATGATTAAAAAAAACTTAAATAGGTAGGTATTGACATCGTATTCATATCGGAACATCCCTACTATGTATAGGCCCACGTCTACGTTTATTATGGTCATCGTGATGACCGACCGTAAAGTTGCTGTATGTTCACAAGATAGGGACTTTAAAAGTAAGAAATATCCCATAGTTTCTAAGTCCGAAACTTGTATAGTAAATTGTGTGACTTTGATATTATTAAAGGGTTCACATTATTCAAATAAAAGATTTTTTACGTAGTTTAATAGCATACTAACAATGTGTGGATCTTTGATATGAAATAATAAACTTAAAGTAAATTTTGAGCTCTACTCAAGTGTATAAGATAGTAGATTTCCTTTTTACAAGAGACCTTCTTGAGTAATACCACCGCGGTGCCTCTTTCAGCCGTAAATCAGTAGTGTGTAAACTCTGCCACATTCAGACAGCGTAATTACTAGGTAATCAAAATTTAATATCTCAGGACTCAAGGTAGTGAGCGGATTAGTGAAATCTTATGCCGGTTCTTCTTATGGTCAGGATATATCACTTTCGATCAGGTGAACGTCTTGCTCGTCTCATAGCTCTAACTACTAAAAAAATACAGAACTAAGGAAGAGTTATTAGTGAATCTGTTAAATATGAGATATAAATTATAGAAAGAAAGAGTTACAAATAAGTATTTAAGTATGAATAGTATTAAAATGCTTTGAAAAAAATAAAATGTAACAAAAACAGCAACACTACTTAATATAAATAATTTTATTGATCAAGAGGTAATATTTACTTTTGATGAAACATTGTGAAACCTGCAATTCCTTTATTAGCATTTTAAACATTACTTGTAAACTCTTCCATTGCTATAAACATTTAAATTGTATTAAATTACACGTAAGGCTTATTTTAGTGCTCAAAAATTTAAAATATAGGTTTTGGTAGTGTCAGAAAATTAATAACACTATTCAGAATAATTTACCAATAAAGTACTGACAACAACAATTAATCTCGTAACAAATGCTCCTGATCTCTTTTTATTAATTGCATTTTGCTTATTTCGAAATTAAGGTTATTTTAAAGTAATGAATCAATCAAAGTCTTTATTCATCGCTTTTTCTGCATGTTGTTGAAATAAATAAGCTTCTATGTCAGTCGCACTTAGACCATATAAGAATTAACTATCATAAAATATTTAATTGATGATTTTTTTCTATTAATAACATGATTTTATATACTTTGGAGGACAATGCATCCATTTTTTTCTATTTTAACTTGTTAGTACTTTAGAGTAGCGCAGTCCACTTAAACACTTCGGTTCTGTTAGTATAAATACAGACATTTAGGAAATGTTTCCTTTATAAATAAGATCGAAAACGATAGAACATTAAATTTTTTTCAAGAAGATAACACATACCAATACGTTAGACTAAGCAAAGTTTTAATATAGCGATTAGATGACTGACCACGCTTAACCTACGAAGCAAAAGTCGGGTTCGATGATTTTGATATTATTGTTTTTTTTTATATATATTTTAGCTACAATATAGATCAATATATTTTTCTGCTGTAAAGTTTTACAAGTTATCGACCATTCCAATTTATCTGATTAACAGTTTGTTTGTTTCGATAGTCTGAGTAATTATCAGTAAATTTGCTGTAGACGCTGACATTCTTTATGGGTTGTAAACTTGAAAATCGGGACCGAATATTTAAATGCCAATGCGATGCAATTATCATTTTTTTTTCAGACAATAAAGATATGCCAAAACGACTAGGAATTCTTAATCAAAGAAAGTTTATGGCCACAAATCGTTATAAACCCAACCAATCTTTTATAAACGCCACATAAAAAAACAAATTATGATTGAATTAAATAAGCCCTAAATCTTATGTTACATATACACATACAAACATATATATAAATATAATAAAAGAGATTCCCACCTATATTACTTATCACGATATCTCTGGAACCATAAGGCGTAGCGACACGAAATTTGGTAAGAATATTCCTTTCGCCGAGTAGAGGTCAAGCCAAGAATTTTACGAATTTTACGATTTTACGAAATTCAACCCACGGGTTGAGGGGTTGCTAGTTATTTATATATTTGTACATTTAATTCTTATTAATATAGTTTGAATTAAACTGGCGACTGAAAAATCAGGTCTACTTTTTTTTAGAAAAGAATATGTTGACTCGTTTCACGTAATAAAAAGGCATTGCGTGGTAAGAAACAATTTTACACTCAAGTGGCCGTTTATAGCGTGAAGCGAATACGAGTTTTTAGGGCATGAAATTGCTTCTAAAACAACGGCTCGCTATTATAACGACTGTAAAGATTTTTATATTTCAAAAAACTTCGTCATAAAATAGCAATTAGTCCTAATTGCCTACCACCTTCGTTACTACGGAAGTGATAGGTCCCCTTTTAACTGGAGGGCCATCTGGGGCGGTACCATCGCGTTGCCTATTTCTGCCGCAAAATGGTAGCGTGAAAACATTTTCGTGTTCTGGTTTGAAGGGCATTGTAGCCAGTGTGTTTATTGGGTAAACGAGACTTAACAACCTATATCTCTCGGTAGGCAGCGCATTGGTGTCCCTTGACACTCTCTTTTAGTCCTTTTCAAAAGATCTGAATCGCATGCATAAATTATATTTTGTATTGACCCTAACAGTGGTTATTTCATTTTGTAAATGCAAAATAATGTTCTTGCCGACTGGTTTTTTTAATAAGATAGTATCAAAAATTATTATTATTTATAACAATAATAAACACTCAAAAGAAAAAAAGAACTAATTACATAAAAGAAAAATCATTTTACTTATTGAATACTTTTTATTAGCAAGATGATATTTGTCCCTGTTTCTATATTTTTCTAACTATAATATGATTTTTCAGGAAACTTATAGTAAGTTTTTGATTATCAAAGGTTATAACGATAATTTATTTTAAAAGTAAATAATAATAATTATTATATTACGTTTTTAAATAAATATCCGTAAAAGTTTAACTTATATACTTGTATAAAGGTATACTAGGAAATAGGTCAATTACTTATTCATTTTATGGGCTTGATACCTGATACCTCAGGGTTATTAATATCTTGCTAGTAATTATTTATACATGCACCATCGGTCTTATGCACTTTTCTAACCCACGCCTTCTCCATTAGGGGGCTTATAAACCGTAATCTACCACGGTGTTCTAATGCGGGCTAGCGGTTGGACCGACTATTTACATGTCCAGACGTCGCATGGATCATCTTACTTTTTAGACCATTGGTTGATCGGCCTAAATTGTCCTAACCAATCAGAATACAACGATAACACAAAGTGTTTCCCCGTGAGATTCGAATCCATGACCTCCGGTTTATAAAGCAAGGGCTAATACTGATAGACCACGGAGGCGGCGGTACGCTCTATGATATATTGCCTTATTACTATTTTTTAAATTTTGCAGATTCTCCCTCAATCTCTTTTAATTATGATATTGATTTTTTCACATCGCCAATATCATGAGCACCTAACTAATGTTTTTTTTTACTTTTCTTATATTTTTCAAACAGTATTGAAAGATTTTTCAAAGCAGTCTTATAACGCAGTAATGCATATTCAATGCTGTGTGCTTAAACAATTTCAAAAAAAATACAAGAAGTAATTGCAACTTGTAATTATTACTTGCATTGAAATATTATTATACCAGCTATAAAAATATAAATAGAAGCAAGAAGTTTATTACATTAATCTAGTAACAAAAAAATTAAAGCTGTCCATCACGTCTCGCGACTTAAAAGAATCTGTTCAACTTTCTACTTCGCTTAATCTAACGGTAAGAGCTAGCTTTTTGTGAGATTGTCTCGTCCTTCTCGATGGTTAATAAAGTAATGATAACATTTTTTTTTAATTTAAATGGTTTATATGGATATGTATCTGAAACTGCATATTAAATAATCAAATTTTTATAAGAAGCAGGTTAATTTAATAAATTTTAAGTAATATTTTTATTATTTAATGTAGATAAAAGTCAAAAACTCATACCATAGATTTTTTACGATTTGGTATTTTAAGTTTTTTTTTCTGTCGGTTAGTTGACCTCGTTATAAACGAGGTTCAGTTATTTTTAACTAATTTAAAATAGACCACAGTCAAAATCTAAGTTGTTCTGTTCACTTTCAGTTCTGTGACTGGTTCAATGCATTTTTTAATTGACTTGACGCAATTGAGTTCATTGAATTCGCCTCCATCGTTACCCAAATTATGTCATTCAAAACTCCTGCATGCGTAGGACGAGAGACATTTGGTCCGTTATAAGGCTTAGGACTCGCTCAGTTGGTAAAATTTGATTAATTTTGTTTTTAACTTGCCCGATGTATCTAATCACATATCACATAAAAACTCTTAAATATGTTTCCACTTGAGATAAATCTCTTATTTGACGTTAAAATAACTATTTTATAGCTTACTATACAACGTCTTTACATTGTGTATGGGTACAACATATAACGCGATTGTAAATAGTTAAAAAAATCAATAAAGTTTTATAAAATGAATTAATTTCTAAACACAAAATTATTATCGTAAATAGGATCGTCATGATCCTAGAAGTACAATTATAAAAATAATCATCACAATGAAATATTTAACTGAAATTATTTCAGTCGGTGTCAGTGATTGGCAATGAAAACATATAATAGTAACTCGAAATACATATCATACTTTCTTGCATTTACGCGAATAATACATATGATATTATAACACTTGCTTTACGGATTTTAACTTTCAATTATAATACGGTAATTACGGTAGCCGGGTAAAACTGCTACTAACTTACCAGAAAACAAAGATAACAATTATTATTTCATAATTGCAATTATTAAATAATTCAAACAACGTTGATTTCCCCGCGGGATTAGAGCCCACGACCTCCGATTTATAGGCAATGGCCGATACCGCCAACATATCTTATATATTACACACATGAAGTGACAAATCTGTGAACCAAATTGAGACTACGATGTAACATCTTATTAACAATAACTACTGTAGACGCGAATGACCACATATGTATACGCTAATAAAGCAATGTTCTATGAAATATTTAGATAATTCAAGTTTCGATTTTGCGAGTTATCACTGGGCAATTTTACTTTGTTACCCGCTTGTATTGCGTAATTTTTTTTGTTAAAATCTAATTTGTTACTTTTTAATACTATTGAGCTTGTCTTTTATAAATTTAAAGGTCATATAGTAGTTTAAATTTACCCGCATCATTTCAGTGATAATTATTTATTTTATTCAGAGTTCGGAGACGAGCAGGACGTGCAGGCAGGATTTATAACATTCTATCATATATAGAATGTTATAAATCCTGCCTGTATGAAAAGCATTGTAAGCCACAAGTCCTCTCACGACCTGACACATGAGATATTACGTCTCGTTTACCCAGTAATTACTCTGGCTACGTTGCCCTTGACACTGGAAGGCTGTAGTGTTTGCATTCTTCTGAGTTGTGGCAGAAATAGGTACCGTGTTAGTACTTCCCCAAGCGGTTCAGTGTAAGAAGGAGACCTACCAATTTTAAACCTGAGACGTTTAACCTACAGTAGAAAGAGTCATAGTTTTTTACAAAAGGTATTTACAGTTTTGTAGGTTCTCTTCTGCCGCTCATTGTATCTTTAAAAGTTACAAGAATAATTTCAAACATTAAATTTATTTTAATATACCCTGGGAAGAAAGGTAAATTTATATTAGGATCTGTCCTGTCCTGTGTAAGTTGTTTAAATTTGCTAGTTATCCTAAGAAAGATGGTGTTATAAATTTACGCACTCGTTGCATGAGCTACGATACCCTTGAGAGGCATCGTGATAGTGCATCCGTAGTTGGTTCCTGGTAACGGCAGGTCGAAAAGGTTAGGTATTTAATATGTAAAGTGTTCATCATCATCAGCCTTTGATAGTCCACTGCCGGACATAGGCCTCCCCTAATACACCCTAATCGACCCCCTAATAGATAGGGGCTATTAGGGGGTTTTGGACCGTATCCCACCACGCTGGTCCAATGTGGGTTGGTGGGTGGACCGACTGTTTACATAGCCCATTCGACGCATGGATCATCTGACTTTTCAGGCAATGTGTGATCGGCCCAAATTATCGAACCAACTAGGAAACTTTTTAGTAATTTACTTCATTTTTTAGGAAGGCAAATTATACGTAATTTTTCCAATGCACCAAAATTCTCCAAGCCGATTCCGATCGTGGTGAAAATCTACATTAAAAGAATGAAAATATTACAGGGGACAAGTGAGGTCATCATCTAATGATATAGACAATTTTCTGATCAGCCCGCATTGCTTTAAGTAAACAGAAAACAACAATGAAAACTTGTTAAACGACCTCCGTTTATTATAACGCAAGCCATTACCTCTATAAAGGGAGCTGGAATAAACGGTACGTATAGCACGACTTTGAGAGGTGATTTTCATTCCGTAAATATAGTAGTATACAATATTACCATATTAAAATTTTAAGGCCCAGAAATCTCTAGCTATCTTAGACTCACAAAGCGGAGTGTACCTGAATACATTAAGTTTATAGCTCGTAAAAACGACGCTGGTTCATGAAGAAATTTTATGGTGTTTCGACACTTTGTGTTTTGTGTCAACTATTTTATTTTATTTTTATTTCTTAAATTGTTGTGATAAAAACGAGCAAGGAATGTCACAAATCTGCTAAAAGACCTGAGACATGAAATGTTATGCAAAAAGGAGATATTATTATCACATTTTAGACACCAGACGTTTTAGACTAGTTAACTTGATAATACAGACGAACAAATCAACATGCTCTGTATTTATTTATAGTCTTATAATTAATTTACTTGAATTATTTTATTATCTAGTCATTTGACTCTTTTAACATTTGGATTGTTGACTTTGTCATCAGCAAAAGTCATAAAATTCAAAATTTTGATGACCACACTATTTTAAGCGTTTGAATTGCGTATTTTGAAAAGCACACATTTAGAAATAAATACAAACATTGGCCAGAAGTTTTCTAAAATCCATTTACATATTTTCGTAGATCGTGCTATAACATTTGACTTGAACCCTTATTTTGCAACATCTTACAGGAAAACAAGGTTTTCAAAACTTTTTTATAATTTGAAGTGCCTGACTTCGTACCAACTACGTATAAAGTAAAACTGAAATATTAAATTACCTAGAATATTACGCTGTCTAAGGAAAGTTAAATATTAATAAATCGCAAAATACAATCTTAAGATAATTAATTATACTTTTACTGACGGTAAATATTTATTCAATGCGATAAATTTTTAACGTTAACATCTTGTTTTCTCCTGTTAAAACATATTAAAGGTCGCTGAAGCAAATTAGCCAAGAATGATTTAATAATAATTATCTGCAATAACTTTAAGGTCTTAGACTAGATTGTCAATTTTGTTTCCCTGTTAAAGGACAGCCATAAATATGTATAAGAGTTAGGATTACAAAATCAAATAGCTTCTGAAAACTATTTTGCCAGTAGTCGATAGATGCATGACTAAACATTAAATAATAAGAAATATATCATCTTGTGACGCTTTCTTTCATGAACTTGTATTGAGGTATTAGGCAATGAAACTGAAGATTGGCATATTCTTCAGGTGTTTTTACTGTTCCATTGAGTGGAACGGAATCCATCGTATTCCATCGGGTGCGTAAAGATATTAAACACATAAAACCTTACGAAGATATATATATACATATACAAATACACAGCTAGGCTTTGAAGTACGTCGTTATTTAGTTTAACTTGTTTTACAAGTATTTTAGAAGTATAGAATTAAAAGTTCAACTGCTTTTCAAAGACTAATAATAACATAATATAATATTTTACCAATTAAAAAGCAAAACAAAGTTAGTATTTCTTGTAAAGACCTTTTAGTTGATAATAAGTATTATATGTTTAAATAAAATAACCTAATATTAAGGCCCCAAAATTAATTATAATTCAGAAGTTTAACAAAATGTTAATATTTGCAAGATATATATACGTGAACGATCATCCATATTTCCTACTTTCGACGGTACGTTGTTTTATTGATTACAAATTACAATTTTTTTTAATTTTTAAAATTCAGTGACTAATTTTTAATAGTAGAAACTATTATGTTTGTTTTGGCGTAAAACTTAAAAGTAAAAATATTTAACAATCACTTAACCAAGCGTTGTATTAAAAATTATAGAAGTTTTTATAAAGAACATAATATCATCAGAAGATCTAGAACAAAACGTAGCTATTAGGAAGAAAGCAGTATTTATATACTTATCGATAAGAGCATTAAAAATTATATAATTATTTAACAATTAACGACTTTTTTTAAAGAAACCTTTGTTTGTAGTTTTTTTAATGAATTATTTTCCTACGTCCCTACCATGCTTAATACAATCTTTTATAGTTTTCGTCCTCCTTCTCAATTTTAAAGTTAACTTGAATTATGTTACGCGAAAGGCTGTGGAATTTTGTCAACATACAACTTTTGCATTGCATCATTTAACTTTAAAAACATAAAACTTTACCCAACTTTGAAAACCTCTTAATTGTAATATATAATTTTAATTTTTAATAGTAGCGTCCACACGCTAACCTGCTTTAAAAAGCTGAAATAGATTTTCTTAGTCAACAAAGTGACCAATAAATTTATTATTTGATGTCTTTGTTTGAGCTTCATTTAAAAAATACCCATATCAAAAAAAATATGGTTGTGCTTATGATCTATAGATTTTCCTCCGAAAAGAGTAATTATCTCCGAAAAATTTTGCACGAACCATTTCCGTTTTAACGATCTCGTTCTTAAAAACAAGCCACAAAAATCTAGCAAGAATAATTTCGCCAATCCCCCAGCTCTTTTTAATTATTGAGATAGTTTTGTATTTGTGTACTTTTTTTAATCAGAGCGGTATTATTGCACAAATACTGTATTTGTTTCTCTTTTACAATGTAGTGTATGCATGTATGTAAAATAAAACTTCTGTAATTTTGTGAAGCAACTTTCAATTATATTATATAACGAACAAGTTTAAAAACTATTAATTACTAATTTAATTAGTTTCTGTGTTGTCAATTATTAGACAAATCTAAGTAGTCCATGAATAAGACATAAGTAGAAAAAAAAGAACTAAGCGATAATACAAACAGGACGTTCATTCCATAGTTAATCGTACATCTAGACTTATATATAAGCCGCAAACCAATAACCGTATTAGGCAACGGATGTTACGTCTCGTTTATCTATTAATTATGCTGATCACGGTGTCCTTCAACCGGAATACTGATTTTGTTACTACTTTGTACATTTTTGCACAAAAATATGGTAATGTTGCTTTGAGCTAGGTGAAAGTTATAAAAAAGTTTTAAGATGGAAGAAAACATCATATTAATTTATAATATACAAATTAATTCCAATTTTAAAACGTATCATAAGATGTTTATTACGATAAATTTATGCATAATTGTAAAATTAATATTTTGTTACTGACTACCTCCTAAGACCTTTTACTTCTTTTAATTCGTATTTTTGACAGTGCTTTTTGGACATCTATTACTAAAAACCCTTTAAAGTGATTCATTGATTGAATGTACTAAACCTAGCTCTTACACCGAGCGTAATCGTTTAGACACGAATCGAGTAAATTGAAAATGCAAATGTAAGGATTGGATAAAATCTTATTATCATCCTGGATTCATGCATGGACGGTTTTAATGCTTGAATATTTATAGAATGTTCCAGATAAAGAAGATAGTATATTTCTATTACAGAGAAGAACTGGGCAAAACTTTGTAACGTTGCTATTTTTATGTAAAAAGCAGTTGAACTATCACAATCCGAAATAATTTTCCGTTGAACTATGTGGCACACAAAACTTTATAATCTTAGGACTGCGGAAACTTTGAACGGAGACTATGTGAAGATTTGATATGAGAAATGACATATCTTAAAAATAATTGTAGTCTCAAAATATTGAAAATTGATAAAATTTTTCTATCGCCCAACATATATTTATCAATAAGCTGGATCAGGTAGATTTTAGAAACAATTTTTTTTTATTTAAATTGTAAGATCACCTATTGAAAAGAGAAATCTACAGTTTTAAGGTTAATATGGAATGAATATTTTTTTTTTTAAATAAACCACACGATTTACATTAGTAACATTTTAGCAAAGATCGCTGTGATTACTTATTTTGGAACAGAACTGCCGGGCTTATAGTGTCTCTGAATAACAATCAAATGTAAATGTTGTTTCATATATTGCTGTGTTATAGCGGTGTAATATTAATTAGTGTTTGTGATAAGAAATTTATATTCAAAGCAATTATGTAATCTAAATACAGTTACGAATACTATTTCTATTGCGGGAACTCAGAAAAAAGGAGTCTGCATATTGACGTTTTGTCTCTGTGCGATTGTAAATAAAATCGGGTCTCAAATATAGCGGCACAGCTTCGTATAAGCCGCTGCCCGGACCGGAAATCTTCTCGTGTGTGACGAGTGTTGTGAAATAGTGTTTTTGTGTCGAGTGGTTTAAGGCGGTGTAACGCAACGTCTCATCCGTACGAGACATCCTGCTGGCTGTTGTCGGGGTCACGTAAGTCATTTCAATGTTTTAAAGTATAAGAGATATTCAGTTTTTACTTTTTTGCAATTCTCTTTGAGGTTTTTAGAAATACAAACACATTTAAAAAAATATCTCATATATATCATAATGTTACAAAGAGTTTATCGCAAAGATGTTACAAAGAGGCAGTACAATTTTATTTATTTGTTTAGAAGAAAATAACGGTAGCTTGCTAATTTGGCTACCGTTATTTTTCTCTTAACAAATACAACCTTAATATAGTACCCCATATAACTACGCTACATTTGTAATGCTACAATTCTAAAATAACAGAGAAACATAATATAAATTTGGCTCATATTACGTATGTTTAAAGGGAAAAACTTTAATCACTCACTGTCCACGCGGGTTATCACACGGACCAAATCGCAGAAAACAGCTAGTTTATCATAACTAATAATAACTATACAATACCGGTGGTAGGTCCCTTTACAAGGGACCGTTTGGGTGAGTACCACTCTACGGTGCCTATTTCTACCGTAAAGCAGTAGTGTGGAAACACTACGTGTTCTGGTTTAAGGCACTGTAGCCAGATTACTGGGCAAACGAGACTTAACATCCTATGTCTCACGGTAGGCAGCGCGTTGGTGAATACCATGTATAGGAATCCACACTGTAATAATGTAGTTTTGTGACCACTTTCAAACACTCACTTAGCATATTTTGAGTTGCGTTTCTGTAATTGTTTTGTTTCCTTGCTTTAAACATCGTCACTGACAGGAAAACCAGTGTAATAGGATTCTTTGATGTAAAGAAAATGTATAAGTAGCAGTCGGCTATAAGGTGATACTCGATTATTGCAAAAGCATTGTCTATAGAGTTCTGTCTCATCGAGACTACTCTTTGCTGATTAGAAAACACAAAAAATGTGACAGCCAACCCACATAACTTAACACGAGGATTAAATTCGTAAAATTTATTTCATGTAAAATTGATCATTTTACTCCTAATTTCACGGTTTATTTTAATAAGTAAACAGATTGTGTAGTGATTGTTAGAGATTTTTGAGAGTAAATGAGCTCTGGTACTTAGATTTTAATCAAGAATAGTCGGAAAGCTAATGTTCGTGAAGCAATCTATTTGAATAATAGCTTGTACTGAAGACGGTACGCTAGTTAATCACTTTGCTGAAATTGTAAACCTCTTTTGTACGATACAAATTTATCTTCCCATTTAAGTTTACCTTCATCTGTTGAAGTCCAAAACGTATAGTCTAATTTTTAAAATATTTTACTGTTTTTGATAATAAGACTATAATTGTCAGCGTTATTACTATTAAAATTATTATACTACTTGAATTGTACTGTAAATAATTTGATTTCAAAGTTAAAGACGAAGCAGCCTTTGGATTACTCGACCGCTTTTTGGGTTAATGTGATTTCAATCATTCTAGAACAAAGAACCAAATTAAAACTTTTCCATATCAAATTTATATTTCATTCTCTAGAATATTTTCCTCGGTAATATTAACTACTAACCAAAGACGTAAACTATTCTAGTATATGTTACTTTAAAGTTATTAAACACAATACATACTTATTAATAACATTTTAATTTAAATAGAAATTTATTCAGTATATTTTTCTACAATACTATGCATTATTTATACATATAAACCTTGCTATTCAATCACTTTATCTATTAAAAAAAACCGCATCGAAGCCCGTTGCGTCGATTTAAAGTTTTAAGTATACATAGGGATATAGGGACAGAGAAAGCGACTTTGTTTAATACTATGTAGTGATTACATACGTCGTTTAAAACCTTTTCTAGGGTCCATGGTCACTGAGACGGGTTGCTAACGTGATTAAACGCGACAAAATGCGTAAAACTGTATTACTTCATTTATTTTGCTTTTTAACTTAAAATAATACAGTACAAATAAACATTATCCCTCAAAACCAATTTAATATGTTACCACATATTTTTGTAATTTTTAACCAAAATAAAGTTCTTTATCCTTATGTGTCATTTTGCTAAAATAATTTTACAGAAATAACCAATATTCTGTTTAATACTGCATGCTTTAAAATAGACCAGGAAATTTATCGCAGTAAGGTAGAAACCAATACAGAAGCAGCTGCTATTGCATCAAGATAAATTATGACATGAAATATGTCCAATACTCCGATCGCTAATACTGCCCATTAGAATTATGTTCCCAATTACCAATAAGCTGTCAGACAGAGAACACGTACTTGTTTAGAATCGGGAAATAGTTCAACAGTTGTTTCTTGCATTTACGCAACTACACATATTTGATAAAGAGTTCTACAGATTTTATCCCAGTTTATTAAGTTTACAATCATTTCTTATTTCTAAGCATCAATGACCAAGAGATCGACTAATGTGTATTTCGTCATGTTCTCAATGTTATACCATTGCACCGTAAATTATTGATGCTAATTATAAGACAGATAGACACGCGCTAAAGCTTGGTAATGTATCTTAGAGATCTATAAGTAAGTAAATATTTATGTAGGATTTATTAAAGGTTTGGATGCTAAAAAGATGGCGCTTGGACCCAACTCTTAAGCGTAATGAAATTTAATGTTTTTTTTTTATTTATTACCATAAGCTTTTTCACTTGCAGAAACCGGTATTCTTTAGCAAAGATTTGTGCTCTGTTTTTATTTATCTATACTAATAGTCACAAGCCGCCAACAGCTTTGTTCGTCGGTGATTCACGTCAGTATGTGTTTTCTATTTAATATTGTAAAAATATTTTAATAGAAACGTCTTTTTAGGTAGGCGTTGACAGCGGCGTTTGGCACAGATAACTAATTTGAATAACTATAGAGAAGAAATATTTTCAAAGTTAACTGCCTTCGTAGTTAGTGTAGTGGTAAGGGCGCGTTAAGCGTTGCGTAAGGTTTGGCTGCCTATGATTTAAAAAAGAATCAACAAAATCGGAACACTAGGAGCAGAGCAACGAGGTAACATATATAAAAAACATACGGTCCAATTTAAGTACCTGCTTCAATGTCGGTCGTAAAGACATAGACGAATTATTATTGCGATAAAAGTGTTATGTATGAAAAACGTCACTCTTAAACATAAAACGACGAAATTTTGTGTCTAAATACATACAACTCGCATACAAAAACGAAAGTCTATATGAAAATTCGTTATCGTCGAAATAAAAGCCAAAATATCTTGCGTCTAATAAAGGGCATATTACTCATTATTAAATTCGTACAAGGTTATACTTTGCCAAACTTGATATGAGTTTCAAAATTTCAAAATTCTTGCTACAATCGCTCGTGTACGTCAAACTCGTTAGACACTCGATGTGAATAAGTTATATTAATTATGTATCTTATGTTAAGATTGTTTTCGACAGATAACATCAAGCAAATGACTAAAATTGCAACAAATTATGGTAGTCGCGTCGGAGGACCCAAAAAACTCAAAATTAGTTGGATATAAATTTAATTAAGACAAAATTACAATTTAACTTATGCTAAAGCTAAGCCTAGTCTGACTCCTTTCGATGCGAGAAATGGAATGACCGAGTACAATGAAATTATCGTAATGAAGTAATTCAACACGATGAAACTTCCCAGTAAAGTGCAGCGTCGGATGGCAGCGGCCTCCTTTGGGTTCGTCGAAACCGTTCCGTTGATGAAGCATATTTGCCTCTGTGTCGACTCGTTTGACGCAGATATTTGTACCGTAGTGAATCGATGTTGCAATGAATAGATGACGCTGCATAGTTGCAATTTGCTAAGGGCTTGTACATATACACCTCCCCCTGAGAACAGCAACTACTTCGAGACTTGAGATGAGGAAGTATTGCTGTCTTATGTGGTCCAGGTTTTGCAGGCTGCGAATAGACGTCTCCTCGGGCTGGCACCTCAGAGGGCTCTTTAGAGCATCGCAACATCCCACAATGTCTTAGTGTTGCTACTATCAGGATGATGAGTAAGCTTATGGACACAATAGCATACAATGGTATCGTCAGTATGGTATAGGAAATTCGAAGAGATTTGTTCGACTTGTAGAGCCGGTTGCACCAGAATATGATGTTGAGTTTCCTGCAACCTCTTGAGATCAATTGATTTCAGGTGAACATGAGAAGATGTGCTAGCGTGGCTCGTTGTGTCATCTGGTATTCCCAGATCTTCAAAGGCGTTCCTTCAACTTGTTCGTTGCTGTTGGTGATGGTAAATTCCGCCTATGTAGGTAACAGTTAGCCGGAATGGTGACCAGGTAGGTACCGATGACGTTGTTGTAGTCCTCACGTGAGCATTGCATACGTTCTTCGTCATATTAGGGAATGATATGACGTAATGTTCTGATCGAGTTCCTCCAAGGCGATCCTTGATAGAGTTACAGGTGGTCATCTCGCAGCTTCCGCCAAAAGATTGGTTAATTATGAGCGCGTGGGTACAGTCCGCTTGATGCCGAAGTTGATGGTCCATCTTATCTCCACAGAGTACCAGTTACCGTACTTCGGGCATTCAGCCTCCATGTACACTAACCATCCCTGTTTGTTGCTATTAATGGATAAGGAGGGATGAGGGCCTGCCAGTATTTATTGGAGCGACGGACAGTTTATATAAGTCAGACGTGCTGAGGAAAATATAGGTATTTTAAAATTATAACTATTCTGTCTCCCGAAAATAATACCTGGCTTAATTATTTCGTAATATTCTCTTAGTTCTAAGTCTAATCATATATGTTGCTTTTTATATATTGATTCTAATTTCTTAACCATATAACCTAAAACCTCAATACTTATAATAGAATGATGTGTGCTTGATGCACGAATAAACGCTAAAATATTCTCTATTCTTGTTAACTCAGGCTAATATATCATCTAAATTTTCTGTAATTATACTTAGCTGTTAAGCAAATCTCATGTATTTTATAAGACTTGAATCCCGTTGAGCTTGGTATTTAGGATGAGCTGCAAGGTTACATTAATTTTGGATTGATTTTCTACTAATTTAGATATAATTTTTCGAATGCTGAGCCATCCATTCGGTGTTTAGACTTACGCGTGCATTTACTTGATTGGCAATTTTATGTCATTATTCTGAAGAATTTTGATAGCATTGTCATATCGTACTGCATCTGAATAATCCAGGTTGCCCGTGATAGTCTTAATTAATGAGCCTAAACCATCAATGAGACCTCTTTTTGTTCGCATTGGTTCTAATGTTTTTAGATGAGTATAAACTTTATTTAATTTAGACGATAAATATTCTATTTGGAGTTCATATAGCATGTACGTATGATTATGCAACTGACTTTTGAAATCCGATAATTGAATTTGCAACATATGAGCTTTATCGCGTATATCTTTAAGTTCAATATACTGTAAAATGCATGGTAGTGAGTAATTAGCCTGGTTGCTCCTAGTCGAAAGGAAGTATCCGGGCCATCGTCGAGACTCTCAAGCGTTATCCCTCGATTGATATCCAGAGCCGTTATCGAATGAGCAATCAGGACCAGTAGCACCCTGCAACAATTGGGCACTTTAAGGACTCGTTTTAATCGATTTTTCGCTACAGGGGCCACGTTTTTTAGATGTATAAATATGTATAGGTAGATTCGCAAGAACTTTATCCTGACTATATCGCGGCAGCTAATTTTGACGGTTTGCCAAAGGATTGCTGATAAAGACGCGCTGATCAGGTTGGTATTCGATTTCTGGTTCGCGGTCCTTATTTAAATTTTCTATGATATTAGTGCGATTATGTAACGATGACTCATTAATAGTATTTATATAATTTTCATACTATCTCGGTGATTTTGCATGTATTGTTGCATTAAATGCTTGAACATATCAATATCAAAAGGATCGCGCGGATCAAAGTGGCCGGTATTATATCGAACGGTCTACATTGGTAAACGAGTGGATCGAACTATTGTAAGCTAAGATTCCGTATGGGACTAGATTGAAATATCTTGATCTTTGTGAGTTAATTTTAGTATACAGAAGATGTTCCAGCAATGTAAGTGAAACCTCTCTACGATCCGTTATCGTTTGGACTATGGCAAAGTTTTATGATGGTTTATTTTATGCAGAGTTACGAATTCGCTAAACAACTGGTTCGTAAATTCAGTGCCGTTATCTGATACTATATTGGGTAAAACCGTGATGCGTACAAAATTTAAGTAAGGCTTGCAAGGTGCTGATTGCTGTACATGTCGCGAATGGTATGCTTGAGCATACTTAGAGAATAGTCGACAATAGTTAAATATTTCTCGTTTTGAATTGAAAGCAAATCCATGTGAACAATTTCGAATGGTTTCGTAGCCAGGGAACTATGTTGAACTGTTGTCTAATGGGATTACGTCATATTTTGCTTGACCGCACACCTAAACTATTAATAAATTTTGTGATATCGTCCTTCATCTTAGGCCAATAATATCGACGGGATAACGCGAGATGACATTCGTTTTTCCGGGTGGTTGGTTTTACCCTTATGGTAATGCTTTATTATTTTTGTTGCCTGAGGTATTCTTTTATATTTTCCACTTCGAATTTTATAACACTAAATTCATGGCGGAGTTTTTAAATTTATTTTAACTAGGTATGATATCGTAAAATGCAAGGGGATTAATAAGCAACGCGGTTTTTACCTTTGGATTGACAATTCTTTAATTCATTCACACATCTGATTTGTTGGCGCTCCTCTACGTTCAAATGATCCGTGCGTAAGCGAGATAGGACATGGCTGCGCGCAGAGTCTGACGGGATTTGAGAACATTGAACGTTGTAGGACCTGGCTTGAATTGGTTGGTCTAGGGAAAATATTAAATCGTGCGGTCGGGTTAAATTTCAAAAATCCGGATTATTATACGGTGTTAGACACTTATAATACAATTAGAAATAGTTTGTCGTTAATTAAACATTCACCGTCATAATTTATCGGGACTAACATTTGATGGTTAGTTGATAATTTCTTGTACCAATTCACGTTGCATGAATTATACATGTAAATAGTATTGGTCGAGTTACGTGGATAAGCACTTTGTCCTTTAAGTCGATTTTAGCTTCAAATTTTCTTAATAAACCAAGGATAAGCCGTCGAAATAATTATGAAATTATAAATATAATTTTATGTCGTCCGTTTCATTGAACTCCTGAGAAACAAGGAAATTAGAATAATATTCCTGAGGTGGCATGACCTGGTACTTCGAACGGGTCAAAATTGCAAATTCGAATAGAACATTTCGATAGCACCAGGGCAGATAAAGATTGGTTTGCGCCTGTATCTATAAGTAGTTTAAGGTGGATCCAAAATTTGTATGTATGGAAGCTGTCTCTGAGTTTGCAAATTCAATTTATTTTAAGTTGTTCGAATTGTAATGATTCCGAAAATTTGCCCTTCCGAATTCCTAGAGGCTGAGGTTCACTGGAGTTACCTGAAGGGCACTCGTCAATCACGTCAAACCGGGCTCGAATAAATTACTGAGGTTGCAACAATCATAAAATCACTTCCTGTGGATAAACATTGTAAGGATCACACAAATAATAACCATGGGGGTCGTACATATAATAACAGGGTAATAGAAATCACTATAGTTATCAACTTCATTAATATTCATTTTCGTTTTAAAATAGTAGGAAGCGGGATTGCCTTTGTGCAATCAACCGGTGTTTACCCGCAGGCCTTTCTCGGTAACGTAGTGGCATGACACCACCATAGGCTTAGGGCCTTGATTTTGTGGATATACTAGGGCAATTTGGAATTTATTTGCAGCGCATTATAGTTAAGAAGTGGCACGAACATTTGTTGCGTGCGTAGGCATTTAGTCTAAATGGCAGGGCTGCTGGAAAATTAGGCTTCCACGTCTTCGAGGCCCAATTGGGAATTGGTGGTCGAGCAACGGAATTGAATGGTTTAAACGCGGGTAAGATATTAGAACTATTGGCATTGTTTGGGAATTGAAAACCTTAACTTTTCCGAAATTGAATCATTACGGTTTGTAAGTACATAATATTAATTCCCTTGCACGGAACCTAAGGCTTTTTCGCACTATCTGGACGCATAATTGATGAGAGCCCAAGGGCTCTTTAAACCTCGCACAATGCCTGCATTGTTAACTTTTATACAAAGTACGTTTAGCTTCATAGTGGTATCGAACCTCATGTAGGCTGACGTATGTCATAATAACAAAAATTAACATTTATCGTAAAATTCTTTCGGCGAATATTCCTGCGAGCCAACATAAGGTCGTTATATAAAGCGGTCCATCTCTCGGTCCGAAAATTATTAATTAGAGTATTCTTTATGCATCCCAACTTTCAGAAATGCATTTGAGTTAATTATCCGCAGCTGACCCGGTAATTTTATTAATACCGTTTACCAGGCATAACTTAGCTAGCTCGTTGCCGGACGGTAGCTAAATATTCCCATATTTGGTCACATAAGTGGATAAATCTAGGTAATATATGGGGTTCCTGTCAAAATCGGGTACCAGGCGTAAGCTTAAAAATTGCGTCTACGTCGGCATCCGAGGGACTGATTAATATCGAGTCTATCGAGAATCTACGCCTTATCTAAATCTACACTAATATTTCTATAGCTATCCAAGTTGAGCTGACAATTTGCATTGAGGCCTTTAGGGGTAGGTAATTAGAGAAAACTTGGAAACAAAAGGACATTATAGGATATTGAGGCAACACAAGGAATCTTAATGTACCCATGGATTTTTCTGGTTCTTCGGATCGATTTTCGGATTTTTCCTCCAGCACGGGACTCCAGGTTCCAGGATACCGGGCGCGTTGAGTATCTATTCTAGATCCCTAGCTATCCTAGGTATCCTACCGACTGCGCCAATTATGGTAGTCGCCGTCGGGACCAAAAACTCAAATTATTGGATATAAATTTAATTAAGACAAAATTAAAATTTAACTTATGCTAAAGCTAAGCCTAGTCTGACTCCTTTCGATGCGAGAAATGGAATGACCGAGGTACAATGAAATTATCGTAATGAAGTAATTCAACACGATGGAAACTTCCCAGTAAAGTGCAGCGTCGGATGGCAGCGGCCTCCTTTGGGTTCGTCGAAACCGTTCCCTGCTTGATGAAGCATATTTGCCTCGTGTCGACTCGTTTGACGCAGCATATTTGTACCGTGTGAATCGATGTTGCAATGAATAGATGACGCTGCATAGTTGCAATTTGCTAAGGGCTTGTACATATAACAAACATTATAACTAGAACTTTTTATAAAAACAGTAATAATCTATTCATAGTAAAGTTATTTTTAACCAAGTTTGTAAATAAAAGAGGAATTCCTCTTTTATTCACAAACTTGGTTTTAAAAAAATTAAGCGGTATTACTAACTTATATATAATCATATATAATTAACAAGTATTGTTATCAATTAAGTTATGATTATGCAGCAAATAGTAATAATGAACATTTAATGTAGTTGAGACATACTTTTATAATTGTCAATAAATTGTGTATGGTTATGGTTGAAAATACTTTAAGTGTAATTTGAGGTAGGTAAGTTTTTAGTGAGTTAATTTCCTGTACAGGTCTTCATGGCTGCCGAATTTGCGTTTAGGTAATTAAGACGGCTGAATGCAGGGCTTGGGGCTTCTGCTTCATCATTCCCCTTCTCAAACTACAACCCATTAAAAGAAGACTGTGTTAAGAATAGATAATTAGACTAATGAATATTTGAAGGATTTCAAATATATAGATTTCGGTAATCCAACTGTGAGGTAATTTGTGTATTGAATGTATCATTTTACAGAAACTGTCTCTGATCAGTCCCGTGACCCTAAAAAGGTTTTGAAACGTCGGGTATAAATTTATATAATTGTAAATAGTTATAAGCAACAGAAACTTTTCGTAAAATAATGTATATAAATGTGCTAAAGTGTAACTAAAATATGTTGTGATATTAATAACTTACCGACTGTTCACGGCTCTAATTTTAGATTATGCCGTTTCTGTTACTCATGGATAAAATACAGCTTCTTAGTAGTGAAAGAATATTTCAAATTGGTTCAGAAGTTTCGGAACCTATTCAAAAGAAACAAATTTTTTGTCTTTATTATGAGTATAATCAAAAGAACTACATCAAATTTATAAATATCCTTAATTAGGTTTGATTAATATCTAGGTTGATTTGAATTTTTTTGTGCCTAGAAACAAATCATAATATACTATCGCAAGTACATTTCCAAGATTCAATAATACATTGTAAATTTTGGCATGCAGGAAACATTTTTAACCTTCATGCAATATAAATAAATGTAAGGGATTAACGTCCCTAAAAGTAAACTGGGAAGTTACGGAAAGGCAATTTGAAACATTTTTCTTAAAAAAACCTCACCCAGCACATTTATTTTATACACGCAACAACAATCACGCAATCCAAAATCCCTTTTGTTATTGACCAATCCTTAATTAGAAGTCTACGCTTTTTCTTAATTTATGTTACCTTGCTGCTCCACTCCCTGATCTATTTTATAAAAACTGTGTTTTTGTTTAGTAGACATAAGTTAAATTTAAAATGCATCTACGAAAATTACATATAAAAATATCCATCCACATACACTACCGGTGGTAGGTCCCTTTTACGAGGGACCGTCTGGGTGGAGTACCACCACGGTGTTTACTCAACGCAAAGCAGTAGTGGAAAACACTACTGTGTTTCGGTTTAAAGGGCACTGTAGCCAGCGTAATTACTGGGTAAACGAGATTTAACATCCTATGTCTCACGGTAGGCAGCCGTTGCTGATACCTGTCATGACCAATGTATATGGGCGTCGGTGACCACTTTCCATCAGGTGGCCCTCTGATTGTCGTCTGCTCTGCGTATGCAATAAAAAAAGACTTTACTTACAGGCAAGATCTAGGAATAAGCCGCAGTGAAAATTCTAATAAAATTATGTATCATAAAATGTAATAAGTACGAAGCGGATAAAATAAATACTCTATAAAATAATCTCAATATCACATTATCCTAAGTTGTAAGGAAAAAGCTAAATGCTTTCTGAGATTTTTTGTAAATGTCATATAAAAGATTTATCTAATATGTATAATTGATTTTGACATATATTGATTTATTTAATATGTATAAGACATATTTATTATTAACTCTATATCCTTTTAACAAATCTTCCTAGATCTTTCGGAGTTCAGGTCTTCAATCTGCAGGGCAACTTGGGCTAATCACCCAATTGTCTGAAAAGTGAGATGTTCCATGCGTCGGATGGGCATGTAAAAAGTCGTTCCACCTACCAACCCTCACTGTACCAGCGTGTCCTAAAACCCGCTAATGGATAGGGGTTTCTAAGGGGAGGCCTTTGTCCAGCAGTGGACTGTCACAGGCTGATGATGATGATGAGTTTTTCTTTAATGAATGAAAATTTAAATTAAAACTCGATGCCATTTCAATAAGTAAAATATACTCAATATTATGTCTCATGGCATAAACTGCTTGAAATAGATCATAGAAACAACTGTAGGACCACCTTTTAGATGATAAATAAAAACTAAAATTATTAAGTATCTTGCTTGCTTACAATCACAACTAAGTCACTAAGGTTAAGTAAAACAATCACTTACGATTATTTTACTTAACCTTAGTGATTGTATAAAAAAGGTAGAATTTTTTTATTGCGTCTATACATATACTCATAGTTTAGTTTATTAGACTAAAAGTTTGAAGCAGGGTTTTATTGTAGTGAAAGTTTATTGAATACGTTAGTAATAAAAATGTTTTAGGATATCGCACCTCTTCTTTATTTAACTGCAGCTTTAAATATTCGTGTCTCAAGATTTCCCATGGATACAATTCCAAACCCGGGCTTTTTATTATTTAAAAAAAATTTAGGCCCGAAAGGTTTACATCAGGACAGCAATAGAATAAGATTAAGCATAAAGTAAACATTTTGTCTGAAACATTTAGACATGTATTGTGTTATTAAATATCCAAAGTTTTTGCTTAAAATTGACTTTAGATAGTTTTATTGTATTTTTTAACCATCATTATATTGAATTTATTACTGTGGATGTTTTTTTAACATATCCATTTATTTATTTATAAAGGATGCTATCGCTCAATTTGTTACAGATAAATTTAAAACACGCAATTTGGTAGGGCATTGTTTTCATGCATTTTTTTAATAACTAATCAGTGTATATGTAATGTAAAATTATTATATGTAAACGCGGAGGGATGTTATTTCCAACGGCTTAATTTTTTCTAATATGCCTTAGAAATATCCTATGAGATATGAAATTAAATAACCACGATACAAGTGGAACGTTAAATGACAGTTTGGATAAAGTCCGTTTTGATTTAATATACTTATTTGTAAAAACCACAAAATGATGATTAAGAAAGTAAAAATTTAAAAGAAGCAAAATTTTGGAACATATGACAACTTATTTTGTTTTTAGTATTCTCAATATAACCCTGATTAACCTTGAATTAACCTTGTCCAATAAATGCGCTAACTGAAATATTTTCACATAAGAAGTATAGGTAATTTGACTAAGTCATCTTAGCTTGTGTCTGAGTCTCTAACGGGAACAAAACTTGATTGATCTGTCAAATAGGGGACTGTTAAGTATATATAAATTGGTCTTCGAATCACGAAGGTATATTGCGAACTGGGTCAGATAGTTTAACGCGAAACGCAACACGCTCCGTAGCTCTTTGAGCACATACTGTACACAATCTCATGCGTTAGCGTGTAATTAAACCAAATTGGATATGGACTTTGTACTTTATTAACGAAGTAACGTCAAGAAGACGTGTGTAAAGTGAGTTATGAACTATATTAGAAATTTCTTTGCTTAACGTAGTGTCCATGTCTTGTTACCATATATAAATATGTAGCTTTATGTTAAAACCCAAAGAAAAAAGAAAGTTTTTGTTAAATAGTAGATAGTGTGCCCGTGATCATGGACCTGAAAATCCAAATCTTGAAACAAAATTTATCGTTTAGTACAATAAAAATGGTTTAATCTGGGACATATCTTTTGAAATAACAAGAGTGCTATACTATCTATTTATTATGTTAAATTTTGTTAAACTTTCATATCTAATATGGTATATTTCACTGACATTAAAAAATATATATTTTTTGCTATCTATCAATTACATTTTATTATTTAAATAAATGACTAGTTAAACTTAAATAAAAAGGTACAATTGATTCCAAAACCGATATTATTTTATCTATAATTTACATGGTTTTACTTATACACAGATGTTGAGTTTCGTAATTAAAACTTTCCTGCGCCGTTTCCGGCGTCGCTTTGATTACCTAAGTTTTATTTTGAACAACCCATTGGGGGCTGAAAAACCCACGGCATAAACGATCTCCCAATAGGACCTTGGTTTACCGTACAGAAAGTCAAGGTAAAGAATAATCTCCATATAAATATCTAAAAATTGGGATAAAAATTACGTGACAGAGGCAGATGATTTCTTGAACTATTTTTTTACAAATAAAAGCTGAAATTATATTAATATGAACCTTAACCATTTTATCTCCTTTAATTTTTAAAATATTTAAGTTTCTTTTTCTGTAATCTTGATTTTTTTAATTTTTATATGCATCATCCCAATCAGGAACCTAATGCATATAATTTTATAATAACCTATAAACTGCCTCCGAACCTAGTGATATGGGTGTGCTTTAGAATCCCTAGGTCGTGGGTTTGAATCCTGCGGGGGTTAACAAATTTTGATTGTTGCCCTGTTGGTTGGGGCAAGGGCCGATCACCCAATTGTCGAAAATAAGATGATCCATGCGTCGGATAGGCATGAAAAAGTCGTCCACCCACCAACCCCATTGGACCAGCGTGGTGGAATAGGGTCTAAAAACCCCCTAATGGATAGGGGTGTATATAAGAGGCCTATGTCCAGCAGAGGACTATCAAAGGCTGATGATGTGTAAGCGTACTTTATCTAAATTATTTTATATATTATACATATTGATAGTTTTAAAAGATGAAGGAACGGTTTAATTTTTTTCAAATACAACTCATTTATCTTTTCTTAACAGTTTATTAGGTGCTCCTAGAAACTGAGTTAGTATTTATCATCATTTTTTACCTAAAGTTTAACACTTAATTGTGTTTTTTAAGGCGATTTTAATAACGCAATAATGTTTTAATTAATATTAATTCCACCGAGAGCCTAATAGTTTGATAAAGACGAGCAATTCAGCAAGAATTTCGAAATTATGAAACTTTATTAAGTTTCCAAATTATTAAAAATTAAATTTAATAATAAGGGTATGGCTTTTAAGTCATCTTATTAAGATCAGTCAACTACGCAGTTGGGATAAGGATCCTATTAAGAGATACCATTTCCAATTTTTATAAAAAAAAAACTGCATCTGAAGTATTTTCAGATACAGTTTTTAGATAGTAAATTTAATTCTTCAAATGTGTATAGTATTTGGACTAAAAAGAATAATTTCCTGCTAATTTCAAATAGTATAATAAATATTATTTAAATTGCAAAATATATTAATATCTTTGGGTCTTTGAGGGTCGTGGGTTTCGAACCTGCGGCTCTACAAATTTCATTGTTGTTTCCTGTTGGTTGGGGAATTTGGGCCGATTCCCAACGTCTGAAAAAAAGTGGTTCAGGTCGGATGGGCAAGTAAAATGAAAAATTTGTATGTAATTAAATTATCGTTTTATAATAATAATTGAAGCCTTTGTTAGGGCTTATATGTTTTTATCTAATGGTTTAAAAATAATAAATTCAAACGTTTATGGAAAAAAAGGTATAAGGATCTTTATAACTATTGAAGAAGAATCTTTTGAAAAAATGATAAAACTTTCAAGTCCTCCTTGAAACGGCTAAAGCAAGTTTGAAGTTTTTTCATTTCAGTTCTGAGCGCTTTGGTTTTAATATTTGTCGCAGTTCTTCTAGCGAATATACTATTTGTATGGGTTCCACAGTCAACAGTCTAGTTTTCTCGTCACCCATCCCACAGTGCCTTAAATCGAAAGTCTTCGATCGGTGCGTCCTACCCGTTATGACCTACGGTGCCAAGACTTGGACACTTACGGTTCGGCTGGTCTTTCTGTATCTTTTGGTATAGCAGCGAATAAACAGAAATTGTAATTCAAAGAATGACGTGGATTTCAATAACGATGACCAAAGGGCTTTTTTCAACAACAAGGGTTGACACAAATATGTCAATCCGTAAGTTATGTGCGAGTTAAATTGTTTTTTTCGCCGACTTGAATACAGAACATGCTTTCCCTTGTTCTTGCTACAGCGAAATTAGATTATATCCAACCTTTATCACAATATGTATGTAGTATATTTATTTTTTCAATGATAAAATTATTTTTTATACTTTTAAAGGAAATACTAATATGTATATTTAATGACATTCCTTGAAAGATGCAATACTCATTCATTTTGAATAAAACAGGCTTGCCGTAATTTCTGACGTAAGTCATGGCGTCTTGCGATTTGCGTGTAAATATCGAAGTCCACCTGCGAATAATGAAGGTAGTTAACCAACTGCCCAATGCCGTTGACGTGTTCATTTGTTTGTAAAGCATCCCGATAATAAATGTAATTTTCGGCTCTCAACTTAGTTCGATTATTACGGATGTATGCCAATCTCTCAGATTCAATTTTCGCATATTTATCTACTACGAGTACTGGTTTGTTATGATTTTATATCTAAGTATAGTGTTGAAATTGTTACGTCTTGCCGTTACACGGTAGCAATAGTAGTCCATACATGGCACTGTTTTGCGCAGAGGTTTACCATCGATTGGTTCAACTTGAGAAACATTAATAAGAAGCATAAAAGATTTTTAGTAATAACAAAAAAGCTTTCCTATATTGTGTTACACATAAGGATCTATTGGCCGGGTTTTTAAACCAAATCTTGCTAAGTAATAAATAACTCTTATTACTGAGATGCCTCAAAAATAATATTACGAAGAGATAGCCCTTTCGTTTTCCGGTATGAAATGACGAAAAGACTATAAACATGATGCACAGGTCCGTGATAGACATTTTCACAGATAGAGGGAACTTCACCGGTTCTTGCGCCTAAATTAAATCGTATGTGTCTATTGGAAATCGATCAAAAGTAAATGACACTACATATCGGTCTTTACTGTCACCAAAACTGAAATTTATGACATAAAGGTATATTTTTAGTATATTGATATAATTCATGGGACGAACCGGACTTTTAATATAAGCGCCGCAACAGCCAGCGTAACAAATCCGTTGGCCGCCCTGAGGCATGAGACGTTACGTTTATCTAATAACTACCCTACGATGCCCTTTAAACTTGAAGACGGTAGTGTTCATACACCACTGATTTGTGGCAGAAATAGGGACCAATTTATACCAGTCCACTTTGTCAAATATTTATTTAAAAATATATTATGAATTCAAAATTTCAAAAGGAAAGGTCGATCAATCTTATTAAAATAATGTTAACGGTGAATGTTTGTTAAAGAAGATGGAACGAACATTACTTATGGTAAGTCCTATCACTATTTTAACTTTTCTTTAATAAAACATAGCTTTCAGCTCGTATTACTTGATAGTAAACTGAAACGAATAGAAATATTGTTGTAATTTTGCTTAATGCTTCGCTTGTCTTAGTTACAGTGACTTTTTATTTGAATTTGATTTTATATTTGAAATTCTTTTTAATTTCAATTTTTTAATATTGCTGTTGGGTAAACATATACGCAAAAATATAAGCATATCATTTATGTGTAAATACAATCTATAGCAGGAAGTATCGGATTTTCTTTTATATTCATAAATAGAAAATTACTTTCGTTGTATATTGATTTTCCTTCATACATAATTATTATTAAATAAAATTACTTTACGGATTTTATCAGCGTTTATTTTGCATTTTAAATTCCCGACGTTTCGAACACTTTCCAGCGCCGTGGTCACGGGTAGACTGAGATGTCATGCACGTCTTCTTGCAGTAGCTGAAGCGGGTTTCAGATCTTAATTTTTATTAATTATTTTCAATCTGTACTCGACATATGACAAATGAACTGATTTGATCTGTACAGCCAGCAGTGAGTATATGCTTGGTTTCAATTTTAATTTATTAATTATGGGATCCCAAGCAGGTGGTAGAACCCAACATCTTCTCTATTGAAATTTGGATGTTTTTAATCTCAATAGTCTCACGGATCATTCTTGGTAGGAGTCGGTGTTCTTTACTGAGGATTTGAGGTCAATCTAATCTGATGTAATGGTTTGGGTGATTTAAGGTATGGTCACACTGCCGACTTGTTGGTCTTCTATGTTTAATGTCAGCTATATGTTTCCTTCACGCGGGTTCTTATTGCTCCTTCGTTTGTCTAATATAAGAGAGGCCACTAGTCACAATCTAGCTTGTTAGGTTATGTATTGGATATAAAGGCAGGCTAAGTGATCCTAAAGTTTTAACTCTTAAATTAGAGAAGTAGTTTTGCTAAGAGATGAAGTACAATCAGCAAAAAAAAAACAATCCTAAAATTCCGCCCTTCTTGCGGATGGGAGAGGGCTAAAGATTAAAACGTTTTTTAGGATTTAGTTTTTGGAAATGTTTTACTTTGATGATATATCTCGTATCATTTTCTCAGTATCACTTTCACTTACTTACTTTTTATTCGTGTTCAACCGTAAGATTTGATTTAAAATCAACATCTGTGTATATTATGGTGTAAAATAAATAGGATGATCACATTTAAAGCAGCTAAATTCGAAAAGTATAAATCTTCGCGGCTTGTAAACACTTAATTGCTGATCCGTTGATTTTTTGAGCCATCCTACAGCAACAAACGAGCTTAACAAAGGAAAAATTCACAATTATATCTTTCAATTCTAAACTTACAAACAAAGACGAAATATTGACGATAAACGGATCGCGTAATGCATTTGTCGTTCAGAACTTGTGTGCGAGAGAGGTTTTCAAGCGACATTGTGTGGCGCTTGTTGCGAACCAACCGCATCCATTACAAACTTAGTGGATAAATTGTACTGCACTCAACAGTAAGATCCGATATCCGAGGGGATTTGTTTTATATAATGCTAACAGAAATAGCATATGGTTTAATAAATCAAAATGTCCAGCAGTGAACTATCACAGGCTGATGATGATGATGATGATGATATCAAAATAAATTTGCCGTTGTTATTAAATTAATAAAAATTGCTAACAAATTTAGAAAGTCACATTACAAGTATAATTCGGTTCTTTTAATCATAGAGGCTTCTGTGTTTGGACCGGGCTCTGTATGGAGACTCTAATTATGTGTACATATCAATTTTTCAATAAATTTTTGTCAAAATACATGACTCTAATTCGATAGGAACTACCATATAGGTTTAAAAACTTTAGGGTACTACTGGTTAGGTTACTATTATATCAAAATTATAATAAATAAAAAAAAGCTGCCATAAAGTTAATCTCGATCTAAATTTCACATTTTCAACAAGAAATAATACATGATGTCTCTACACATTTTTTATCAAATAATCTTGTAAATATTAACATAAACACACAAAGGCTTAAATTTTGAGAGAGGAGAGAGAGAGAGGAGATAACAAGTTACCGTTGTCTGTCATATCAAATGGTTTATCCGTATGATTAACGCAGCGACCAATAAAATCTGCCACAATTTATCTCCATTAATCTGTAATAGGCTCACAGTGTAGGAGGATGAGCCAATATTGCACGGTACATATGTGACGGATTGCGGTTCTTGAACGGAAAGCTCTAAAATATTGTGTGTATATTAAAAGGTACTGTTTGCCATTTAAAAAGAACACGATATGTAAGGATGATCATCAAAATGGAGGATTTTCAATGGAGGAAAATTAAGGTCGGCACCAAAGTATTACATTGAAGATTAAAATTACACTTAACACATCGTGTAACAGTTGCATGCCACTGCATTTTTCATAGTAATTTTTCTATTATATACCTGTAGAGTGTTTGAATAACGTTTATAGAAGAGGAACTATCTGAACAGTGTTTTTGTTATTAAAACCTTTAAATTCTTTAACTATATGCACATAAATAGTAAAAGAAGATTTTCTTTGTTTATAAATCAATATCTAGTGCAATAATGACGTGCAATAATGACATTTAAATTACAAAAATATTATAGAAATATAAATTTATCCACTTCTACATGCATTATCTTTTTAAAAGTTTATGCTTCGGTGTCATGCTTTATTGAATAAAATAAAGGTGTCAAAAGCATCTTTGAATCTTTTTCCCGATTAAACATAAATGTAGAGCGCACCGGGAACATTGTCCTTTCATATGGAACGGCGTCGATTTCCGGAACTGCCGCAGGCGTAGACGGCCTCGTACGATCCTTTATGCTATTTCGACGCAAACCTCTTCCGGAAATATATAGTGACAATAGTATTTACTTGTTCCATGTTATAATTTTACTTTGCTTTTTAAGATAATAATATCACCTTACAGTTCTATAATTTCCTAAATATTTCACTATTACGCACTATATTTATTATGTTACATGTTAAATGCTTCTCACAATATTGTGATGACAAACATAAATGGAATCTTAAATACTTAAATCGAAACAAATTACAAGACAATTTCTTTTAATTTATAGAGCTATGGATTTTGAGCGGCAAGTGCGCGGTGGCAGCGGCAGGGGTGGTTCTGGAAAAATTTAAAACAAGCTATGAAATTCAGAATCCGCATTACGGTCGGTTTTAAAAAAAGGTTGATTGTACGTTTAAAGATTTCATCAAACAATTGAAAAATATTTTTTTACAATGCAATTTACTGTGCTGTGAAAAGAACAATAGAAGACAAAACGTCAAATAATTGTTATAAAAAATCGTTCTTCTTAATAATATTAAAAAGACGTTCAAAAGTCGAAAAACTTAAGGAGTAAGAAAAATAAAGTCAAGAAACTTAATCACTTCATCATGGTATAAAAAGAAGTCGCTTTCCCTGTCCCTATATCCCTATGTATGCTTAAATCTTTAAAATTACGCAACGGTATTTGATGTGTTTTTTTTTTAATAGAAAGAGTGATTGAAGAGGAAGGTTTAAATGAATCATCGTCGTCATAATCAGCCCATATCAGTCCACTGCTGGACATAAGCTTTTTAAAGTGCGGAAGCCAAGACGGCCGATATAAATAATTCACGGATAATATTGTAGAGAAATGTTGATAAATTTATACATTTATCTTAAGAATTACAGATATCAGTATTGCACCCGGGCAGAGCCGGGGCGGGTCACTAGTTAATTAGACAAACTTTAAAAAATATACGATATCATGAAAACGATAAGATTTAAAAAGATATATTTTAAATACACAAAATAATAAAATACATAATAAAATAAATAATAAATAAAATAATGTAATCCTTACTTTTGACTCCCAACTCGCGTAAAATATGTCACGGCACGCAAAAAATGCATTGCGCCGTAATTTTCACATTGCGCTTTCCCGATTCAAAGCAAGCGCTCTGCTTTTATGAAAGCTTAAACAATAATAAAATTCCAACTGAACTATGTCACAGCGACAAAAGGACTATTACGTCTTCAACTTTGACATTTATATACATGGTAAACAATGGATAGTAGATAAATGACACCTACGAAAAGTTTTGTTGAAAGTTTTCCGTAAAAAAAGACAGTGTGCTAGACACGTTACGCTACATGTTACAATTCCTGAATGTGAATCTGTGCTTATTATGAATTAATTTCCAATATGCTTATATGAACAACCCATTATCCAGTTTGATTGTAATTAATAGGAAATATTCAAAGCCACTTGTTAAAGGTATTCAATGCGAGTGTGCTGGAAATAATTGAAAATCCTAATTGGCATTGAGATAATATGTGTGTGTTTTATAATTTATTTTGGACAGTTAAAATTAACATTACATTTAAGTTTAAAATTGTATGGTCTTAATTTTTACAGCTTTGCACAAATTGTTTTAATGTCTTAGAAATGGCGCAGCCATTGTATACTGTTTTTGCTTTACCTTTGTTTAATGAAATCCAGGTATGTTTAAAAAGTAATATTACTTTTTTCTTGATCTTTACTTTTGAAATATATCGGATAACATGAATAAGGAAATTGTTCAATTTAGAAAAAAAATCCTCTACAGATGTGTTTTGCGAGGCAAAGGTAAAGAATTATAATACGTTGGCTCATATTTTTAGAATTCTTCATCAATATCTCTCATGTTTATTTAAATAGCTCCAATACAAAAAAGATATAATTGAGCTCCATTTTAGTTTCTAAATTATTATAGTCTATAGTAACATAAAAGGTAAAATTTGTATTATAAAGCTCGTACTACTTTTCTAGCGAGCACTCACACCGACCGTCGACAGGTAGTCGACTATTAAAATAGCAACAAGAGTGATTTGCATTATGCAGCTTTTTTATTGAAAAAAATATCAAATTATTTTTGTTTTTCTAAAAAGAAACCATTACGTGTCAATACACAGTGGCACTTAACTATTCCTAAGACAGATTATTCATAGATTTACTGAATATTATCTTATAGTTAATAAACAATGGAATGAGGCTACTTAACCATTACATGCTACATGCCACTGCTTTGAGTAGTTTTTTCACGTAAGAAAATACCTACATTAATGCATACCGGTTCTCGAGGGGTCAAAGACGGTTTGTGTCGGACTCGCACCGAGCTAAACCACCACATTGTTCCTTCCTGCCATCTTTAAGGTGGGGTCTCAGAAACGCTTTCGCACTTTTATGGAACCCCACTAGCACTGGCAGCCGAGGTAGCACCGTATCTGCCGTGTGGCCCACTCAATCTCACGCGTCATTCGGCTTCTTTGTCTGGGTAGCAGACACCTCTTAATCTGTTATCTTGCGTCCATGGAAGCTAGGACATCTAAACCCTTGCAGACACAAGTCTTTCAACCCCCAGCGACTGCCTACATGTGAATCTGTCCCAGTTACACCGTTTTCGTCGCAAATGGTGGAGAGATTGACGACACCATGCCAAACGTCACCTCCCCCTCTGCCCATCCACGCCTAATCAGTGGAGATCCTCCGAGGTTACACCTTTGCTCCAGAAGGCAGGGATGGCAGCTCGTCTACCGTCTTCTTTCCCGTCCGTTGCACATTCCTAGGTACTTCCGAAGCTGGCTTCCTCAACCATCTTACAGCAGCATTCCTTACGGCTGGCTTTACTCCTTAAACCGGCCAGGTTCCTCTTTCCCTTACCTTCGATTGAACCAGGCCATAGGTACTGAGTGGTTGGTGTAGTGAAAGAAAAACTAGCCATTATTGTTGCTGTTCTACAACTATGAGCAGCTACAAGTATTGGACAGGAATTCTCGCAGTTTAACGGAGGAATGTTTCATGAATTTCGTATAAATAGTTATTTATACTTCAAAATTGATCAACCACTACGAAACAAAGACGGCATTCACGAAGTAAACCTTCAAATTTTTTATTAAAAATCATGCCCAAACAATATTTGATATAGATGATGTTGAAAGAAATGCGATTAATTTTAGGCCGACACAAAAAAAACATTGTAGAAGGACACTAATGTACACAAACTGTTTTCTTCAAATAGTTTAGCCTATTTACCCTTAGGTTAACTTACTTATTAGCCTTAACTTAAGTTACTTCATAAATCAAAAGTAATGTACTGGAGGTAGGTCCCTTTTTTTACATGGGACGGTCTGGGTCGGTACCACCACAAGGCAGCGGTGTGAAAACACTGCTGTATTCCGCGTTTGAATTTTTAATTCTGTATTCCGTAGCCGGCGTATTTACTGGGTAAACGAGACTTAACACCCTATGTCTTACGTTCGGCAGACCGTTGGTGATACCACTTGTATTGCCGATGTCTTTGGGCGTTGGTGACCACTTTTCATCAGGTAGCCCGGCTACTCACCTCGCTAGCGAAAAAAAAACAAAAAAAATGTAAGCAATGTTTTAATCTCATAAATCGAAAAAGTAATATCTACCCAAATTGTTAAAATTTAGTTATAAGGAAACTAGACAATTTTTAATTCAGATACACATCTCATGAGCGATGTTTTCATAATATTTGTTGTAGCTAGAAGCTAGTTTCTGAGTGAAAATTTCTATTTGAACGTAGAGTTTGCTTTACTAGAGTTGTGCTCCAACATACGGCAAACGAGATGAAATTCCAAAGATCACGTTGAAAGCGAATGCATATGGATATACATTAACCTAGTACTATGATGTTTACAAATAACTTTTTTATAAGCAGCTTTTCATTTAATTAATTGTTAACAAAATCAGATTTTGTGTCATAAAATAGTCACTTTATTTATAATAATTACTAGCTACTATTCTCATAAATAACTTCAACTAAAAAAGTTTTTACAAGAATTGTCAATGGTAGTTTTTGCTTATTCCGCTTAAAACCATATCATATAAAAGAATGAAACTTTCCAGAGTAATAGAAACTTTAAATAGAAGTATGTTTTCATGAATATAATGCTCGCTTTTAAAATTTCCCATTTACGATTCAGAATCCATTACAGTATTAGATTTGAAGCGCAATAAAAGCCCGTTTCGAATAATTTAGCCATAATTTAAAAAGTGTATGAAACAATTATTTCTACGTCTTAGATTATGTAGGTGAACACATAATATACATTTAAAAGTATATTGGAATTAAAATGTATTATATCTTACATATTTTTAAAATGTTTATGTAATATCATGTCCATTTTTACGGATACTTCACGTTAATTATTTATATTCATTCCCATCATTTCGGACTCTTTCCAGCGTCCATAGGCCAGTCTAAAAATATCAAAGATCAAGATTAACCGACCACATGCATAGTTTGCAAGTATAATTTTTAGTTTACGCATACTTTTGTTGTTTTTTCAAGTTCTGGAGTGGAAACCGCTCAGTAAACAAAAAGTGGGACACCTGCGACAAAATGGATTGACGACATTGGAAAAAGTGACCGGTGTGAAGTCATGCATTCAGGAAAATAGTAGACTGACGCAGGAAGATGATGATGGACAATATTGAATGCATTGATAGATGAAGGTTATCTGAAACCTTTAATTTTTTTAGATCAGGAAAATGTTGGTAATAAGCATAACTGAACATAAGCAACATATTTCATATTGATGATTATGAAATATGTAGTTGATCTTGATTACAGACATATATTATAAATCATTGATACCAATGATTTTTTACATTTTTCTTTCATTCTCAATAAATATACAATTCTACATTATTTATTCTATACTAAAAGGAACCTAACACTGGCTGTAGGATATTTCGGTAATTAAAAACCAATAACATCAATTGCTTTTCATTTAATATCCAAAATCAATTATCTGCGAATCGGCGCAGATTCGTGTCAACAGTCGAATGTATTTTGTCAATAAAATGTAAATATCGTTTATATTTTTCTATTTACAAGTGATTTAAATCAGCCTTACACTAAAAATGATGCATTTCGCGTAAAATATTCAATAACTATTAGAATTTTAATATTTTAAATAACTTATATTTGATAGATAAGTTACTGAATTTTACTTATTCTAAAACTAACAAAAAGATAACTCATAAGAGTTGAGAGAAAGGAGTCCTAAAACCAACCAAAATCAAAGAATGCAAAAAATAAGCGTAAAATTCCCTTTAACTATAAAATTACGTATTAATCAATCATAAAGATTTTTAATACAAAATTGTACCAAAATTAGCTACGCATTAACAAGCAAGTGAAAACTAAATAATGACTTGGCTGAAATATATTTTTCAGTGAGTTGATGCGTGCATTGGAGCTTGCATGTTTAATTTTTTGCAATTACAATTTTTAGAAATGTATAGACAAATTTTAAATAAATTTAAGGCTATTATGAAAATATCCTGTTGTACGAATATAGTTCACGTTTATAATGGGACCAAATCCAAATAAAATCTTTTATAAATTTGACAGGTGCATAAAAAATGCAACATAGTCGTACAGAAATCTTCAATAATTATCAAACAATATGTAATTACTAATACATAAATTCTGTTTATTTTCTTTTGTTTTTGGTAGCATACTTAAAGTTTTACGAACTGTACCATACTCAGTAATTTTGTCGGATGATTGGTTGAATAACGCCGTAAGACATTATATTAATTATAATTTTTTGACAATATTTAGTTTATAAATACTTAAATAATTTATAGATATTTTTAATAATAAACATATATTTCAGTGCAACAAAACAAGATCTCAAATACTTGGAAATTTTAGAATTACGACCTTTGAAATTGTAATGTTCCTCCAAAAGGAAGTTCTTATAAAATTAAATCCCCAAAGCCTTTGCTTACGAGATATCTTATAAACACAGGTCTAACCTTTAAGATGGTCATATTTTATAAAATTATTACGATTTAAAATTTAAATAATGTTGCAGGTATAATATTACAATATTCATTACAAAGCTTTATGATATCCTTCTGATCTCTTTTAGATTTTCTACATAGTTCGCAACTCACATGAATCGAAGTTAGTGTGTTACGAATTCAATTTTTATATTTGTTGTTTAAAAACTTTTGTGGAAAAAGAACTTTTTATTGTTATTGTTGACCGGGTGGTTAAGAAAAGATGAAAATGGTTATAACCGATTATTCCTTGGAAAATTTGGTGTTCTAAAATTTTGTGTAAAGAAGTGAGTCAGCCAGCCAATAAGTTTGGAGATGGTACGTACCTTTTTACATTAAGCTGTTTGGGCCAATACCATTGTGGTGACTATTTCTGTTGCAAAGCAGTAGAAAAAACACTACAATGGTTTAATGGGCACCGAGATGTAACGACTGATGTTTTAAGGCAGGCGCGCGTAGCGCGTTGGTGATACCCCTTGGTATTACCGATGTGAATGGGCGTCGGTGATGACTTCCCATCAGGTGGCCAAACTGTTCGTCTGCCTTTCATGATCTCCATAACTGTATCAAGCTGTCTGATAATTTCAAATCAAACATTATTATTATATTAACTTATTTGAGAAAAATAATCTTTATGATATAAATATAGATATATCATGAAGATTATTTGTCTCAAATAAACTTCAAATACTGAACCGACTTAAAAATTCTTTGACAACTAGAAGGTTATACAATACTTGAATAACATAGCCTGTTTTTTTTTGGAAAATTAATTTTGAAATTATTAAAATGAATCGATAGACATTAAAACAACATAGTACTATTATTAACCCTTTGACTTATTTAACTTTGGAACATTATAAAAAAAAAATACCATTACAACAAATAAGAAAACTTCACCTAGTTAAGAATAATTTATGTTTATAACAAAAAGCCTTACAATTTTAATTAAGCAATACAATGTTAATTAATATTAATGGATTCATAAAAAGATTATAAAGCCATTAAAGAAATATTTTTTATTATTATGCTTATGTGTAGGTCCTACAGTCATAAATTGTTTTGAGGGTACCTAAAACGTAAAATTTTTTAATGATGTTTGTGGTATGTTGGGAAAGTTTTTATTCATAATATTTCATAAAAAACTTGTTAGAACCCGTAACAAGTTTTATATATTTTATATTTGTTACTAATTTTTCATTTTAATGAGATTTGTGGTGATCACAAAAGTGTGTCGATAGTTAACATAAAAATGTAGTATAATATGTAAAAAAACAACTGTTAAATAAGAATATATTGAACATTAAACATAGTTAATGTAATCACGTATTAAGTAACAGTCATGTCAAATATATCGATTTGATCTTAGCAGAGGGAGAGCCAATTTGGCACCGTTTCCTAGTTTGTCGCAAGGTTTTGAAAAATGATAAAACCTGTCACAGTGTTAACTGGTACATTAGCGATCACGATAGAAATTTTGAACCTCAGTGAATTAAACGTGAGTATTAGAAGATAACTGCTTTATTTTTTTTAAAGCCGCAAGAATACACACCTGAAATAAATCAAGAAAACTTATGTCGTGGCTGGTAACTGAAAAATCTAGCCTAGCTTTAATATTTGATGCAAATTTCATGACCTCGTTTTCAGCAATGGAAAAATATTGCGTGATTAAAAGCAATTTAACAAACAAGTAGCCGTTGTAAACTTACAGCGAATATTTTACAGAATAACATCGCTTTAAAACGCCAGTTATTCATGAAATGTTTTAAATTTTAAAACTTAATTTAGAATGATTGTTTTAAAGCTATTGAATGCTAATATGTTTTTCCTTAGGAATGTGACCGTAAAGGCCTGTTGTTTAAACAACTCATTTGTTTTAAAAAGAGCTTCACAGTCGTATAATGTTTTGTTATAATAGTCGTAATAGACTACAATGACAACATTGAAAGCGGTAAATTATATCAAACGGGGTTTTATCTTTTCAATTATTCTATTTTGTAGCAATTTTCCATGTTATTAATGACTAGATTAAAATACATTTCCAAGTTTATGTATAACATCCAAATGACAGTTCTAACTGCCTCCGTAGCCTAGTGGTATGGGCTGTGCTTAGAAACCGGAGGTCGTGGTTCGAATCCTGCGGGGACTAACTCATTGTTTTTCCTAGTTGGTTAGGACAATTTGGGCCGATCCAATTGTCTGAAAATAAGATGATCCATGCGTCGGATGGGCATGTAAAATCGGTCCACCCACAACCGCCATTGGACCAGCGTGGTGGGATGCGGTCAAACCCCTAATGGATAGGGTGTATTGTGCCTGGTTGGGTGATTGGTCAATTGTCCTAACAACTAGGAAACGACAATGAAAATATGTTGAGTCCCCTCATTCGAACGACTTCTGGTTTCAACAACCTTCTCAGTTTAAAAGTTCAAGCCCTACGGCTACGGAGAGTCAATTATACTTACTAAAAGGAATATATAAATACGATATCTGTTAAAATACATAAAGGGAAAAATTCTATATATCACCAGTATTATGTATGTACCTATTAGCAAAGATAATAATAGGTTTGTGTTTGATAATAGGTACATACTAATACTGTTCAAGTAAATAAATTAAAAAAATATGCCTGATTTTTTCAAGCTGTATTAATAGAGAGATTCGAAAATATTATTTTATTGTCAGAGTAACTAAATCTTTGTAAAAAAAGAATAAAGCTAAATTTCACAATTTTTTATGTCTTTTACCATAATATACAGTATGTATAACTGTTTCTTTCATTTTATTATTTTTTTAATCTTAAACTGGTTTTGGTGGAATTGTTTTAAGGAAACACAATAAATCTTTTTAGTTACAATTTAAATAAATATATATACTTATTTAACTATGCGTGTTGCTGTTTTTAAATAAAAGCTAAGCCCAAAAAGAGATTTGTTTCCTAGTCGGTTGGGGCAATTTGGGCTAATCGCCCAATTCTCTGAAAAGTAAGATAATCCATGCGTCGGATGGACATATAAAAGTCGGTTCAACCACCAACCCGCATTTGACCAGCGTAGTGGGATACTGTCCAAAAACCCCTAATGGAGAACACGTGCATTAGGGGAGGCCTATTTCCAGGAGTGGTTTAACATAAGTGATGATGATGATGATTTGCGGTGACGGTAATAAATGGTGTTTATAAATATATTTTTATCATTTTGGTTTTTACTTCCTTTTAATCAAGTTTAAAAAAATATATATTAAATATCCCCAAAACAGGCGTTTTGAAACTATATATTCAGAGGTATATGAATATGCGCAGATCTCAAAAACACTAACTTAAATCCAAATAGTGATTCAATAGATACTTATCTTCATTATGCGACCATATTTACATAGGTGTTGTCTATAAAAATGTCATGAAAGCATCCCTAATAGTCTACCGCGGTCGTAGAGTAGGGTTATGAATAATGTATTGAGTTCTGCTGTAAATCATTATTCTGTTAGATATGTTTTCCTACGTGTTTAATTGTAATTTCTTTGACAGTATTCTTTTGATAAACACACAGTATAGATTTAAATAAGTAATCAATTAAAAATTAATAATAGTATTAGTCATGATTTTTTTCAAGAAAAGCAGAACAGTTTTTAAACGTATTACGCTTGTTTTTGTCGACTTTAAGGCAATCAGCCAGGCTAACTTATAGAAGAAAAGCCATTAGCATTATTCTTGTAAAATAACTTTCAGAAGCCTGACACAAAAGAGATCAAATAATAAATTAGGGAAATTGTAAAGATCATCGAAAGTTTTTTATAACAAAAGAATATTTAATGTTAAAATGTGCAAAGCCGTTCATATAATTGGTTTCGGATGAATAGATTAAATACCTAAGAAAGTTAGAAATGCTTCTTTACTTAAGTTCTATCAGAATTTTATTGAAATTTAACATTTTTGAAAATATTATTTTATTGTCAGATTGCACACTCATGCGAAATAAGTTGTTAAATTATCATATGTCATTGAAAATCATGTAAAAATAACATTATAACACTGTATTTACGGGGTCACATTGAAAAAAAAATTTTTAAAACCATAAATATTTGTAGCAATGTTTTGATTTAATGATATTTTGATATTACAATATTTACAGCTAGTTACAATAAATTAGCCATTTGAAACCGTTCATAGTCATGCTCTATATATATAGGAACTACATGAAATTAAACAAGGTTATTTTTAATTGTTGCAAGATAAACGTGTCTTTTATTATTTATAAAGATGTATTTGTTTTTATTAATACATATATATATATATTTCTTAAAAATATGTTCTGAATTTTTTCAAAGAAATTACAGCGAAATAAGAAGTAAAACATATGTTACCGAATAACTGTTTACAGCAAACTCCATGAATTATTTATAACCCTACTGCTGCTGGATGCTTTTATGACACTTATAAAGTCAACACCTCTGTAAATATCGTCGCATACGAAGATAAGTTTCTTTTGGATAATTCAATATATAAAAAAATATGATCAAATTTATTGTTTTTAATCTATAAACATACAGATAGCTCAAAATTTATTGTTTCTGCCTGTTTTGGGGATATTTAATACAATTTAATCTAAAAATGATAAAAATATGTTTATGAACAACATTTATTACCGTCCTCGCAATTATAAAACCTTCTAATTTAAATTAATTGCCCATTCTCAGAAGGAAACGCCTTATTGTTTCCTATTGCGTAATAACACTTTAATTAAATTAACGGTTTCATTTCAGTTACTGTAAAGGGTTAATACTCTTAAGAAACATTTATTGCGTCACAAATCTAACCACTTTACCCATACAGTTTAATGAAATATATTTTTAAACCCAGCAGAAACAATAAATTAAAATGTTTAAGCCTTGGTCCGAAAATTTGATTAACTAACTAACTAAAAATCAGACAAAGAGTTCTATTGCAAAATATCAGATGTACTAATATAGACCTTATTACTTACCTATACTCGCGAGAGCAAAGACGGGTTACGTTGGACCGGCTAACTTGTACTGACTAAAACGACTTAAATGTTCATTGATGAAAGTAAGTATCACAGAAACGCTTACTCTGAGTGATTTCTACTTGTCAGGGTCTGATTCCGCATATATGGTCCTTCGAACCGCATCCACCACACTTCTGATCCTTTAGTAGAACCAACAAACCTAAGAAACCTAAACTTAAAAAACTTTACTAAAACTTAATGATTAAGTAGCTAATTGGCTAAATTTATGTATAATGGGCATATTGTATTAATATAAAATTTAGGTCTCTATTCGGTAATTTAATTAAACTGTCTTTATAGACAGAAATTAAAAAGATACTTATGTATCTTTTAAATTTTAAATTTCTCCCTAAGTATTTGTGACGTACCTACAAATTATGAAATGAAAATGCCATTGTTACAATGTGAGAACACCCGTTTATAAGCATATTTCAATAAAATCTGTAATCTTGGTTTTATTCTTGTATAAAAGCCAAATTTTACCTTTTTCCTAAATGGTTTTTCAATATTTAATAGGAGTTATCAAATCGTTTTCATGAATTGTATGGACTGCAATCCAGAATTATTCTGGTATAAGTTTGTCTCAAACAAAATTCACCTCAAATTCCATTTATTATTTATCAGTTAAAGACGCGCGTAAGAACGGCAAGATGCCATGAATATTTCGAACTACGTTCGCTTTTGAATTCATGAAGCTGATATTGAAATGCTATACTGGGTCAAGAAGGAAGTCGAAACAGTTAAAATTATAATATTTTCGAACACTGTTCAAGTAATAGAATTGTAATTATATAGAAATTTTGATCTTATTAACCGAAATTATTAGTTATGTCTTTTATAAAATAGCTAATTTAATTAGTTAATATTTTTTTATACAGATTAAAGACCCTGACCCTTTTGTTTCTTCACTCGGTGAGTATTTTATTTGGTCATAGAAGTGATAGCCAGCAATACGCCCTACTTACTAATAATGCACTTGTCAATTATACTTTTCTAATTGGCTTTCATAAAACTGATAAAATATAGTCCTAGAACCTCAGGCAACATACATACTTATTCACCATTACATAATAATTTACTTCGAAAACAAAATCTTTGTACTAAAAACGCATACATCGAATAGTTCAAAGAACCAGAGTTAACATTTAAACAGTCAACTGTCACTCAACGGTCTGTTTAATTGGAGAGCAATGGTTAATAATTAGTGCTCGTGTTATAAATAACTTACATATTTGTAAAAGATTTGATATTTTATTGCAATATCTAAATATTATTCAAAAGAAGTCAACTACATCATTAAAAAAATAACTCAGCATGATATTTTAAGAAATGTTGGAATTTATAAATAAGCTCAAATTTATCTTAAAATATTTCAAATAAACGTGACGTTATAATGGTGTTGTTGTAATCTACATCTCTATTTTGTTATAAATTGAAATAAAAAGATTTATGGTAAGCTGTGGCTACTTTTTTTTTCTTAAACGTAACAAAGAAAGTACATGGTAATTAAAAAGATGATATTTTTTTGATTTTTTTTTGTTAAAATTAGCAGAGTTTTAAAATCACTATTATATAAATAAGTACAACTATTATTATTAATTTACTAATCTATTGGGCTATATCAGTGACTCTAGGCCTCGGACGGATCATATAATTTCTGATGCGGTCCTTTAATAGCTCCGAGCATAGCCTCTCCATGAACTCGAGCGACTTCAAATTTCCAGGACCAAGGAAGCCATGTGTCCAAGTCTCGGCACTGTAGGTGCGTGACAGAAGGACTACATTGATCAAGTTATCGATTTGAGGCACTGTGAGATGGTGACGAGAAAGACTCGACAAAGCTTTAAAGCTGCCCTGCCTAGCGAATCCTTCTTTGCAACAGCAGAATACTAAAGTCTTCTGGTTTAGGACAGCATACCAGCAGTATCTACTAGGATAACGAGACTTTACATCCTATGACTCACTGTAAGCGACGTTGATCACTAGTATTAAAATTTCCAGGGTCTGAGTGACCACTTTATCATCAGTGGCTCTACTAGCTCTTCTACCTTCGTAGTCAATAAAGAAAATAATAAAAAAAACCTAGTGACGTCAGGCAAAAAAGTGAGAAAATATCAATAATTCGATTCGAAAATAAATTAATAATAATAAATGGAACGAACATTATTAAATAAACTTTTAAATCCTAAATATACTTCGTAATTGGTATACACTTCTAAGCCGAAAGTGTGAGTACAGAGAAGTAGAGACAAGAAGTTTTAAACTCCTATCAAACAACTCTTAAACTTTAACAGGTAAGTTCTTAGAAATTGCTAAGAAACAAACCATTCTAAAGAGCTGTTGCAAAACTTTTCATACAATTACTTTTTCATCTAAATCATATAGCGTTTTATATCTTTTTAATACTTTGTCCTAGTCAGATTTATGAAAATTTAATCAAAACTTAAAATAAATTTAAGATTTTGTTGATGTAAAAAAACATCATGTAAACAAGTACAGATAAACTTTTATAAGTAGCATGAAAATAAGAGTACACTTAAAAAAAATTATAACTTTATTTTATTATTCATACCAGTTTCAGTATAGTTTTTTTTTAATTTCATTTATATTATAACATCAAATAGTCGTAGTTAAAGTAAATCAAAGTTAAATATCTTTATTCATTATGGATGCATAACACTTTTTTATTGATTGCTAAATAAACTACCACCGTTTCGCAAATCGAAGCCTTACCTGAGAATAACCAGCGTAAGAAACTCAGCTGGACTTCTTTTAATTAATTTATAAATTGGCTATGTACTTCCAAATCACTTTTATCTCTTCGAAGTCACAATATTAATACTAATATTATAATTACAAGGTACAAAAAAAACCGCTTTACGGCCTTTCTGTCTCTGTTTACCTTTAAGTATTTTTAAATATTACGAAACGGACTTTAAAGCGGTTTTTTTATAGATTAAGTTATTCAAGAAGAAGGTTTAAGTGTATTCATCATCAGCCTGTAATAGTTCACTGCTGGACATAGGCCTCCCCTAATACACCCCTATCCATTAAGGGGTTATGAACCAAGATATATTGGATCAAAATGTATTCAATATGCATAATATAACATAGAAGCTCTGATAAATTTAAGGTTTGTATTGTAAAGTCATTATTATAAGCGATTTAGATAAATATGGCCATTACAGATGCAGGATGAAGGACATAGCGTGCAACGGTATCGAGTAAGTGCATCCTAGCCGAGCGAGAGTTAAGGCGCTATATACCTCTCCATGAGACCTACTTACAATCTATTATTTGTAGAAGAACACGACATCATCTGGATAGCACTTAAATTGTTAGCTAGAAAAGAAGTCACTTATACAGCAAACAAACTAGTTTAAGTACATTGTAGGTAGATACATCAATATTTCGCCTGATAAAACTTACTGCTGGGAAAAGGCTTTCCACATAATTCACCAAGAGCCATGATCCTGACCCACATGTTTCCTCCGACTTCCTTTACATTCGGACTGGACGACATTTCGTCTCACAGGGGTCAACTCAGTCGTCGCAGTCGTCGATGACTTGACAGTAGTAAAGTTTCATACTTTCTCATTGACTGTCATATAAACTGAAATAAAATGTAGCCTCTGAGAAAAATCGGCCTAAGAAACTAAACAATACAATGTTTTTTCAATAATTAGTACAAAATTTAAAATAGAATAAATTAGCGTCACAGTTTTAAATAGCCTGGAGCGATTCAGTTCATTATCAGTTGATAAGAATATTTAAAACGATTATCTCTACATGATAAATTTAGCGTAAATATAGGCATTAAGGGATTTAGAAGTTATGTGCTTAAATATTGCTCTTTAATTTATTTATAGTAATCATGTGTGAATTTATATCAAATATGGTACCTTTAACTTGTATGCTTTTTTAAATTTTAAAGTAGAATATTTAATTTTTACTTTAATAAATTTTTTCTGCACCTACGACTAAAGAGGAATGGTCTACGGTCATTAAAGATAAATATTTGGCAATAAAAAGTAGTGTCTCTGGCCATTTAGATTTACGATTCCGGCACCAAGATTATTCTAAAACGGTATTCGCTTCGACTAAAAGGATAAGTGGTATAACAAGGACATTGATGCATACAACAAAAACTGTTATTTGAAATTAACATTACAAATTTTATGGGCTATACAGTTTTTAAGTATATAACGGAATGTTACCAATTAACATGGAAACAGGTTATGTTATTTATAAGAATAAGTAAATAAATAAAAGACATGATCACCTGGAATGTCAAACAAAGTATAACAGCTATTTTGACGTTTTTGGAACTTTTTCTTCTCAGCCTTAACTCTCTTTACAAAGTGGCCGTGGTTAACGTTTAACAGTGTTCCATGTAGAATAATAACAAGTAATGGTAAATTACGGTAGCTGTGACTGATGGATGACAAGCCTCACCGACGAAATGAAATAATAAACATGGTCGTTAGGACCATTTATTTATTTGCTATTTCGTTGCTCCGAACAAGACAAGATATAAAATAATCAAATGCTTAGAGTTAAGTATCTCCTTCTTTTAAATAAATAACAAAAACTGATAAAGTACATAAAACAACTCGTGTTTACATTGTCACAAGCTAAAAATTTTCGTTATATGTCATTTTTCGCCTTTAAGGTATTCTTGCAATTAAAACTAGACCCATAACAAATATCATATGGTTTTTTTTACACACAAGGTGTAAGCCATTATTAAAAATCAAGGTATTTTGCAATAATTTTAGCAAATGTTATATAATTAATATTAGAAATTTTAATTTAAACCTTATTAAACATTAAACATATGAAACAACATAACAGTGTATGTCTCTTTTATTTCGCATAACAATGTAGTAAAACATTTTTACAATGATTTCAGATCAGATCTTCCGCACCGATCTCTTAGCCCTAAAAATTGATAGTGTACGTATTTAGGACTGCAAAGAAAATTATCCAATAAATCGCTTTTACGTCAAGTGAAATATGATTTATTTTCATTGTACATTTCCAATGAGAAATTGTACTAAATAGGCAATTTCTTTCTGTTAATAGATATATGAAACTGAATAAATATATGAAAGCCATAAATTATTACATTTTCTTTTCATCTTGTATTATTAAATCCATAATAAGAAGCAACATAATATTTTGAAGTCGTATTTTTTTATTTACCTGGATATTTTTTGTATTGTAGTATATCTAAAAAAATATTAATACGCTAATCCGAATATGAAGAAAGTATAAGAATATACAATAAAAAAAACATGGTTCAGTAATCCTTTTCACAAAATTAACACATTTAAAAAATATGTCTCTTATTGTGCACATTCGGTTAAGCTACTTGAGTCAAAAGCGCCACTGTAAGAGCTTCTCTCTTTGTTATGTAAATAATATGTCAACAGCTTTCACATACGCTCAAGTTAGTTTTTTTTTGTAATTGACAGCTGTTGCTAGTGAATATCAATGGACATCTTTCAATACTGATCTGAAATTTAAGTTATTTCACTGATTGACAATTGTGAATAAAACACCATTTAAAAAAAGCCTTTTTTATAGTGCAAATAGACTTATATTGGATAAATTATAAAACCTTCACGTAGGACTTAACAAATGAAATAATTGACGCGCGTATGTTTTACTTAAACGAATCAATTGCAATAAACAAAATCGTAAAACCTCAATGAAATAGTTACTATAAAGCCTTTTTTGACTTTAACATAAAATAGCACTTATACTACCTACTCTACTTTGGGTCTTATTTTATATATATCTCCATTTTATTCTGCATAATGCAATACATAAAATGTTCACGTATAATAAATAAATCGTCGTCGTTATTACAGCCTGTCAGAGCCGAGCTGAGCATAGGCCTCCGACATAAATCTAAAACCTTTCTTCAACAGTTATTAGTTCTTCGAGCTATGTGTGCCAGCCTATCGCCGTTTCAGCTAGTTAATTCTGCTGTCTATGTCAGAAACCGTCGTTTTTCTGCGGATATCTGCATTACACATTTTATCGCGCAGAGATATACCGAGCATAGCCCGCTCCAAAGCTCGCTGAGCGACTAGCAGTTTATGACGGAACCATCGGGAATGTTCCAGGTCCACGTCCCGTGAAGTTGCTATTTAAAGAAATAATTCATGATAAAGAGTCCTTTTTTCTCCGTAATGTCAGCCAGCTGTTGCCCAATTGGATTCTATTGCCCCCCTCCGAAATCACCCGTTTTCAGCTCATCGTCTTTTATTTGGCCTAGTTTTGGAATTAAGTCTCCTATCAGCACCATGTATTGAGTTTCAAAGAAATGTATGACTTGAGAGATATTCTCAACCCACCATCCCATCGCACCTTTTTTACCCCCTCTTCCAGCTTGGTTATCCTCTCGTCAGGCCTAAATGTCCGTGTGTTGTATGTTGCAAGGTCCAGTCGTCGTCGTTAGTAGACAAATTCTTTGCACTCCCTGCCTTACCATTACCATGACCACTGTCGTAGCCAGGAATAGCAGGGCGTGGTGACTGGGGGCCGTACATCACTGACACACTTCATTGGATGGGTTTTGCCATAGTTGCCGCGCCTGGCGAGCAGGTTGGCAACTGCAGGCATTTCCTTCCAGATCCATTGCCCCTCGGTGTCCGTTGGTGGTCTCAGCACTTTGGGATCTGAAAGCAGAGATGGTTACTCGTCCGAAAGCCGTCATCTTTCAGCCGCCACTAAACGGATGTGTAGTAGAGATAGGTAGGTTTATTTGCAATTAATATCATCATCATAATCAGCTCCTATCGATCCCTGCTGGAAATAGGCCTCAATTTCAATGAACGCCAAGACGGCTGATCCCCTACTACTCGCAACCAACTTGAACAGGCTACTGCACAGAGATTGTCATCCCCCGCTGGTCGGCGGTCCGCCAACACTTCGTTTTCCTAAAGTGGCCACCACACTATAAGATTATTAACCCATCGGTCATACGTTCTTCGGATTACAGGACCGGTGGCTGAAATCCGTTAAACTAGTTGATGAGGTGGTTCGTCATGATTCTCGAGAACAGTTTCTATATGTGGCTCAAAAGTGAGATTGGTCGGTAATTCTTAAGCAGGGTTTTGTCACCCCTCTTAAAGAACAAAGTGATCTCACTCTTAAGTCACGACTTGGCAGAAATACCCTATGAAGGTTGAAGTCGAATAACGATTCGATTCGGTAACTACATCTTTTGAGCAGCGAAGGCCTCGGCGTATCCATTTGCTGATCCACTTCAAAAGAAGTTTCACATCTGTCGAAATGGTCCTCGTACTTCCGACGTTCATGTATATCGCTAAGCATCTAATCGGAGAGTTTGAATTTCCTGCTGATACGCTTACTCCTGCAAAAACCTTTACCCACGTCAGGAATGCAGTCTTCTACAGCATCGAGTGCCTCGTCAATTGCCATTGTGGTTTCCGATGGGTAAATCAGTTAAAAAATCAGAAGGGGGGTTTAATAAAGGGACATCGAATCAGTTTTTTAATTCCAGTTGGAATTTTTCAGAACCCATCACAGTTTGTCTAAATTGCTATAAGAAGCTTTTCAATACAGCTTGCAAAGTAAGAAGTTATTAAAGAATTCAGGTATACCGTGTCTGATACACAAAATCATAAGTTTGAATTTTGTGTTTCACGTGTTATTTTTATTGCAAAATTGGCTCGAAATCCAATAAAGTGATGTTTTTAATAAATTCAATGTGGCCAATATTTTTCATTCTACAGCATTGCTGTCGGTAAAATAGCTTTAAATTTTTCCTTTAAAAATTATTCCGGATACATTTCACTCCTAAAAACTAATCATGGGTAAGGTTACATTCGCCCTGGCACTAAAAAGTAATCTTTTAATAGCAATATAGCAAATATTGTAAAGAGGAAAACTAATAAGGCATAAAAATGTCTTTTTTTTTGTTTTGAATATTGAATGGTTGAATAGAATACTTTTTTTCGATTGAATTTGAAGGGCCGGTCACGGTAGGCAAGACTATTGTAGGAATACAAAGGCTTCGAATATCCTGACTACTAAAATTTAATAAATGTTTATTTAATTAAGGGTTATTACTTATTTTAACCCCTTTTAATTTAAATATTTGTTTTAATGAAAAATCTATGAAAAATTTGAGTGGAAATTGCAGCGAAATTTCCACTATTTTGTACTATCTCATAACATATATACTTATTTTGTTTTGTTGTGTTTGTTGTCAAAACTTCCGCACGATTTGTTACTAAAAATATATATGCAGGTGAAGTTTCGTTCGTCCGATTTAACTGAAAAGCGTTAAACTAATTGGAGCAATTCCATTGAAAACTGCATAGTAAACTTGTATTAGAGGCCGTATTTTTGTGTGAGAGAGTATAATAGTTGTTTTTATAATGTTTAAATACCAATACCCCAACAAATAATGATTATTTTTAAACAATGATCAAATAATATTTTTTTTCATACTGTTTTTTTTTGTTAATAAGTTGGGTCACTTATGTATTTTTCTATAATGTGTATTAAATTAAGCTTTATCATTATTTAATCAATAAATGCTTAATCAAATAATTCATTTTTTTTCACTATCCGCCTGTAATAGTCCACTGCTGGGCATAGGCTTCCCCCAATATGGCCCTATCCTTTAGGGGGTTTTCGGACCGTATCTTAACACGCTGGCCCAATGCGGGTTGGTGGGTGGGCCGACTTTTTACATGCTCATCCGACGCATGGATGTAAGATGATCCATGCATTTTTAGACAATTGGGTGATCGGCCCAAATTGTCCTAACCAACTAGGAAACAGCAATGCAAAATTTGTTAAATCTCCGCAGGATTCGAACCCATGACCTTCGGTTTCTAAGCATACGCCACCACGTTACGGAGGCAGTCAAATTAGAAGTGTCTCGTTTGGAGAATTTCCCTTATATTTTAACAAAACTTTGCTTCAAAAACACAGACTACACAAACATAAAGAAGAACAAATCTTGCTAAAAGGTTATATTATGCCTCACGTAACATTTTTATGTGTCATGTAAGTGAACATTTTTTGTTCATCATCATCATCATCAGCTGAGATAGTCCACTGCTGACATAGGCCTCCCTAATACACCCCTTTCCATTGGGGGTTTGGACTCGTATCCCACCACGTTGGTCCAATGCGGTTGGTGGGTGACTGACTTTTCATGTCCATCCGACGCATGGATCATCTTACTTTCAGACAATTGGGTGATCGGCCCAAATTGCCCTAACCAACTAGGAAACAACAATGAAAATTTGTTGAGTCCCCGCAGGATTCGAACCCACGACCTCCGGTTTCTAAAGCACACGTCCATACCACTAGGCTACGGAGGCAGTTTTTTTTTTATTAATAGATGATATGGAAACCGCTAGTAGTTATGTTCAGATAAGTGTCATAATTAAAGACAACCTAAGAACCAAATTATCGTATTTTTTTTCGGTTAAAATGTTTCGGGTAACTCTACAAACGGTAGACTCTTACTCTTGTCTTATCTTTGATAACTTTTTTCGTTACAGATAAATACTTTTGCAAACTTATCAGAATTTCTGGTAATTCTGTATAATTCTTACATTTTTAATTTCACTTTAAGTATTTTTAAGAAAATGTAAAATTTTTGTAAAGGTTTTGTAGTGGTAAATTGTTTTATTGAGGAGCCGTCTAAGTAAACAATCAAGTTAAAACCATTTCTTTATCAACTGAACATATTACTAATAACAATGAGAAGCTATTGTAATTTTCAATTCCGAATTGTTTTAGACTTAAGTTCATTTTACTAACAAACTAGATAATTACCATCGTTGATGTTGGGAAATTTTTAAAAGTATATAAGCGTCTTTACAAATATATTTGAATGCAACGTTAAAATACAGATATGGCTTGCCATACATCACGTTCGTTTACCCATCTATCAAAAACAAAAGTGGTTGACAATAGAAAAGAGAAATAAAAAAAAACACTCAGTATTTAAACTTGTTTTATCCACGTATTGCATTGTAATTTTAAGAGGATCTACACATGTCACATCAAACATCATCGGCCTATAATAGTCAAATGCTGGACTTAGGCCTCCCTTTATACACTATTGGGTCATTAGCATTAGGGGTTTTTGGACCGAGTCCCACTACGCTGGTCCTTCGGGTTGGTGGGTGGAACGACTTCTTACATGCTCATCCGACGCATGGATCTTCTTACTTTTCATACAATTGGTTGATCTGCCCAAATTGCCGTGACCAATTAGGAAACAACAATAAAAATTTGTTTGACCTCCGGTTTCTAAAGCACACGCCAATACCACTAGGCTACTTTTTTCTGTTTTACATTTTTGCCTGTATTAAAAAAGAAAAAATTTACTGCCAAATATATACAAATGTGATGTATTTATGTGGCAATGGAACAATCTAACAAAAAACCTTTGGATAAAGAATCAGAAAGTAATTTAATAAAAACTAAAATAGAACTTGCAATGAGTGGATTAGGAGTAGTGCTTAACACTACATAATTTTGGTTAAAAAAATATGACGTATTAGAATAACTTATTATCTATATTTATCTAACGTGCTTAACTGAATATGGCATCAAGTGGGTATGAGATTTTTTGTCGTCTTTTCAAATATATTTGTAAAGACGCTTATATTCTACGATTATATTCAAAGACAAAGTCAAAAATATGTATTTAGTTTAGGCTTAACTGAGCACTCATGAATAGCAAATATTAACCACTTTATTTCAAAGTTATCCTTTAGTTTAATAAAAATGGATAAATCTGTGTCTCATATATTCTTTTTTTTTCTTTATGCATAAATTATGTACAAGGGCGGACTTTATGTACTTGTTATTTTATAACACCCCATTACAGTTTAAACATTTTGTTTTACTTTAAAAATTAATTATTAATTTTTAGAGTACATTAAAAGCATTTTCTTAAATATTAAGTTTAACCATAATGTCGCGATAAATAAAATGTATATAACTTATTTTCATTAAATGTGTGGTTTCTGTCCGCGAAGCGTAGATGAATTCAATAAATTAATGAATTGAAATGAATATCTTTCATATTCTAATCTGTAAATTTAATATCAAGGTATATAGGAATTTTTGTGTAGCTATTAGTAAAACAGTTTTGTATTTTTGACAAAAAATCTTAATACTATACTTCTTATATACTATAACTGCTGTCTATCATATATTTTAAAGGTTTATATGTACTCTTTTTATATAGTTTTTCCTTCGCAGGTCTTGAATCCACGACCCACGGTTTGTACAGCAAAGGCCAATACCGCTAGACATTTATATTAATCACACCTTAAATATGGGCCTCTATTTTATTTTTCTTATTCTGATCCATACACGTTATCTTGTAATAAGTAGGGAACTGATTTGTTAAAATACATCTATGGAAAATAGAAGCGAACACACAGCGCATCATGAGCGTATAACTTACTACCTGATAAATCCCCTTCCTTAACTTAGGGGTATTGGCGCTTATAAACCGGAGGTTGTTGCGCTTTGAATTCACGGGAAATAACTGTTTGTTTTGTTATACGGTTGAATAGCAAAATTGTTTACTCCAATTTAAAGAACAGATCCATGCAATGATTACCTTTACCGACGGTCGCGGGTGCCAAGACCATCTTTAAAATTTATTATAAGACAGTTAAAAAATTTGTTCTTAGGGTCACTTAAAGCCACTTCAATATATGTATACAAAGATAGAATTTATAAAGCTGACAAGATAATTTCTCACAGTGCTTATAATTTAGCTGGTCCTTTGACTTCAATTTTCCGTGTAAGGGAAATATTAAAACTTATCTTTACGGTAATCGCATTTAATTAAAAACATTAATTTCGTAAAATTACAGCAATTTTAAGTAAATATCCATTATAAGTATACTGAAAGCGATTTTTTCCTGTAATGGTTTCCTTTCAGTTTACTTAAAATACGAGTCCAATATAATAAATGGGATCATAGTTTAAGCGCAATAATCTTTTTTATTTTCGTGCTTCTTTACTTCTACCTTTACCTACTGCGATGTTTATTTTTTTTAATAATTTAGTTTAAAAGTTGGAATACCTTTAACGTTTTTTATTGTTTGATTAAGTGGTAATTGCCATATTCGCGTAAAGCTTACTTATGATTTCTTTAAGGAATCAATTACTTCCTGTCAACTAAAATATATTAAGTGTACGGTGTCCATTCTTTATTTTTTAGCATGTTAGTATTTGTGTAGGTCATCATCATCGTCGTCAGTCTTTGATAGTCCACTTCTGGACATTGGCCTCCCCTAATACACTCTATCCATTAGGGGGTTTTGGACCGTATCCCACTATGTGTAAAGTAAATAATTATAATAAAAATAATTAAAATTTCACAATTCGCTATCTATGAGAAGTTTTCTAAAAGAAGTAGAAATAAAATAATCAGAGTTTCTTATTTGAACCTTTATTGGATTATGATATCTGTAACTTTATTTAAAGAATCGTGGTACATCTGTTGACTTTATTTGACTTTTTTAGAATATTTCGTAAAACCAGTGATAGAGTATTTACTAAAACTGTAGCGTTGTAAATGTTAACCAATTATACAGTCTTACAATAAAAATTTCTTGGTATATTATACAGAAAGATATGCATATTTTGATTACCTTAAATAAAACAGGCATTTTTACTATCTATTTTATATGCCACAACGGATAATACAATTAAACATAATGGAGGCACCGTGTATGCTGTATTTCGCAATATATGTACATTACATTAAGATAGAATGTGACACCCAATATGTCAGGTATCCCGACACGACATTAACAATTAAATTAATACATAACAAAACATTACGATCTCGAATGTATCTGTTCTCCGCGTTTTTATGTTCGCCAACACATGAAAATTGTTGCAAAATCTTCCCCACTATACCGCCCTTTTCGCCCCCTCATCTCGCGAAAAGGAAGGAAAACCGGACGCGGTCGGGGCCAGGCCGCGTCGGACGATTTGGGAGTTTCTCCCGGGCATCATATTTCGTAAAGTCACTCCGAATGAAAACGCCTGTTCTAATAGTTTTAAGTTTACCACGAACCCCAACCGCATCAACAAGACGCCTGGGTGCCGCCATCATACGGGTATTTATCCTTCCTTTTCGATTTCCAATCCGGCTTTAAACCACCCAAACCCATTACGCCCTGGTCCTTGAACCGCATTATCCACTTTTTACTTGAATTATTAAAGATAAAAATGTTTTAAAATAATTGTCTTATTAAAACCTTTTAAAACGTTGCTAACGCTCCAATAAATTTAAAATTTAAGTTTAGTTAACTTATTCCTCCTTTCATTCATAGGGTTAAAACAGGAAACGATATGAGTTTAAATTTCCTTAAAATCACCTGGTCTTGCAAGAATTTTTTTGACCAGCTGGGTTATTAAGAACTCAAAGCCGTTGTTCTTCCTGACGCTTTTAAGGGGGGTACAGAACTTCTTTACTCATCTGTAAGAACCCAATCAACCCTGGGCGAGTGAACTAACCACCCTTTTGGCCTCTATAGTTTGACTCTCCGCAACTCAAGGAAAATGGGGCAGTTCCCAGCCCCGAGGGACCAGATTTCAGCCCCTTGTTGCCCTGATGTTAAGGTCCGCCGCATTGTTTCCCGCAGAAGGAAGACAAAACGACGACTCCCACAAAATGTCCCCTCATCCCCGGCCCCGAATGCACCAGCGGTGGGTCCCCTGTCGCGGAGGATAGGGGAGTTGCCAAAAAACGGACCCCTCATCGCGACCCTTTGGCTTGAAGAAAAACGGCAGCTCACCTGCCACCTTCGTGATTTTGAAAAATTAATTTAAAAACTTTTTTGCATGATTTTATAATTAATTGGGGCCTAAAAAATCTTTCAACTCTTTTTGTATACATATGTTTCAAGAGGATTAACCTTATTAACAAAAACAAAACTTGATTGGGAAAAATCAGAAATCAAAAATTATAAAAATCCTCGTTAACTTCAATGGGAAAAGTGGCACTTTAACCCAAAAACAGTAAACTTCCACATTTTAGTTTTAAAATATTTAATTGCATCATTTAACAGGCAGAAACAAAAGGTTATCCTTTAGTTTAATAACAATGGATAAGTCTGTGTTTCACTTTTTTTCTTTATGCATAAATTATGTACAAGGGCGGACTTTATGTACTTGTTATTTTATAACACCCCATTACAGTTTAAACATTTTGTTTTACTTTTAAAATTAATTATTAATTTTTAGAGTGGTATACATTAAAAGCATTTTCTTAAATATTAAGTTTAACCATAATGTCGCGATAAATAAAATGTATATAACTTATTTTCATTAAATGTGTGGTTTCTGTCCGCGAAGCGTAGATGAATTCAATAAATTAATGAATTGAAATGAATATCTTTCATATTCTAATTTGTAAATTTAATATCAAGGTATATAGGAATTTTTGTGTAGCTATTAGTAAAACAGTTTTGTATTTTTGACAAAAAATCTTAATACTATACTTCTTATATACTATAACTGCTGTCTATCATATATTTTACAAGTTTATGTATTTTTTTTTAAATAGTTTTTATGAGAAGTAATAAAATAAAAAGAAAAAATCAGAGTTTGTTATTTGAACCTTTATTGGATTATGATATCAGTAACTTTATTTGAAGAAAATTATTTGACTTTTTAGAAAATTTCGTCAATTCAGTGATATTGTAACACAATTATACAGACTTACAATAAAATTTCTGGTATATTCACCGGTGGTAGGTCCTCTGTTTACAGGAGACCGTCTGGGTGATACCACCTCGGTGCCTATTTCTGCCGCGAAGCAGTAGTGTGAAACACTACTGTGTTCCGGTTGAAGGGCACCGTAGCCAGGTATGTTACTGGTAAACGAGACTTAACACCCTATGTTCACGGTAGGCAGCGCGTTGGCGATACCACTGGTATTGCTAATGTCTATGGGCGTCCGCGATCACTTCCCATCTGGTGGCCCGACTGCTCGTCTGCCTGCGTATGACATAAAAAAATGGGTGCGTGTACTTATGTACGCGCGTGAGAAGTATACTTCTTTGACATCATTAAAAATAGTTTTTAATTGCATGCAAATAATTCATTACAATAAAATAATAGAAGGATTGAAAAGGATAATCAACAAAGTTCAGTTTAAATTTGAAAATTAAATATTTATTTTCTTACATTAAGTCTAACATAAATTGTCTTATTATTCAAATTGTATTTTTAATTAAATGATGTCCACTTCCATAGTATCTTCCCGTAATGTCTGAATCGAACTTCAGTTATCATTTTATCAAAACTTTTCATTAAATTTATTTAGTTATTTTTATAAATTTTAATTATTTATTCAATTTAATAGCAAATATTAGAAATTAATATTATAATTTGATGTTCAATTTTAATTTTTATCACAAACTTTTTATCAAATGTTTTATTAAATTTATTTCTTTATTTTGTGAATATTAAATAACCAATAATAAGTATTTAACATTAATAATTTAATAATTTTAGTAGTTAATTATATTGAATAAAAGTATTTTAATTTATATCAATAATAATACATACGGATAGTTAACCTCAATTATATTGGAGCACTTGAAAAAGTATATAAGCACAATTTTTTTCACTAATATTCACAAATAGTAAGTAATATCAATCAAAAATAATTAAGATAATTAAAGATGATAGATTTACAAGAACTAATCATAAATAACCAATAATAAGTATTTAACATTAATAATTTAATAATATTTAGTGTTAATTATATTAAATAAAAGTATTTTAATTTATACAATAAATAATACATACGGATAGTTAACCTCAATTATATCGGAGCACTTGAAAAGTATATAAGCACAATTTTTTCACTAATATTCACAAATAGTAAGTAATATCAATCAAAAATAATTAAGACAATAAAGATGATAGATTTACAAGAACTAATCATAAATAACTCGATAAAGAATTTATGGATTCACAAGACGTACTTTGATATATCATATAACTGGTAGTTCAGCGCCATCTGTTGCTATAAATGTAGAATTCCTAAGAGATGTTGGCTTACTTGTACAGCGGTACTATAAATCAGAAGCTTTGATTATGTTTGACTAGATGGCGCTTATCTAAACGTATTACATAGATAAATCACAATGTTGATATATTAAATGAATAAAAATATTACCATTATATCAAGTTGAATAAACATCATTACAAAAATTAATAAATTTATATAATAATATATTTAATATAAATTTAATAATATAAAATATATTATTAATATTAATATATATATATACCAAAAACGAACCTTAATCCTAACTCATAGAGCATTATGCAACAACTATCGCAAATAAAAATGACAACCCATTATCACTACACAAAAATCAACCTTATCACTATGTTATATGGACCTTATTACATTTTCACTCGTTTTCATTATAAACTGTTAATTTTGTAGAGACAAATCTAAAATTTCACTCTCATCATTTTTCATAACGCGCCTAAAGAAGTATAACTTCAAAAATATTATACAGAAAGATATGCATATTTTGATTACCTTAAATAAAACAGGCATTTTTACTATCTATTTTATATGCCACAACGGATAATACAATTAAACATAATGGAGGCACCCGTATATGCCGTGGCACGCATGCAATATATGTACATTACATTAAGATAGAATGTGACACCCAATATGTCAGGTTTCCTGCACACTGACATTAACATATTAAATTAATACATAACAAAACTATTACGATCTCGAATGTATCTGTTCTCGCGCGTTTGTATGTCGCCTAACTACAGCGCAAGTGTGTTACTGCAACAATCTTCCTTCCCACTTTCTTTCTATACCGCTCCTTACGCCTGCCTTCCTTTTTCTTTTAATTTTCCTCATCTCGCGAAGAAAGAGGGTAAAGGAGAATACTTCCAGACGCGTCGGCGCCACGCCACCGCAGTCGGACAATTACTTCGGAGTTTCGCAGCGCATCATATTTCGTAAAGTCACTCGACGCGAATGACCAACGCTCTGTTCTAATAGTTTTAAGTTTACCACGAACCCCAACCGCATCAACTAAGACGCCTGCAGCTGTGCCGCCATCATACGAGGTATTTATCCTTCCTATTAACGCATTTCCAATCCGGCTTTATAACCATGTTGTCCGAGCCCGATTACGCACATGGTCCTTCGAACCGCATTATCCACTTTATTACTATGTAATTATTAAAAGACTAAAAGTAATGTTTTGGGAAAATAATGTGTCTTATGTAAAACATGTTAAAACGTTGCTCCAACATGCTCCAATATAATTTATACAAATTTAAGTTTAGTTAAGGCCATATTCCTCACTTTTGCATTCATACGGGGTTGAAACATTGCGAAACTTGATATGAGTTTCATAAGTATCCTTGAATCACTCATGTCTTGCAAGATATTTTTTCGACCAGGCTAAGTTATTAAGAACCTCCTGACGCTTTTAGAGTGGGGTCACAGGAACGTTCTTACACTCATCTGTAAGAACCCCAATCAACCTCTGGGCGAGTCGGAACTAACGCACCCTTTGTGGCCTCTATAGTTTGACTCTCCTGAGTCTATTACTCAAGGAAAATGGGCGCCAGAAGTTCCCAGCCCTCGCAGGGACCAGATTTCCAGCCCCTAGTTGCTGCCTCGATGTTAAGGTCCGCCGCTAGCTCTGTTTCAGCCGCAGAAGGAAGACAAAACGACGACTCCATCACAAATGTCCCCTCATCCCGCGACCCCTTCGAACTGCACCAGCGGTGTGGTCTCGCTATGTCGCGGAGGATAGGGAGAGTTGCCAACAGAAAACGGACACTCCTCTACCCTCGCGACTCCTCATTGGCTGTAGAAGACAGGAACGGCAGCTCACCTGCCACCTTCATTGTGATTTTGAAAAATTCAATTTAAGAACTCTTTTGCTTTACTGATTTTATAATTGAATTTGGAAGGCCTGAGGAAAATCTCAACTTCTTTTGTATACATATGCTTTCAAGAGAGTTACTTAACTCTATATGAACAAAAAACTTGAAACTTGATTGGGGTTAGTAAAATCAGAAATCAAAATAATTATGTAAAAAAAATCCTCGTTAACAATAAAATCAACTCGGGACCAAAGATGGCACTTTACCACCAAACAGTAAAGCTTCCACATTTTAGTTTTAAAATATTTAATTGCTGGTATCATTTAAGCAGCGCAGACAAGCAAATCCTGACGCGTACGCTACGCTGATGATTATTAAATCTGTTTTATCTATCTCTCATCTATTTTAGCAAATTTACGATTATGTTTCTTTTAATGTCATTTCAAAAATATTTTGATTCAGTTAAATCGTTGCCGTTTTGCAAAAAAGAATAAAAAACAAAATAGATATTATAATATCAGTAGGGTACTGTTTAATATCGAAAAAGCGAAATAATTATTGAGCTATTTTCACCTTATACCCTTATCAAGTAATTGCGTAAAAAAGAATATTTTTGAAATTTAATAGGAATCGTGAATCAACGGGATTCAATTTATGAATATTTAGTAACTACATCAATATCAAATCCACTAATTTACGAATTTTTTTATAGTTTGTATGTCTGTATCTCTGTAGAGATACATCTACTGAATACATATCTAATATCTTAAAATAGATCTAAAATTACCGTAAGAAATTTACGTAACAGACTCAATTTACTTTAAATAGGCTGCCTCAATTTGCATAACGCCGTGTTACACCTGTCGCATTCCACGCTTTATGTCGGAAGAAAAATAAAGACTGCCTTGCTTCACTTTCTGGTTAGAACCGCTTATTGCTCAAAAAGAACAAGGTTTTGTTAATGTACGTTTTATCGATTGTGACCAATATTAATCAAATTGATGACTAAGAGCTACCAAAATGGCCAAAAAATATCGTTTAGTAATATAAGTGTTAAATTTCGTGTACACTAAAAAGGCTATCCATTTTGAAAAAAAAGACGATTTTTTTTAAATTCGGAGATTTTGTGTAAAGTATTAAAAGGTTAAACAATAGAATGACATCGAATGTTTATTGCTGTAAAATCTTTATTATATTTACTAAGACTAGTGTCTTTAACCTTAACTATTACTTCCTTTAACAAATATACTTAGCAATTGGCACTACTAATTATTTAATTGGATCGATTGAAGGAAGAACTTCCTGTCAATAATGATTACGAGAACTATTTATGCCGTGGAATTCGCATTGCAGTATATTCACAGTCTGATAATAATCTGTGTTTTTTGGACAGTAATACGATGATAACGATACCTGACGGTAAGTAAATACCACTACCCAAGAGATGTTAGGTATGTTTATAATTAATCGTCATCATCATCATTATCAGCCTGTGTAAGTCTACTGCTCGACGTAGGACTCCCCTAATGCATGCCACCGGTTCCGATCTTCAGCTATTCTCATCTAGCTCACACCGGCCATGTCGTCATTTCTTCTTGACGCAGGGCATCACACAATACGTTTGCTGAGCCTCAGTCTCCACTCCAAAACATTCAGACTCCAGCGGTTGTCAGTTCTGTGGCTTATGTTAACGGCCCACTGCCACTTCAGCTTACTAACTTTTATGTCGGTGACTCTAGTTCTTTAGCGGATCACACCATTTCTGATGCGGTGATTCAGAGATAGTCCGAGCATAGCCCTCTCCATAGCTAGCTGAGCGACTTTAAATTTATGAAACAGTCGAACTACTTACTTCTCAGTACATATTCGAGAATCTAATGTATGTGTAGACAAATAGAAATGATTTTCTCAGGCTTTGTTATGCATAACAAAAATACTAGAAACAAACATAATTTAGTATTTTCAGAAAATATACTGCAAAGAATTAGTAAATCTTATACTGAACTTAAATGATTTAAGAAAAATAACACAACCTGGTAATGGAAAACTCGCTCCAAGCTTTTTCAGATTTAAAATATGTATTAAAGAATTGTGTAGTGCTAATGTATGTAACTGCCTCCGTAGCTAAGTGGTAAGGTAGTGTGCTTTAAAAACCGGAGGTCATGGGTTCGAAATCCTGCGGAAACTCAATAATTTTCATTGTTGTTTTTTTATAGCATACGCAGGCAGACGAGCAGTCGGGCCACCTGATGGGAAGTGGTCACCGACGCCCATAGACGCTAGCAATACCAGTGCTATCGCCAATGCGCTGCCTACCGTGAGACATAGGGTCTCGTTTACACAGTACATACGCTGGCTTTGATGCCCTTCAAACCGGAACACAGCAGTGTTTACTACTGCTTCGCGGCAGAAATAGGCACCGTGGTGGTGCCCACCCAGACGGTCTCCTGTAAAAAGGGGACCTACCACCGGTGTATAGTGTGTTCCTGTTGGTTAGAAATTAAGATGATACACGCGTCGGATGGGCATGTAAAAAATTGGTCCACCCGCCAATCCGTATTGGACCAGCGTAGGAGGGTACGGTCCACAGATACCCTAATGAGAGATATATAGGGGAGGCCTATGTCCAGCAGTGGACTATCTGATGATCAATGAATGTATATTTGATTATTTTAAAAGATGACAAAATAGGCCGGCTAAGTTTCTTTCATCAGTTTTTCTCAGTTTAGGTAGCGTCCTTTACAATCAATAAGCGAGTGTTACACTTTGAATTGAATAAAGATATTTTCTTTTCAAGATATGTGTTTGTGATCACGTAAGTAGTAAGATTCATTACGTGGATAAGCTTAAGATAAAACAAATTCTGGAACCTAACATTGAGATTTAATCTACAACCTATCATCTTCGTAGCGTGCAAACTTCTGAACCACAGAAAGATATTCTTAGTCAATCAAGAAAAAATAAATCTAAAGAATTTATTTTTCTCTTTGAAAGATATATATTTTCTTTTTCTTAAGAAAATATTATATAAAAGGTATATCTGTTATTTCATGCCAAATTGCTGATATTAAATTCATTGTGAACATAAAATCACTTATCCCTTTTGTCGAAATAATACTGTCCTATAAAACCGTCTGCATACCTATATCGTCGAGGACAAGTACGGGCCGACTTTTTTCTGTCGTATTTTGTTCGCATAGAGAAAGCCTATGTTCAACACATAATAAACACATTTTACATAGCGTATTAATGAAAGGTTTTCAAACTTAGCCTCAAGCATGTTTCAAATTGATTTGGAAATTATTCAACAGGAAAAAATGTAACACAAAAAAAATAGTGCAAATTGAACTCATCAAAAATATATCATACAATTTGCTTAGTTATATTATAATACAAATTGTGTAAAGGGAGAGTTTACAAACTTAATTTTTTTGTGAACCAATATTTTATTACTAACTTGTTCCGAGTTGCTCGAACGTACACTGAAACTCTATTAACATATTCTCATTTTAACATATTTTAAATGTATGCCCTACGATTTTTTATTATAAATTGCACTCTATGTTCACTGTCCTAATTTAATTACCTTTGTGAGGAATTCTTTACGACTTGTATTTTAAATGTTAAATTGAATATACATAAATACTACCAAACTATTTATAGGCCTAATGTATTTGAACTGAAAAACGTTACTTTTTTAGCGAGGCGCCCCGGCTTCGCACGGGTGCATTAGAAATGCTGATGTCTACAATATCTTCAAATTTATTCATTAAAAATGCTTTAAGGCCATATTGATTTATATAAAATGAACTATGTATTTAAGGTACTTATTACTGCTGTATTTCTTTGCCCTTCGTAAATAAAACTAAAAATCAGTACTCCGTCTAACATACAGAACAAAGAAATTATAATGTGGGTTATCCTTATGTCATCCCTACATACCATCTTGCATTTTTAATAATTTTTTAAGTTTTGAGATACCTCGTAAAATTAGCCAGCGTTTGTATATTCATCAAAGCTTTAAATTTATCAAAGTTTCTCTACAATATTACTCATGTATTATAGACCTTGCTTACTTGAATCACTTTATGTAATTAAAAAGGTGCTTCAAAATTGACGAACGTATAGCGAGAGCGACTTTGTTTTATGCTGTGTATAGATGCAATCTAACTGACACATGAAAATACGAAGCGTTAACTGATCGTGTTTCACGGTTGTAAGCAATTACAGGATAGAAATTAATATGCCCAAGCACTAGATTGCATGTTATTTAATAGCAAAAAATTGGTTTAAATCCTATAAATAACGTTAGCGTTTATGCAAGTTGGCAGCTTAAAATTTTTCACTGCATTGCTACGTTTCTGTTTCATAATATTCGCAGAAAACTTCATGTTGTTAACGCCAATGCAACATATGATATGCATTACAGCTTTGAGAATTATATCACTTTACACGACTTTTCAATTATAATCATATCTTGAATCGAGCATTTTTTCTATCCGCTCCTACGCAGTAGAAAACACAAGTGTGATTGGCTTGATAAAAACATATTTTAAGCCATCATTTGCAGTTTAAAGGAATAACGATCACTTTTTCTGCCCTGATATCTTTTTTTTCATTTTATATCTCTGGTATGTTTTGTTACATTGATTTTGCCCAAATTATTTATAAAATACTTATAATGTGCATCAAACGAACATTTTTTTACATTACTTGCTTAACACCTTAAATTACGTTAAATTAGATTTAAAATTTGTATTAGTACTATCACTATATTTACTTAAAATTGTTATGCCTTTTAACAAAGAATTAATGGTAAACCATAAACAAATATATGCGCCTGCTAATTTCAGGCTGGCGCATATATTTAGTTATGTTTTACGATGCAAGAAAAAAATTATAAGAATGTTGTCGAGTCTTATCCCTTAATGCTAAGCCATGGTTGTCAGTTTGTTCCTATTGTTTAAAATTTTTTTGTTTAGATTTGATTAGCTCATAAATATGGCGAATATGGGTCTGGTGATGAATTTTCAGGGTTCGATAGAGAAATAGTATACTACATATCGCAATCGCAGATTCCTTGATTTTTTACAAGATAACCTACCGTCGCCGTAAAATTTTTCAGTCAGTTCTAAAATTTGACATATCAAAATAACGATATAATACTGAAAAATTAAATAGCTCTTATGCCTTTACCTGAACATTTCAAATTTTACTACTAAAATCACAGCTAATGCATAAAAATTGACAAATATATATATATATATACGCATTAAGCAACAATTTTTAGCACTACGCAGATGTGATAAATTTAATAATCCGGCAAGCCCGTAGCCACAAAGGTAACAAATTAAGTACATCTAATATTTCTTAAAGTTTATAAATCATTATGTCTATGGGAAAATAAAACTATTCGTATTTATTTCCCTGATCGACTTTCTTTAGTATATTTTCAGCGAAAAATCGGCTAAGATTTTTAAATTATTGATAAATTTTCTTTTCTTTTCATTGTTTTAGTCTTTTCCACGTAACACTAATAAAACAGTTTTATTAGTCAAATGTGAAAATTATATTATATCGACATTTCAGACCGTTTCCACCATACTTGTTTTTTCTTATATATACGTTTGGAAAACAATTTATGTATTTTAGTACAATTTAAATGATTTAAAAGATTCAAAATATGTCATGAAAAGTAACATGTAATATAAAAAAAAACATTATCAATATATCACTGTTTTCATGCACACTGAAACTGAAATGTGAATGTGTATTTTCGGAATTACTGCGGATTAAATTACCTCGCGTCCGAATACTCAATCTATACGTCAATCCATCAATGTCAGCTTATTCCGTAAATGAAAATTTTCATTTTCATTACCGGAATAAGCTTTATGTTAGACTTTCTTGCACATCTATTCCAAAAAGAGCGTCACTACAAAGACAAATAACTGATTTAAATGTTTTTACCGACTTCCAGAAAGGACTACTTCGTTGCACCGCTCCTAGAGCTTTCATTTCGATCATTCTTTTTTTGAATTAACCTATCATTAGCTATCATGTGGTTCCATTTTAATAAATTTTTTATAAGAAGTGGTGGATTTCCTAGACCTTATAAATTATTAGGAAAAAAAATAATATCATCTCTCAGTTTAACAAGAAAACAGAACATAAGCCTACTTACAGTGCCAAAGTATATATTTAAAAATATTTTTTTTAATTACAAATAAAAGTTAAAAAAAAATCAAACAGTTTTTACTATATCCATATCGCCGCTGCGGTATCTAGAAATTATATTGCAGCCATTATATTGCAGTTCGGGAACATTCTTCGGACTAACAACATTTTATGCTACCGCAGAATTTGCATAAAAGCTTGTGTATGTGGATAACAATTATCAGTTATTTTAATTAAGTTACTACACCATTATACTAAAACTTACTTGCATACCAAATAGAACATAAAATACATAGTACTGCCCTAAACAATTTCCTACACACTGTTATCCTACTATTCCACTGGCCCTACTAATTTAGCAAATGCGCAAGTTTGTGATTATTGATATTTGTTATTCTTTCACTCAAAAATGAGTTTGTGGATTTTGATAAAATTTTGTACTAACTGCAAAAAAATTGCCTCATAAAAATATATCGTGGAATAATTGTTATCTCAAATCCCAATAACCATTCCGGTAACAACAGGGCGATGCATGTCTGTAATTAGTTGTTATATTGCTATTTCTATCACACAAGCGATCGTAGGAGTTTTTGCTACCGGTTTCAGAAACTCGATTTTGACCTTGTTCTATATCAACCCCTGTGAACTTTCCTTACCGACACTTTTTTAAACCTAGCTTTAAAGTTTTAATACCGTACAATAGCTACTAAATCTCTTAAACATCTGAATGACTACTTAGTAAATACAAATATGTACTTTTTAAAACAGAGAAGAAGTAATAAATAATTTAAAAAGTTTACAAGCAATTAAAACTGTACCTTTAACCAAAAACGTTTAACTATAGACTATCTTTCTCATTCGATAAATTATAATATATCATCATCATCATCAGCCTTTGATAGTCCACTGCTGGACATAGGCCTCCTCTAATACACCCTAAATTATAATATATAATATAAAGTTATTTATGAAATTTAAATAAGAACAATAACGGCTTACCATCACTGTATAAACTGAGTTTGATCGTGTCATGAAATATCTTCAATGCGTTCATAATTTTGATGTAATGATGCAATGATAAAAGTGACAAATTTGAATTGCATTAGTATCAACAAATTAAATTACAAAAAAATATTCATTAAATGATTATTCGATATTAATTCTATAATTGCATTATACTTCTATAAGTATAATTATTCTATAATTATATATTATAATTATTATAACATAAATCTCTCAGTGAGCTTGGGACTTGGACAACAAAATTAATCTAACAGCAACTTTGATACAGCGGCTTTTCCTTAAATCTGTCACATGTTGAATAAGCGATCCGTTTTTCTTTGAATACTCAATTATTTAAGTAAAAAACTAACAGCAATATCGATTTTATATCACATCATCAAGATTTTAACATGGATGGTTTCTGTTGCAAATTGTTATTATTTTTGTTAAAACTGATCTATCAAAACTTTTTTCGTTAAATTTTAATATCGCAAGATGCGAAATTTACAACTTTTAAATATTGGAGTTCAAATTATTATTACACATAAAAAATATTAAATTTAAACCGACTCAACATGATTTTACAAATATAACTGAACGATTGTAAATTATATTTGATTAATAGATCGTTTCTATTAATCAAATGTAATTTATAATAAATAAATAAACAAAAATTTAATGACACGTATGTTATAAATGATGGAAATACACGTTTTAGTTTTATTTAATAGATTTATTGCTATGACAATTCATAAAAGTTGCGAAACAAAACTTGTTTGATAAAACAATGACATTGCCATAATTACGGCAAATGACATTTGATTAAGAATCAAATGTTTGCATTTAAAGTTTGAATATAAATTATGGTAAATACAATCGTTAAAAAAATTGTTGCTAAATATTTCATATAACTGTATAATTTTGTAAATATTCTACTACTAAAGAGTACTTATAATATGTAAACGAGTCTCTTGATAGGAACAGCGTCTTTTGTATATTGTTTGCAACATTGTATTAAGGATGAAACTTTTCCAATTTCGTGCGCTAGCTAATGTTTGCGCACACATAAAACTTTCCTACTATATAAAATTTGTCGCATACGAAAAAAGCTACAGAATATGTTTATAATCTGGCTGAATTAAAGTAAAGCATATAAATGCTTAATTATTTTTATAATAAATGATTGTTCTAAAGCAAACCATGACAATGAAGTGTCGTCATATATCTACAATTATTATTGGAGATGTAAATCTAAAATCTTTTTTTACGTGCAATTCTGTCTTGATAATGCATGCTTTTGAAGTGTGCCTTAAGAGCATTACTATTATTTATTATATAAAATAGTAGAGTAAATAGAAAAATAGTAAACATATAATAAATTGACAACAGTTCATTCTAGTCTTATATTTCCTATGGAACTCATAATTATAGATTTTTAAAATTGGTGGTTGGTGAGGTTGAATACTGAAACGAGATTGAATTTTAAAATTTCCTTCCTTTAACTCTATTAAATAATAAATAACATCACAAAATTAATAAATATCGTTATAACTTTATTTTTTGGAAAATTAATAAAGTTTAAAGCATATTAAAAATAATGATATCTTCGTAGTTAAGTTAGTAAATTGACTTTTATAACAAACAATGTTCATACATTCATATATTTATTTTGTTACTGAAATGAAATGCACACGTCTGAGTGCTTTTCTGTTTGTTATGCAGATATATCATAAATATTTACAAACGCATGAAGTTGATTTTAACTTTCCGTACTGACTAAATGGAACAAAATGTAAATGCTACATTTTTCAAAAATATTAAGCAGCTATTTTAACTATGTGAATAAATAATATATGTTTATATCTAGTATTTACTACATATTTATAAATTAAGTATAATAGTGTATATAATAACAATAATGTCCTGCAAGTCTATTACAACTACGACAGCTGATCTATATTAGGGCCAAGAGAACCGCCCTGGAATGCGGGTATATCTAGTATACCGAGTGTGTATGTTAAGCTGTGCTTGTAAACGAGGGCGAACTACAGGTTAGTGTGTGCTATTGCTACTTGTGTGGTGGGTAAGGTTGGATGACGGGACCCCAATAGGGTCCAGAGATTCAGTGATTCCTTCCTTGTCCGTATCGAGGAGAACGTTTCGCGGTCTACTTTATTTTGCACAAGTTTGCGAAGTTTGTACATGAATGTGGAGGATTGGTGGGTGAATGATTGGCATGCATAAGCCATGATTGGTCGGATGCATACCTTGTATTATAGAAGTTTATATATGAGCGATTGATTTGTTAGGTGATACAGTCTGGTCAAAACGAACAAAGCCTTTCTCTTGACGCCCTGAATATGACTTTTAAATAACGTGTTGTGGTCAAAGACCACACTGTGGTATTAGGCCTTTCTTCCCCAAGGGATGGGCTGGCCGTACAGTTTACAGACAAACACAGGTGCACTCCCTCCTTTATAATCCCTAGGCCGGATGGATTGGAAAACCGACACTACCGGACAGAGAAAAAGCGCAGAGCCGACTTTTTACATGGCCATCCGACGCATTGATAATCTTACTTTACAGACAATCAGGTGATCAACCCACATTACTCTAACCAACTAGCAAACAACACTTAAAGTTTGTTGCGTCCTCGCAGGAACCCTGAGTTCCGGTTCGTAAAGCGCAAGCAATACCACTAGGTAATGGGACTGCCTCCGTTACCTAAATCAAATACTTTTAGATCAGTATGCATAACACTGACCAAGTATTTTTTTTAAATTAAGGGGATTTTGCCCACATTAAAATTTTTAGGTATGGCCGTGTCAGGAGACAAACTGCTCGTAGTTCCGCGCTCTATTAGTTATTTAGCAATGCAAAGATTAATTTAATATCTATTGTACGATGTTTCAAATTTCACAACTCATAAATTTGTTTTTTAAAGTAATATTTTATCATTTTTATAAGGCATACTAAGTTGCCAGGTGTTTGAATGGCATAGATAAACTGTAGTATGGCAATGGCATAGGTAAAATTAGTTTAAAAAATTAACTGTCGATAATAAATTTTATGCAAAACAGAGTTATTTTCTTCATTACACTCATTAATTTATAATAAAAGTTAGGATCAAAATATTTATTTTCTTGTTTTTTATCTTTGTTTTCTTCCGTTGATATATATTTGCAGAAAAGAAAGTAAAACGAGATAAATCTTTTATAGCCTCGCTGAAAGTACAATACTTTCGTGGGTTCATCTTGGTTCATCTTTACGAATTTATTACAGCATCATAGTCAGTCCAAAAATAATATAATCGATTTTAATAAAACGCACGGAAAAAATTTAAAAGATATGTCACTTGACAGGAGAAAATTTGAGCAATAACCTTACTATATATGTAAGGTTTTTATGTAACATTTTACCGCTAATGACGCCGCACATGTACATAGTTATTATATACGTCGTTTAATTTTATAAAATAAATTACTCCAGTAGCGCAACCATTAATGATCGCCGTAATGAGAAGCAGTAATAATAAAGATATAAGCTTTCAAAGCACGTTACTGATTCACAAAACAAGAGAGCGCCTCCAGCAGCGGTCCGACCGCACGTGTTCGCCGCAAGTCTCAGCTCGCCACGCAGTGTCATCGTCCGCCGCCGTGAAATCGTCTCGCTGCGCCATCTGCGTTTATGGTGCACCTGCGCTCATAGAGCCTTTGTCGCACCGCTGACGTCACTGCGGTTGGAATTTATTGCACTACCTCAAGCGGTCGGCTTGACACGGCTGTGTTTTGCAACTCGTTTGCCTAACACGTCTGTGTTGCTAGCCGCTTGTTGCAACGCAAAAATCTTGTTTCTTAGGGTTATTTATCTTGTTTGTCGGCCGAACTAGTTGTTTCACAACATATAAGGCCCCCAGAATGTTTTAATATTCTGTTTCTTGTTTCAGAAACCAGCCAGAACACACCTCCCTGCCGTAGCCGGCAGGGCGGTAAAACACGCCCGGCAACCGCTGGGACTCACAGATTGCGTCAGATGACGCTACAGATGTCTCGCCACAGCTAGACAAGACAATCGCTACAATGGTCGACCGGGAGCTCTCAACTCGCTTTGGTATCGATACCAAGGCGATAAGCGAGAAGATCGGTCGAAAACTGTATATGAAGCTCACCGACGCCGTTCGCCAGCTCATATCCGAGAACCTTCCCGATATTCAAACTCCTGCATCAACGCCAGGACCATCGTCCCGACCATTCCCAGAGGATGATAGGGACGACAACTATGTCGACATTAGCATCCGCTCAGAATCGGACATGGAGGTCGAGGCAATCGAAAGCTCCAAACCCAAACCTGACGACGGCCTCAAAACCGTCAAATCCAAGAGGAAGCGCAAGGTGCGCACCTCATCACCCGCACCCGTCCTTCCCGTCAAGGCTGCAAAGCCTGACATCCCAACAACCTGCCCTCAGCAGGTACCTAAACCGTCGTCCTCCCTGGCGACAAAATCTTATCCATCCATCCCGCCGACCCTAGGCGCCCCGCCCCTCGCCCTGCCCAGCCGTCCCAGCCTTCCCAGGCACGGCTACCCGTAGGAAAACGCCCACCGCCCATCTATCTCCGCGAGAAGGAGAAATGGGTCAAGATTCCTCGGCCCTATCAAACAGTTACAAATTTGAGGCCTCTGATAGCAATCAGGGTATCAAATTACAGTTAGAAAATACCGACGATTTTAGGAAGGTGACCTTATTCCTTAGGGAAAAGAACACCAGTATCACATTCGCGCTCCCGGATGAGCGCGTACTCAAATCCTCGGGATCACGGTACCGCATCCTGTCCCAGACCCAAGGACACGGAAGTCCTCGCCACCTTTGAACCTCCTGCGTGCGTAAACTGCCGCAATCCCGGCCACATGGCAACTACCTCGGCTGCCTAAGGCGCCAAAACGCAGAGTTCCTGCGATCCCAGGAAGCCTCTTCCAGGCGACCACCCATCCCATCCAACACCACCGCATTCCCACCCTCCGTCCTTCCAACGTTTGGCAGTTCCACCCGCGTGGCAACAGCCAGCGCCGGAGCTGACTCGAGCGCTCAGCGGCCCGCCGCCGCCTCAAAACCAGCATGCTAGCCAGCAATGGCAGCACTGGCAATAACGCAGCGTCCTTTCTTAAATCGTTAGATACGTTTAATTTAGACGAATTTAATCAAGCAGCAGATGATTTCGCCGCCGCCGCCGGCGACGCATAACTAGGTTTTCCCTTCTTGTGAAATACAAGAACTTAATTACTGCCCTTAAGGCTAGGCAGCGACACCCTAGCAGTTGCCAGACACACCTTCACTTAGAGTGTAGGACAAACACACACCTCATGACATCGGCTCACCAGTGAGGTCGATCCTACACACCCTTTGCTATATGACACTGTAGTTTTACACCAAATTAGATAGGAGCGTTGCTGCAGTTTCGTGCGCCACTTCTTCGCCTAGCGCAAACGCTTTAAGAAGTGGTAGTAAAGTTTAGATAGAGCTCTTCTAGCTATTAAATGATCATTGCAAAGCGTCTGAATCGAGCCGAGGCGTCGGCCCACCTGGGCAGCCCTCGATTCAGCATGCTAACGGGTACCAGAAAAGTGACGGCCCAAGCCTAGGCTCCCCTTCTGGGGGCCCTTGGTGAAGTTAAGTCACTTATGGGGAGACGCGCCTGTGGCAACGGGCCCCCCCAAACCCGGTTATGTTCTATTAGGTTTATTCCCCAGAGCACGAGATCCATCAAAAAAGAAAGTTACTGATTGTCTGCAATTCTTAATGTTCCACTGAAAACTCATATAAGATTCAATTCGATTGGTTCAATGTGATTAATTGGCATGAGATATCTTCGGTAGAGAATGTTAGCAAAAATGTTTTTGTAATATTTTACTGATTTTTTAATTTTCTATTATTTTTATTTTATTTTAGGTAATAATGATTGGAATTATTTCATCGTTATTGTATAGATTGGCATGTAAAAAGTCGGTCCACCCCGCATTGAACCTATTGGTGGAATACGGTCTAAAACCTTCAAATGGATATGTCCAGCAGTGGATTATCACAGGCTGATGATGTACAGATTGTCCTTGCTTACAGCTTAGTTCGAATACTTGTTTCCACTTTTTTTGTAACAATTTTGTTAATATTAAAGAAAATATAAATAATATTACAGCTAATGTATAGCTAATGTAAATAATTGAGTGCCGCCAAGGTGGGCAAAAAAAATATGAATCAGGCGCGTTATTCCTAGCCAACAATAAGTCAAAATAAAGCCAGCTGACACAGACCACCTTGTGAGTATTTTGGGATAACACAATTACAGATTAATATTTTTTTTTTTTTAAGTAAAATAATAACTAGATCCGAAGCAAAAGTTTAAATGAATAAATATTATCAAAATTGAAACATGCAACAATGTAGAATTGGCTTATTATTTGTAAACATTTTAAATTACTAAACTCATTAATGACTTAAAAGGTTATGGCAGTGCTTTAACCGTTTATGTTTTGTTAAATATAATAAATTTATTTTTAAAAATGATTTAGATATTGAAAAGAGCATAATTTTATGAATGCTTAAATTACTTAAATTATTTTTATTTTAATATATGCTTATATGTTATCATTTAAGATGATAGTTATAAATTAGACCTAAAATTATTTCCTTTATTACCGCGATTATTAAACATATTTATTCCATTATTAAATAAAATGACTTAACGGATTTTCTTATATTATATATATATATATATAAGAATGAAATTGTAACATGAAGATAACCGTTATAAATTATTTAATTGTGATGTATAACCGATACTTATAAAAAAGCGACATTTTTTTTTTATTTTTGTCTAGCCTTGAATAATCCCAGGTAAGAATACAAATAAGCAATGCGATATAATATTCATTACAGACCCGTGAATTCAGGTATGTATATTTGTCTTAGTAAATTGTTAGATTGTGGTTTTATTATTTTTGTCTTGAATTTTCAATTATTATATATACAATAGAAGGCCATAAATATTGATAAAGTTACGGGACAGTAAGGGTTTTACAAAACTCGACTGCGAGATTAAAATTACTACAATTTAATTTCAGAGATAATTTATCTTTTGCCAGCTGTTCGCGATATTTCATATCAATTCAATTTTGCCAAAACTTCAGCCGGAATTTGTTTTAAAACTCGTGTATATAATTGTTAGGTATATAAAAAATATCATCAATTACTTATAAAATGTTTATAGTTTAATATATTTTTAAGACACCCGAGGCTAAGATGAATAGTCAAAGTTAATGAATAAATAAAATTAAACTAAGTAAAGTAAACTTGTTATGCTTGGCATTTGTGGACTATGAGAAAGCCTTTGATTCTATCGAAATTTGGGCTATGCTGCAGGCTCTTCAGCGTTTCCCAAATTTACAGTTGGTACATCGAGGTGCTGAGGTATTTGTACAGCAAAGCCAAGATGTCCATCCGAGTATTTATATCCCCCAAAACTCTTTACCTATGCATTGGAAGACGCCTTTAACGTTAGGAATTGGAAAGGACGAGGTATAAGCATCAATGGCGAGTGCATTACCCACATAAGATTTGCCGACGATATAGTCATCATGGCGGAGTTGCTGGAGGACCTAAATGCTATGCTCCATGACCTCAACAAAGTCTCTGAACACGTGGGCCTTAGGACGAACATGGACAAGACGAAGGTCATGTCTAACGTTCATATCATGCCTACGCTGGTGGTTGTTGGGAGTGCTGTGCTCAAAATATTTGATGAAAATATCTACCAAGGACAAGTAGTCCGATTAGGTAAGTCCAACTTCGACGCAGAGGTGCATCGACGAATGCAATTCAGATGGGCAGCGTTCCGAACGCTAGGACTAAAACTATCGTCCAATATCCCTCAATGCCTGAAGACTAAGGTCTTTGACCAATGTGCGTTGCCAGTGATGACCTATGGCACTGAGACTTGCTCCTTCACTTCCGGCCGTATGAGGAAGCTCCAAGTCACTCAGCGAGCTATGGAACGGGCTATGCTCGTTATCTTTGCGTGATAAAGTGCGTAACGCAGCCATCCGCAGAAGAACCATGGTAACCGACATAGCCCGCAGAATTAGTTAACTAAAGGCGCACTGGACTGGCCACGTACCTCGTAGAACCGATAACCGTTGGGGAAGAAAGGTTCTCGAGTGGCAGCCTCGTACTGGCTGGTAGATAGAGCGACGACCTGTGCAAATGTGCAGCAGGTCGGTGGATGCAGGTGGCGCAGGATCGTACCTCGTGGCGATTTACGGGGGAGGCCTATGCTCAATAGTGGGCGAAATATCTGACAGGCTGAAACGACGATGACGAAAGTAAACTATTAAAAATATGTAGTTGTAATTTATTTCATGTTAATCTATTAAATTTGAAATTGAAAAGAACTCATCTGACAGATTATTGCATTAAACATACTAAGACCATATCAAAAATGCAGTAAGTTAGGTTTAAAAGTAAATAATTTAACTAGTTTAAGAGTGATAAAATTTGCGATTAGTTATTAAAAAGTCTCAATCTCAAACCTCTACAAAACCATCTTATGTTAAAACAAGAAAATGAGAAGTAATCTTTAATAATTATGCTAAAACTAGAACGTGTGTAACGTTTGCAGAATCAAAACATAATTTCAAAAAGTGATGAGTTAAATTTAAAGCAAGCGCCGCAAATTGCGGATTGCGAGCTGAAGGAATGCACTTTGTGGTTACTTTAATCTTAGTAATATTTTGCTTGCCATCAAATGATCTTAGAGTGTATTAGTTTGTTAAAAACGAGAAAACTTGTTTTGCTAATCACTTAATACAATTTGACAAACTTTATTTTATCATATACTGCTTCAATATAGAATTATATGTTTATTTGTCATTTTTTGATTGCCTAATTACGTTATTTTCAGTTACCAATCAGCTTTCTTACATCCCTAACTAAATGTACTAACGGAAAAAGATTAAGGTATCATCGAGACATAATTTCTTAAGTTTTGTTTACCCGTACTAACTCCGAAACTCTGACAGGCAGAACGCAGTAAGTGTTTATGCCTATGATATAATTAAAGACTACGGATTTTATCGCGATTAATTTGGTTTAAACTTTTTTCGTTCAATTTTTGTTTCACAAGTTTCAGACACTTTACAGGATCCGTAGTCATGGATAGACAGGACAGGACAAGGATGGTTATTAAAGTCTTGTCTTTTATAAAATCATGTGTAGTATTCGCGTAAATACAATAAAGCATTATGTTTAAATAGAGAAGTCAAAAATTTCAGCTCTGTGCATGTTACACAACGTTACTATTATTTAATAGCTTTGCATTTTGATGAATTTATATTTAGCTCGACTATGTTTCTCTATTGTTTCTACTTTACATTTTTTATGAAACACTTTCACTATTTATTTCAATACTATTACATAAAGAATAATATTCTCCAGTCGATTACGACTACGGCGGCCGATCTATTTTAGAGATCAGTCAATTATGCATAAAATATTATAGTGCACAAGTGTACGCGCAAACACAGGCGTAATCCCTGTTCCTTGGTACTCTCAAAGGCTGATAGGACCGATGACCGACACACCCGAAGAGTGTAAGGCGCAGGATCGACTTTTAACATGCCCTTCCGAAGCATGGATCATCTTACTTTTCAGGCAATTGGGTGATCAACGAAATTGGCCTAACCAACTAGGAAACATCAATGAATTTGTTGAGTCCCGTAGATTCGAACCCTCGACCTCCGGTTTCTAAAGCAAACGCCCTTACCGCTAGGCTACGGAGGCAGTCAACATAAAAATTAAACGGATCCAAAACAAGTTTATGAAGTTGGGTATGAATGATATGACTTTGTGCTTTTAAATAAAAAGAAATAGTAAAATGTATGTGTAAAGCATAGTTGCACTCATAAACTATGTTAATTTGCACAAAGTTCGAATTAATTTCCCACAACTTCGAAGATTTTAATTTATTTATTACACTTATGAACTTGTGAAAGATACATCAATGCGTCGGATGGGCATGTAAAAAGTTGTTCCCGGTTGCCAAGACTGTCTTCGGCAGTTGTTACCAATAACGACAGTAAATTTTATGGCTGTTGCTTTAATCTTAATGTGGTGCCTTAGTCGCTCTGCGTAGAAACTGTTTTTATTTTGAGCTGTGAAAATCAATTTATTTAAAACATGTTACTATTTTAAATAAAATGTTTAAGTAAATCTGCAAAATTACTATATAAATTATTGGCAGCCATGCTAAATATTTTTTTACCACATCATAAGAATAAGATATTTGCATACTTTCCATGTCGAATTTCTAATTTATCTCTCAAAGACGTTTATTTGTATGATGCTTACAAATTAGGTAAAGGATCATTTCATGATTAGACGAAACACTGTTATTTTAGGACTGAGGCCTATTAAGACGCATAATTTGGTAGAGGAACGTAAATATTTACTTTGTAGTCAGCATTCCAAATAACAGCAGCTGTACAAAAATGTCGGCTATATTTTTTTATAAAATCTTTACAAATGTTTACATAGCTTATTTTTTCTTAAAAATAATTAATTAGGCATTATATTATAATAATTTTGTACGTAAATGATATTGCGAATGCTACTTACTTTTATTTAGTTATGAAGCTTGCTATACCGAAATAATGTTACTTTATATTTAATAAAACGACAAAACTAACTAAATAGTATATGGGCGTCGGTGACCATTTTCCATCCGATGGCTCGTCAGCCTGCGTAGCCAACAGAAAAAAACCATCGGCAACACCAAGGGTAGCTGGAATTAAAATTTTATACATATATTAAAAAATAATAACCCTGCTTTAGAAAAAAAAAATATTGCTGCATTATACCTTTACTTTAATAAACACAGATTGTTTAAAACATTAAGATTTATAAATGATAAAAGACTATTTAATTTAAAAATATATAAACATACATTATTTTCGAGTATTTATAATTATTTTTATGATAAGTAGAAGCAATTTTACGTGTGCTCCTATATATAAGAGAACAAGCGGACAGTTTGCGGTTGACGACGTCAGCTTTTAAGTGTAACAATGAAAATGAACCTCGTTTGCTGTCTGGTAGAGAGAAAATTATTGGCAGTGACTGGTATTCAGAATAATTCAAATGAAGACATCTGAGATAAGACTAACTCTACATTTATGTGGGTATATTTGGAAGGTTTTTCGTTTAATATTATGAGTTTTTAAAACACTAGACGAACATTATTCTGTTTGAAATGTTTTTGGAAATTGATGTTGATAATGTTTAATCCTTAAAAGGTTTTATATACATTTATTACTACACTATTTTTATAAATTAAAATTCTGCTTTTTTAAAAATTTTATTGCGTTATGAAATTTGAAAACCACCGTGCTATATTAATTTTTAACTTAACTAACGATCAAATGTTTGATGAGAATGAACTGGGTATTGTTTATTTTATTTTTCATATTGTTATAAGACTTGACACTTATTATGACTTATATTGTCATAAGAGAAACCTTAAGAGAGATGAGAATGACGAGCTGGTTGTATTAGGGCTTGCACTCAATGGCAGCAATATCGAGGGTGTCGCTATCACTTGTTACGCGGACGACACCCTTACCTCGTCGCCGCCCGTGACACCAATTTCGCAGGGCTGCGATTCTCGTCACTGCTGGGGTCGCTCAGGTAATTGGGTGCATCCAGCGGCTAGGACTAGAGGTGGCGCTCAAAAAATCCGAGGGCCTGTACTTCTATGGGCCTCGGAACGTGCCACCTGCGGACGCCCATATTATCGTTTGCGGCGTCCGTGTTGACGTCAAACCGACAATGAAATATCTCGGCCTAGTCCTAGATCACCAATGGAGGTATTGCGCCCATTTTAAACGCCTCATGCCTAGAGTGGCGAGAGCAGCGGCAGCTCTCGGCAGACTGCTTCGCAACATTGAAGGACTTAGCAGCTCCTGTCACCGCCTATACGCCTGGATCGTTAGGTCTATGGTCCATTGGTCCTGGTACTGGACCCGTTTGGCCGACACCTCCAGAAGGAAAGTCTTCGGTATACGGAGATCCCAGAGGGTGTTGGCGATCCGGTCGTGGGATATGGGACCGTCTGCCCGGGGACCTGGATGCAGAAATCCTCGCGTTAACCTTTTTGTCGCGAGAGGCGAGATCTCGGGCTGCAGGCCAGCCCCAGAAGAGATAAGGGTGCGCAAGAGGATTGCGCCCTTGCTACAGGAATGGAGCTGCAGCTGGAGCACCAGCGCCGGCTGCGAACAGTGGAGGCGAGGACGCCCGTTTAAAGTGGTGGCTAGATAGAGGCACGGCTCCCTAACTTCCGTGCGACGCAGGTTCTTTCGGGACACGGCTGTTTCGTGAGGTATTTTTGCCGCGTGGCCGGTAGGGAGCCTACTGAGGAGTGCCACAACTGTGGCGTATGTGCGAGGAAGACGGTCCAGCATACGCTGGAGGAGTGCCCAGCCTGAGTGGAGCAACACCGAGAGCTGCGTAGTGTCGTAGGGCACGACCTTTCGTTTCCTGCAGTAGTGCGCAGGATGTTAGAGAGCGCAAGGTCGTGGGCGCTCGCCGTGCGTTCTGCGAGGACGCGATGGCCCGAAAGGAAGCCGTAGAGACAGGGAGGCCAACAGCACCCTGGCTATCCGCAGAAGAAGGCCTGGGCGCCGAAGAGTGGCGTACGCGCGCAAACTTCCCCCCTGACACTGAGCCCCTGGGCGGCCGCCAAGAGGGTGTTTGTTCGGGGAGCCTCACATATTCCTGCTGCCCCATCATTCAGGTGGCGTGGAATCCGTAAGCTGGATATTTGAACGGCAAAAAAAATTAAAAAGGGCTTACACCCACACAAAAAATTTACATTTTTTTCTTCAGAAAAATGTAACAATTGTTAAGAAACAAGATAATGACCATATTCATTTCACAGTAGAATAGTGTTTGTTTTATAATTAAAACAATTCACACATACATTTTTTTTAATTCCAAGCTATATCTATTTTTTAATTACCTAAATAGAATATAAAAAATGGACATTATAAATAATACAACATAACTCACTTCAGATGAGCATATGTATAAACAAAGTAATTTAATGGCAACGTAAGTTTTGCATTAGGAGTAACTCACCCGTGTTATTGTGTCTACGAAATAAAGACGAGGGAGGGTAAGGATTATTTACTACAGGGTTACTGCTTTTATTTTTGTTATATTTTTTGCGTAACGAGAAACATTTCCTACGAGACAAGATTAGCTACAGTGTTAGAGCTTTACACCGCAATACTAATAATATAGATTCCATATTGGTTAATGCAAAATTTGGCTTTAACAGAAATTAATCGCCCTACCTGTTATGAGGTTACTTTTAACGTGTCTTTTGAGTAGTTAGTTTATTAAATAACTTATTTCTAAAAGTGCATAGATCTATTACTTATTTTAAAAAATATATGCAGTAATACTACCACTATGTAAAATTTATTCCAATCGTGTAACCTTAAAAGTCTTTCTTCTTCATCAGTTGCGGTAGTACGCACATTAAATATATTGTACCTGTATTTGTTTTGCTTACTCTATAAGGAAACCAATGACATTAACAAACAATCACTGCCTTATCTCTGACGTCCACGATAATAGAAGCATTCTGGCCCTGTAATAGATAATGTTGATGAAAGTTAACAATTGCAAATACACAAACGATTCTCTATTGGGATGCAATTTTTGAAGAGAATATTAAATACTTGCTGAAATTTATACATATTACTATGAAAATTATCGTTCTACGATTGAAAACTTAAGTTCTCAGTTATATTTACGATTATTAACGAGGTAACGGAGACACTTAATTGTTATAAGTGTGGTATAGTATAACATTGATGGAATAAACTTAAATGATTCTAAGTTTGATCTACGTTATACTGGTACAGCGTGATCCAGCCATCCCATTACCAAATTGGTCCGTTTTCAATGTCATAAACTAAGCACTAGTCAAATTGTAACTTTTGCACTAACTCTGCCGCGAAAACATTAAAGAAATGCAAATTTTTTTAAAACAAAGTTTAAATTAATTAAATTTTAAATTACAGTACGACACGTACCAAACGAGAACGCAAATTGAACAATTTCAATCTAACTCAATTACTTAACAGTTCAACAGTAATGTGTTTGGAAGATTGTTGCCAGTGAATACAAATTGGCGTCTGATTGTGTACTCGTAGCTAAATAAAGGCAACAGCTGATTGAAGTTTTAACTTAAAAAGTACATGTTTTGTAATTTAAATCAAAGGACTTTTAAATTATAAAAACCTAAAAAATCGCCTAATCTGTTGAAGAAAGAATCGATAATAGTTAATTTTGCGAACAAATAGTAAAATAATATTATTTCTTACATAATTCTATGTCTTAAAATTACAAAAAACGACAAAAAAAAATTTGAAAAAGGTTTTAACAAGTCGCATAAAAGTCATTTAAATCGATTTACAGCATAGCGGTTGAAAATATTTAATGAACTAGAAACATCAAGCTCATCTATCCATATGGGAGAGACTTATATTGATAGCTTTTATAAATTTAATGATTTATTGAGTGCTAAATACAATTTTTACCATAACTTTTAAAACCTGTTTCGAGAGATTTTCATTTAGTAGCAGATGATATATATGTCTTTAGGTTCTCTTGTGCTATGTTATGTCTTAAAAATATATATACATTTTTACGTTTGGTTTTATTTAAGAATGTCTAATTTGGTTTATCAACTTCCTCCGTAGCCTAGTGGTACGGGCTTGTACTTTAGAAACCGGAAGTCATGGGTTCGAATCCTGCGGGGATTCAACAAATTTTCATTGTTGTTTCCTAGTTGGTTAGGGCAATTAGGGACCGTTCACCTAATTGCCTGAAAAGTAAAGTGATGTGTCAGATGGAGTTTTGTTAAAAGTCAGTCCACCCACCGACCCGCATTGTGGTGGTCCACCAGCGTAGTGGGATATAGTCCAAATACCTTTATATGGTGAAGGTGTGCATCCCCATTAGGTTTAAAGTATGGTCACTCACTGCCGACTTGTTGGGTCTTGTGTGACCATACTTTAAATCACCCAAACCATTACATCAGATTTGATCGACCACAAATCCTCGCTAAAGAACACCGATTCCTACCAAGGATGATCCGTGAGGCTATTGAGATTAGAAAACATCCAAATTTCAATAGAGAAGATGGTTAGTTCTATCACTTGCTTTGGACCCCATAATTAATAAATTAAAATTTAAACCCAAGCATAATACCACTGCTGGTTGTAAAGATGAAAACCAGTTCATTTTGCATAGGTCCGAGTACAAACTAAAAATAATTAATAACAATTAAGATCTGGATACCCCGCTTCAGCACTGGCAAGAAGACTCATGACATCCAGTCTACCCCGTAACAACGGCCGCTGGAAAGTGTTCGAAACCTTGGGAATTTAAAAATGTAAAATAAACTGGATAAAATCCGTAAAGTCATTTTATTTAATGATGTTTAATATTCGCGTAAACAATAGAAATAATTAAGATAATGACATAAAATATTATAAACCATATAATATTCAAAATTGTTTTCTAAATTACAGATGTAAACTACTAACTAAACTAGTGATTGTGAGGTTGAACGAAGTTTGTGTAACTGTCGCCACTTCTATTTCTATAGTATGTTTCATCATCATCATCATATGATGAACATACTATAAAGTTTATTAACTGTCAGCACTTCTATTTCTATAGTATGTTATTTTAACACTTCTAATGATCATACCTTTGAAAATTTTATTAAAGTCGTCTATTAAATCAGAGCTTAATTATGTTATAATGATGGTTAATAGATTAGCGTTATAAACATTTTAGCTTCATAAAATATTTGAATAAATTTGGATTATATTAAAAAATATAAAGGTTTTATAGAAACCTGTAATGTGCTATTCAAAATCATAGCAAAATGTGTTTAAAAAGCATTAAAATACATCAGTTTATAAATTGTCTACTGGACTTTGATACTCAATGGTTTACAAAAATATATATTTGTGTTATTTTAGTCCATCATTGCAAATGTCTTTTTTTATTTGACGTTTCAGAAGGAGTCCCTTATTTTGATGCGTAGATTTATTTATGTATGACTTCGTTTTTTCACTTCTGGTGGACGGAGTTAGACAATAACTTTTTCTTCAAATGATATTATCTGCCATGTGGTTCTATTTTTATAAACTTATTGATAATATTTGATTTTTAAAATAAATTAATAAATAAATAGAATCAAATCGTCAAAGATGCATCAAAATGTACAAAAAATATCTACGTTATTCGCTGTTTGATATTAAAGTAGGTCATATTTTTATGCAAAAATATTACTTGTTTTTGATAATTAGAACTCCAAAAACAAAACCTGTGCCAGTCATGTCATATTTGATGAAGTTTACTCACTAAGACTACTTTTTACACCAGAGATTCCTTTGGAAATAACGAGCTATTACGGTAAAATATATATTAAAATTGCATTTTATTTTGAGTTTGTTCACTCGCCTTAGTGGGATAGTTTTATTTGCCTCTTGCATTACAAACCAAAGGTCAGGCTTTCAAATCCTGCACCACCTAGAACCGACTTTGAATTATAGTTTTTTCTGTTTGATAAGGGTATTGCCCGACAGCCTAATTACCGGAAAAGTAAAATTGTCCAGAGCATGTAAACGATTCACTTTTAGCGGAGCGGGATGCACGGGAACTTGCAATGTCAAGCTCACCTCTAACTACAGTTACGGCAATATCCATATCTTTATAAATAAAAAAATCCACATACGATACATAACTATCAACATATTTGTTGTATTTAACTATACTTGATTTTCTTCTTATTATATTCTTATACTTCTATTCGAGTTAAATATTATATAATTATTATATATCCTATACATTATATTTTATTTTTATTAATCACTATTGAATAAAATTAATATCCAGACAAATTACCTCAGTGTAACATCAGTTATTTACTTTTTGAAAACAGAAATTAAGATAAAAGCAAGGAGAGTTCTTATATTAACCACTGTTTATACTTGAGCATGAAAACATACAACTTAAATTTATCACAGAAAATTATGAAAAATTATTTCAGAAAGGAAGATACTATCATTTCTATCTTTTTAGATGTGCATGCTACACCTAATAGTCTTCTTAATTTAACTAATTGTACTTAGTAATCATTTCTTTGAAAAGAAAACTTACCCCTGTCGTTAAATTAATATTCCATTGGCATCTCAACAGTCGTTATGTATATAAATGACCTTTTAATTAACACTGATAAGATATTACTCAAAAATTATTATTTAAAGAAGATAGCGTTATAAATTTGCACTGAACTTGCACTTAACTTAATACTGCTGAACAATTAAATAAATGTAAACATTACGTACAAAATATGAATCATTAAAGAGCTTATAACTTTAAACTCTTTTTGGATCCCGGAATTCTCTGAAGCCGTCTAACTACGTGTCTAGAAATTTAATCTTTAGTGGTCTATCGCAAAGTCAATATGCAACGACAGCCTCATAACCCAGTCCTTTGTGTGAAAGCAATAAGGTGCGGGTGAAGGAATTTTAATTATAATTTTTGAGATCCTCTACTAAATCCTTGTACTAGTATTTCAAATCGCCGTAACTTTTACAAAGCTACTCTGAAACGAGTTTCTATACAACATTATTTTTAATTCAAATTATTAGCAAATATTATTTTTTATATTTCATCACCATATATGAAGCAGTGTTTTTTATTCATTGACAATTTTGACTTATCAAAGCAAATTAAAGTTATAATGGACTTTAATTACCATATAAAAAGATGTTAGTAGCATCGCGTATGTACATCATATACCCATGTCAAAGAATTTTACATCTATCATCTGTAATATGATACGACCCAAGACAGAAAAGTCAGTAATCGCAATAAACAATATTTATAAAAGTTCTGGAGTTAGAGTAATATAAATGTTCTTTGTCAGGCGTGCTATCAGTTCTCTGCCAATTTTACACATTCATTACATATTTTCGCCTGTAATTCCAACCAAATTTATGCTTCAAATGGATGGCAGTAACTTGATTCTGTCATTACAGAATCATTGCAACATATTTGAGATTATCTGAGGATACAAGGATTATTATAAATTATAGGCCATTAAGTCAGATTAAAAGAACCTTAACATAATTAACTTAATAAAACATAATTAACCTAAGCCTGCAGTTCGCTGTAGCACATAGATAGGCAGGATCGACCGGTGAAACACTACTCACTCACAGAAAATCAGGCGCGAAGTGGCGGCCTCCTAGAAGCCACCGCGTCTCGACTGATGAGTGAGAGTCGGCGCCCTTACCCCTTATCCGTCCACCTCGGGGCCTAATTAACAACTGGCACTTTCATTTTACTACACGTATTGCATCAGATTTTATAGGGACAGTTGCGTTGCGTGTGGGAATGAGTATCAGTTGGCCTCTACCTGTTTTATTCCCTGTCCCACAATTCCTCATCCTCGGTGAATTTTCTCTTTCGCTTTCCTTCCCCATCCCTTATGCTCTTTTTGTAATGGCGACTAGAGATACAAATAAAATACCTCAGTAGGGTACAAGTCTCTCAGAGTAATGGAGAATCCCTCTCTGAGCGAGAGCGAGAGATGCTGTCCTCTCGCTCTGGCTCAGGCTGCCCATCGTATTCTGGGGGGGACGGGGCACATCAAGCGTCGTTGCTTACAGCTGCTGGGTACAAACTGAGCCCAATCACGATGAAGTCCCCCTCCACTTTAGCAGCGTATTTTTCTAAAATCAAGGGACTTCACTCGAACTTAAATGCCTTCCACAACCATCTCGAGACGAAAAGCCAGATTTGCTTTTCCTAACGGAGACGAAAACTTCCTCCCCGACGGATACTTCATATCTAATGTACCCGGCCTATAGCCTGGAGCTCTTTTTTGTATCACGCGCTGGGGTGTGTGTGTACGTCAGGGAGGGAGATCGCTACCGTAAGCTCAGCAGTCTTGAAGGCAGAGACCTGTCGATCCTTTGGGTGCGCGTGGATTGTGAGGATCATATTCACGTCTATGCGTGCCTCTACAGGTCTCAGAGCGGAAATTCGAAATTGGCCGGCTTTCGAGCACCTGCAGGTGTCTATGACAAATACTTGAGCAGATTCGTACTGCAGAAATTGTGGTTTTGGATGACTTAAATGCCCACCACTCGACTGGCTTGGTCAACACGTAATAACCATGCGGGAAGGTCTGCTCACGATTTTGCCATTGCCAATGGTCTGACGCAGATGTAACCTTCTCCCACTCGTGTGTCGATGAAGCCTTCTCTGTTGACCTTCTGCTACTCCGCCGAATCCATTCGGTATAGGGTCATGCTCCTCCAGTCATCGGATCATTGCCTAGTTTCGGAGTGAGGTGCCTATCACCGTCTCGTCGCTACCAGCTCCATTTGTTGATGACTGTTTGGACTCAGGTCAGCAGACTGGCGATACCTGCTTCTAGTCGGAGGACCTAGCACCTGCGCTGATTCGGTTGCTGGCGTTGTGCTGCAGGGCATGGAAATGTTTGTTCCTAGCTCAGCGGTGCCTGTCGGTGGCAGGTCTCAGTCCTGGTTTGAGTGGGTCCCTGCCAGGTGTTCGTAATTAGGGCAAAGGCCGCTAAGGAAGTAAACTCTGACTCACTCAAGAAGAAGTACAACTCTGCCTCCAGGTTCTATAATAGGAAAATTGCATTGGCAAAATTGAATTACGTTGGGAAAATTGGCGAGAGACTGGCACGCCTGCCATCTGGCTCTCGTGCGTTCTGGTTTCTCGCCAAGGCTGTCCAGGGTAAGTTTTGTCGGTCAACACTCCACTTGCAGGAGTATGGTTCATTTGGCCTATTCCGGGAGAGGGTAAAGCCAGAGAGGGCTAAAGGGAGAAAGCCGATTTTCTTGGCTCTATCTTGGCGGAAAATTCGACTATTGATGACAGGGGGACACTCCTCCTACCATCCCGAGGTGTGAAACCACAATGGCGGAGGCCGCTTCACACAGTGTTCTGTGGAAAGCTGTTCTTCCCTGGATGTCAATAAGTCATCTTCTTGTTGTTCTAAAGGTGTGTGCTCCAGAGCTGGCACCGGTTTTAACCCGCTTATTCAGACTCTACTATTATGTCCTCGGCATTGTCCTACATTCATGGAAGACGGCTCTAGTACACCCGATCCCTAAAAAAGGCGACTGCTCCGATCCGTATCTAACCGCCAGCTTATGGGCTACCTGGAAGCGCACCAGCTGATCAGCGACCGCCAATATGGCTTCCACAAAGGCCAATTTGCTGGTGATCTCCTGCCTTTACTAACTCACCGTTGAGCGCAGGCGATTAAGAGTAGGGGTGAGGCACGAGGCGTTAGTTTGGACATAGCGAAAGCCTTCGATTGGGTTTGGCATAAAGCCTTACTATTGAAGCTTCCTTCCTATGGGCTTCCTGAGAGACTTTGTAGGTGGATCGGCAGTTTTCTTGCGGAACGGAGAGTTAAAGTCATCGTAGAAGGCTCTTGCTCGGATCCCCGACCCGAAAACGCCTAGCGTTCCCAAGGCTGCGTGTTATCCCTGCATATCAATGCTTTGTTGCTTACCAGTGACATTCATTGCTATGTTAATGACAGTACTGTTGACGCACTGTATTTCGCCGCAGCAACGCGCGGAACAAACTTGTGTCTGATATCGAATCATCGCTTGAGAAGACTTCCGATTGGGGGACTAAATCTAGTCCAGTTTAACCTCTCGAAGACTCAAGTATGCGCGTTCACCGCTAAAAGCCCCTTTGTCGCATCGCCACTCTTCGGATACACTCACCTTAGTCCCAAGCCAAACATTGGCATTCTAGGGTCGACATTTCGAGTGTTGTCCAGTTTGGTGGTCATTTGGAGAGCAAGTTCAAAATGGCCTCGAACGAAAAACTCGAGTATCTCAACAAACGTGGGCCAAACGTACTTCAAGCCGGCTCACTGCCTTAAACTGTATAAGGAGCAGGTGCGGCCTCAATGGAATTGTGTTCTGTTGAATTGTTGCCACCTTGGGCCGAAGCTCCGACTATCAGCTATCTCCATTTGACCTGAATCCAGCGAGGGCACCTCGGATTGTCGACGATCCTGACAACTATGCCGATGTAGGATCTTGATCACTATTGGTACACTGCGCTATTTGGCATCTGATCGTCCTGCCGAATACTTCAATCTACATCTGGATGGATGGTGTTTCCGATGCGTTGTTAAACAGTTTCTAAGCCCGCTAGTATTTCTGAATATCGTCTGCCGAACAGTCATCCCACACAATCTGGCATTGGATATTCACCAGAAAGCATATTTAACAACGTTTTCTGCCACGCATCGAGTAATCTCTGGAATTCGGCTGTGAATCACACCAGCAGGTGACCATTTGCTGGCTTTGCGACATTGGTATATTCAAAAAAGATGTTATAAAGTTCTCACTGAAGGTAGAATACTGGCTCGATGTAACCGTGCGCGTAAATCTAGATATATCTAGGTGAGCTATCTAATGCTAGGTTTGAACTTTGTATTATGATTATTATAAAAAAGTATTTATAAAAAAAGACCTATTAGTAAATATGCACCTGATTGAATTCACTAAATTAGAAATATCTAATAGCTTATTAATATGCTGTTGAACTTTTAGTTATTATACGCATTAAGTTTTATAACTAGTAGCTACTAATATGGAAAAGAAGTTGTAATGTTATTTTTGTCACCCATAATTAAATAATGCGTGACACAATGTTACTTGTTCAATATCTGTAACTTACTGCAGAGTTTGATTACTCGTGCTTGTCCCAGACATTAGCTTTGTATAAAACTAATGTAAAGTACTATTAATGCTAATTACATGTTGTAGTCCACTGTCTATTGTTTCAGTTGACACTCATAAGTCCGATATCATATGCAATGACAAATCGGATTGCTGTCTCTGTCATCTTATTATACGGAGGAGTTCGATCACGTCGGCTTGTCCAGCATGCTTTGATAGAAAACTGATAAAACAACGCTATTTCCTGGTAGTCGTCAGTGTTTATCGACAATATAAGTCCGTATTATCCATATTATGACAAATGGGAAAATAACAATGTTGTCTGCATCTTATTATCGAACATGCTGATTTTGATTAAATTTGATACAAACGTAAAGATATCCAGAAGACAGGCTACTGGTCCGTAGAAAAGTGGTGAGAGTCAAGTAGAGATGAAATTTGTCATTCTTGATGATAAAACCATAAAATTTAGTTTTTATGATATACTATAAGTCATATTTGAAATATTTACCTCCTATTCCACGCGGACGACAGTCACGTGTACCAACGCGCTATATATAAAATGACTTAGTTAGAATTTTAAAGCAGAGAAAACACTTAGCAGAGTTTATTTAAAATAATTAAAAGAAATTACACCATAACACCTGTCATTGGTAAAAGTCAAGAGTTATTAATTAAATTAATTTTCAGCAAAAACAAATAAGAATAAAATGTGTTTGAAAGTTAAAGAAATCTAAGACAAGATTCTTATTTTAATTTTCAAATATTCGATTATTGTCTCTTTTATTTTATGTTTTGACCCTCTACTTTATTTAGAATCCTATACTGATTTATTTATTTAAAGGCCTATCAAAATTTTTCACGATATATCATGTAAGTATTTTTTACTTACATGATATATCGTGAAAATATATTCGTTTAAAAACAACAAGTGTAAGTTAAATTACCCAAAATGAACACGGCATATACAATGTACGAAAAGAAATTCACTGGCAAAATCTAATTAAAAGCTTAATATACATAATACTGCCAAGCGGTTGTCAATAATTTTAATATATCATTAATATATGTATTTTCAGATAAAGCAATAAAACGAGCTGGATGTATGGATGATGGAAAGTACGACGTCTTGCAACAAATAACTTCAGTTTCTTGAAACTATTATAACTATATTCGAAATAAATATTACAAAGTGAAATAAGGATATTATTTGCACTTGCCGTAAATTGGAGGAAGTACCACTTGGTGTAATGTCGACCTAACACTACCAGACCGGACTATTATAATATACGATCATAGAAGTTAAATGAAAATTGCTATAGATATTAATGATTTTACTTGGTACCTTCACAATTTAAATGAGATTAATTACCGCCTCCTTGAAATTCTAACCTTTATTAGAAAGTGACGACTAATTAAATTAGTTTATCAGACACCATCTAAATGAGACATCTTAAAGCTCTATGTATCTTTTAGCTCTGTAAAGAAACTTTTTTATTCTATTTTGTATAACATTAAGGCAGTTACAAAACAATGTTTGTAATGTATTGTACTAACCAAAGTAGCTATGTAGTTTAGCTGTGTTATTATTTAATCAAATTATTAATAATTAATAATTAGAGGAGGCCTATGTCCAGCTGTGGACTGACACTAGTAAACGGCCTCAGGCGGGATATTTTCTACTGAGTGACATGTGTGACTTTCTAATGATGAAGAAGTTGTAATATCTTTTAAGAACGTTGCACAAGTCTTTAAATTATTAAAAAAACTTTGTGACTTTTTTCAAACAAAAATAAGCTAAAATCGATAGATAAGGGAGCTAATAATATGATAAAGATCAATAAAGTAATAAACCTTGTTCTTTAGAAAGACTACACCATTTAGTATAAAAACTCTTTTACCTCTTGCATTTTAATACCAATAATTGTTATACAAGTTATGTTTTATTTCTGTAAAAATAAAAATCCCTTTTGGCGTCTACAATTTTAATCTCCCATATTTATCCTCCATTAGTTAATAGTAAATTTATTTTAAACTAAATTAATGCTTAGGCAAAATGTAAAATTTAGATAAAAAATAAATATTCAACGGTTGCTGAATTAAAATTTTTAAAAGATGTATTAGACGATTTAATTAAATATTTTCTTAAATCGTAAAATTATTAAAAGGAAACTTTTTACTTTTTGTAAATTTGTAGTGTAATTTTTTCTTTACGTCAATATTTGCACACTACAAAACTTATAACACATGGTTAAAATGCTAAAAACTTAGTAACTACGTTTTAAATTTAAAAATAAACTTGACCGGCTACAAAATAACTGCATTGATTTGTATTCAATCTCCGGAAATAAAATCACGAGTCATCGTATCGAACAAAAACGAAATTCTACCGATTCCATTAACGACGAAGCTGAGGGCTCACACTCTTTTTTTCCAATACCCTTCGTCGCCTGGCTTAATGTCGTCCTTATTCCAATATCTCGGTGAAACTAGTCAAAGATCTTCATTCGTCCAATAACTGTCTTCTCTATGTCCCTCACTCACGCTACTGAATATCGTTCACAAGTCTTTCCATATTCTATCTATTCTTTGGAATGGGCCACCTCTTGAGATCGAATGGCTCAAGTCAGCTCAGTTTAAAGGTAACATTGGCAAACGTCTGTTGAAAAGGCGTCTGTAGAGTAATTTTATGTATTTATATATAAATATATATATATATATATATTGTGTGATGTACATGTATGTCATATGTACATATTTATATTAAGTCTATCTTTGGTAGTTTTATTTTAAACTATAAATAATATTAGATTAAGTTTTATCATCGGAAATTGGATGTTTTTCTAATCTTGTAAATTGTAAATTATTGTCTGTTTATTGCTTACTAGTCCTACGTGGAATTTTCGTAACCTCCTAAGGTTGGCTGTTAGAAAATGCCCTAAGGCATTAATGTCCCCATAGACAGTGTAAAATAGTGTTATTAATCTCTATATATCTATAATCTCATACATCTATCTCAGCCTATGTTAGTCCACTGTTGGACATAAGCCTGCCCATAAAGGGAGCTTTTGGACCGTATCCCACCACGCTGGTTCAATGCGGGTTGGTGGTGGACCGACTTTTACATGCCCATCCGACGCATGGATCATCTTACTTTTCAGACAAATGGATGATCGCCCAAATTGCCCTAAGTAGGAAAACATCAATGCAAATTTGTTGAGTCTCCGCAAGATTCGAACCCACGGTTTCTAAATCACACGCCCATGCCACTACGGAGGCAGTTTTATTAAAATATACGTTCTGTAAAATGAATGAATAATTAATGTTATATATTTTATGATACAAAAATTAATATAACATATCGCGGTACGAAGTTTCAAAAACATATATTTCATGGCTTTAGCTGCAAAAATCATCCTTTTGAATTTCATCTCTTTCGAAATGAATGGCTTTAGTGAATGTGAAACACGATATCTTGATTTATTATCCTCATAAGCGTTTTCGGTGCAAACGGTTTTAATGAAATTGTTGTGGTTTCAATTGTAAAGAGAGAGTAAAGAGACGGTGAAGTTTAATTGATTTCATAAAAAAAAATTACAATAAATTAGTTAATTAAAATAAATGTCTTCGTTACATATAAAACAGCTCATGTATCTAAAATAATAAGAAAACGTTGTATGTAACATTAAAATAACTTATTTTCAATGATTACATATATTACGCGGTAGAAGATGGGGATGAAAGCTATCTCACGCTGATAAATGTATTATTAAGTTACTTCTACATATGAATATTGTAGGGTTGTATACAGAATACAATACAATAAGATCTCAATTCAAGTGATTAAGGTAGAATAACTTGGTTAGTAGCTTATGTTTATTTTAACACTAAATAGTAGACAGTCTACCCCGTGACCATGGAAAGTGTTCGAAACTTCGGGCATATAAATATGTAAAATAAACGCGATAAAATTCCATAAAAAGTCATCTTATTTAATAATGTACTCGCGTAAACAAAACAAATAATTAAACTAAATATATTTAAAAAATATTTTGCAGTTGGATATTTATACGAAAATAGAACATGTGATTTGAATTGCAATTAAAAGTTTTTACGTCATAATGCCAGTTAGTATTAATTTACAGATATCAATTAACAGTAGACTATAATTTTTAATGACTACAGAGTTTACTAATTGAAGTAAATTTAAATTAAGTTAAAAATATTTTATATGTTATAATTTTAACTTATTATCAACTAAATTATTAATACTAAAAGATGTAATATAGAAACATATATTACACCTATGAGTAAAATCAGCCACCGTGCCTTGCCTTTATGGACTATGAGAAAGTTTTTGACTCTGTAGAACCTGGGCTGTTCTGGAAGCTCTTTAACGGTGTCAGGTCGATTATCGATACGTCGAGCCATTGAGAGGTCTCTATAGTGCCGCGTTTATGTCTGTCCTGATTCCGTGGGGTCAAACGAGACCAATCCAAATTAATCGAATCAGGGGGATGTTCTATCCCCGAAACTCTTATATATATAATAGATGTAAAGACAAAACCTAATATTAAATGATTGGTAAAAAACTTTAAAAGTAGACAACATCTAACCTTCTATTAGCATTGTCAATTTAAATTAAAGAAATGCCTTATAAATAAGTCAGGCAATGTTAATAAATCATGAATGTTTATGTGTCCATCATTCTATCTAGATTTAAGTAATGACTTATTGATATGCTGTCACTTTACTTGTTTGTTGACGAATTCAAAATATTTAAATCGAAAGCGTGACGTTAAACATTTCTCTGTAATGCAAATAATATGTCAACAGTATTGGCACATCACTCCAATTCGTTCCCTTTGAACAAAGCAAAGACAATATAAAGCGAAAAGTTCCTTATGCCATTTCCTGCTGTACATATTCCAGGTATCGTTCAGTAAATAAATTTATTTGCAGTTTCCAGATACTATACGTATTGACATCATTTATTTTTTTAGATTGTAGATATATATAAAATACCTAAACATGCGTCTCTTTTACCATAAATGCACTAATAGAGACATGTTAATTGCGTAAATGCCAAGAGATAATACAGTGGTGTAAAGACTTTAAAGACCACTTCCTGGCCTAGAATTTGAATCTTGTTTTATAGTTGGTGAGGACAATATAGGCTATGATTTTCCCTCTCATCTACTATGATGCCGTGCGCTACTTTGACCTGAATGCAGATCAGCTCAGTAAACTAGACCAACTACTAAACAACTGCATTTGATTTATTTTTAAGCTTCGTAAATTTGATTACGTGTCCCCCCCTCGTGAACAATTACAGTGGCTACTCATTCGCCTATTTTCTTGATTTTTCTTCCACTCCTATTTACATATCTTTACATTTCTAGTACCTCTGTGAAGTTAATAACAAAAACGTTGGATAGACCATCTTCTTTAATGTCCTACTCCCCGATCGACTTAACGCACTCCTCAATTTCTTTTCAATAAATAATTTTGTTGAATATGTTGCCTCCCGATATAAAAACAGCTCAAATTGCTTCGAGTTCAAAAATGAAGTTCGCGAATATCTGCTATTACAAATTTAGGCAAAAAGAATTAAATTTTTCTTATTTTAACTATTTTATTTTGTTCGTTAACACGGAAGGGTATATATTATTTATATTTATTTGTAGTGAGTTACGGCTATTTAAGTATTTTATGTAAATAAATCTATACATATAGTCAGCATACTATAATTAATGAGGGTATTTATAAAGAAGAAGTCCTCTGTTCGAGATCGTGTATAAAAGAGGGGTCTGAAATAAGAAAGTGTAGAGATCCTTGTAAGCCGCTACCCGGAACGGAATTTTTCTCGTGTGTGGTAAGTGTGGTGCATCGGTGAAAGTGTTGGTGTGTTGAGTGGTGTTATGCGTCGACTCATCCGTACGAGATATCGCAGCTGTTGTCGGTGTCACGTGAGTCATTTAAATGTTTTCAAGTATAAGAGATTTTCAGTTGTTGTCATCATTTTTACCTTTTGGAATTCCTTTTGAGATTTCTTAAAATATATATACACGATATTTTATATTTGTTTATGGTATGAGTTTGTGTACGTATATGGATATATATTACGACGGACAATATAGTTCTATTATATATAAAGGTGATTAACATAAGTCTGATGCTCATAACATTTTTTTTCAATTGTACGCCTACCTTACAATTTACTAAGTATCTAATCAACACCATCTAATAATACTACTCCATCTAATCTACATCAACCAAAGGCTTACTGGGAGAGAATGCCTTTCGCATTTATTCCGCTTTTGTACCCATTTTTCATTTCATGTGTACATAAGTTTAAATAAATAAATATGGGCTGATTATCTAATTACCTGAAAAGTATGACAGTCCATGCGTATATTCTGATACCCGGAACCGAACAGCCTTATTATTAGGCCATTGAGGAAGCTAAAACAATAAACCCATAGAACCAGTTTATAAAGCGCAAACCTCTAAAGGTATTTTGTAATTTCCCCGCGGGATTAAACATAAATGCAATCTGCACCAGTTCCATTGTCGGTCCACGTGGAATGGCGCCGGCTTCCTTACACACACCCCTTTCGGATGATCGGAGCGACAAAAATATATTATTGTAAGTTATGAATAAAGTTGAGGTGTTTTACTTAATTACGTCGCTGACACCTCGCTGTGATATTCACAAGATGAACTTAGATGTAGTAATTTATTTTAAAAGCATTTTGTTTTCCTGCACTGCATAGATAAACAGCGTAATAATGTTAATGTTTGGTCCTTAGAAATAATTCTCATAATGGTCTATATCTTGTTTTTTTGGGAATATTTAACTCATTGGACTATTGCACTCCAAAGTTTCATACGTCAATATCAGTCAATTATATTTTATTTATTATTATATTCGTATGTAAATGTATATATATATATATATATATATATATATATATAGTTTTAAAAAAGTCATAAAACCGCCCGGTGACTAAATTTAAGGCAAATCAATTTTTATCACTGGAGAACAAAACATCTGTGAACCTGTGGATGATTATTCACAATTAGAATTTGACATTTGGCGGTTTATAAAGACATAGGTCGCTAGTAATTTATAAAATAAATTGTGAAACTTTACAACTTAAATAAAATAATGTAGATTCTGTTATCATAGAGTAACTGTTATGTAAATATAAAATATACTATTAATTGTAACTATGTAGATTTTATGTTATAATAAACGAATTTGAAGACTTATGCTGCGTTTTTTATGGGACTAAGGGACATATTGGATTTGTTGTAATTGTTGTATTAGATTGATAGATTTTTAAACGTTTCGTCTAAAACAAAACTGACAGGAAAGTCGGAAATGATTATTCAGAATCAGTAGACTTGTTTTATTGGTTAAGGACGAGAAAATTTCTTGCATCGAGGTAATTAGATGCTTATCAATGCCTCTAAATCGAAGCGGAGAATAATACCTGAGCAAGACTTTTTGGACATTGACTTATTCGTTACTTACATAAATAACTTAATTGATTATATTCGTCTTATATTTAATTTTTGTTAGTCCAGTCCTATATCCTAGCATACAATACACAAATTGTTCTCAGTTACCCTAGATTGCTTAAGAATAGACATAAAGATTGATTAACACAGTTAATTAAAAGAATATCTTGTCTTTTACTACACCCAGTTACAAACATTAAAAGTGTTTAAATTTTTCATATTTTGTGTCTTATTTCTTTCGCCATATTATCTTTTACTATATTATTTCGCCATTCATTGTTTCAGTTTGTGAATAATGAAAGTATCCTAACATGTTCTACACACATTATTAAAAGTATATATATTTTTTTGTCGCACTTTGTATTTCAATATAATTTTGTTAAATCATGTCAATGCGTAGATATCAATTCAGATAACAGATAGTTGGGTAATGTTTATGACGCTGTTTGTTAAATAGATGTCTTGCGTATGAGACGATATGTTACCTTATTCATGGAAAACATAAATCTATATTTGTATGTTACCTGATAGGCACTGGTTAAGCTAATTCATCAAACCCTTTTTATCAATCTATTACTTTATTCCAAACTCCGAGTTTTTTTTACCTAGATCACATTTTTGGATTTTATGTTAATACAGCATATAATATAATAACCATTATTCTGAAGTTCGTCAGACATTATGTATTTTTATTTTGAAAATGAAAAAATTAAGTGCCACTGTTCGTACTAAAATATTTTTTTTTGGACCTGAAGTCCCCGGTATCTACTATAAGTGATAAAACTTAAATATCTTAACCGCAACTGTAAAACAAATTTAAGTGACAATACCAAAATATCAGGGTATAAATGCAGGTTTCATGCATGCTTCTTGCTTTATTTACTTCTAATACCAGAGTCAAAAAAGCTGACGACTTATTTTTTACCGTATTATATTTATAACCTAAATTAATTTATTCTTGATAAATGGAATTGATATTTGGATCATAATGCGTTTATTATCTATACAAAATATTAGTATTGGTAAGTTATATATGCGGAAATAACTGTCTGTCCGTCTTTGACGTCTGAACACGCGAATCGATTTCGATGAAATTTGGTACATACTTAGAATATACGTATTCCGAGAAAGGAAATATGCTATTCAATTACTACATTGTTTAAAACACAAGTAGCTTGCTCTGTCCCTATATTAAGTCTTTAAAACTACGCAACGTACTTTAATGCGGTTTTTAATAGATAGAGTGATTGAAGAGGAAGGTTTACATGTATAATCAATGCATAATATAGTAGAGAAACGCAGATAAATTACATATTTTACCATAGATTTTGTAGATATTACTATTGCACCGTGCGGGTGGTTTTGTCGGTGGTCGTGGGTTGAAATAGGAGATGAAAGATTATGTGATAATCGTCTCTGTTGAACATGAAACGATAAAAAAATGTGTTTAGATACTCGAAAAGAGCCATGATTGGTTATTTTTTGCAATATTATAGTTTCAAATTGTACGGGGATGAACTAAGGGTTGAAGAGGGGAGGAAAGTCAATATGAAAGTTAAGCATCGTTGAAGCAAAAGCCATAAAACTTTGTGTAATGATAGGCAAATACAAGATAGGCAAATACAATAAATACACCTCATTTATATTAATTACTGTATATTTCAATACACCTCGTGCACATTTCTCATATTCCACGCGGACGAAGTCCATAGTAAGCATAAAAGAATAATAAATTACATAAATAAAAATGTAATTTATAATAGTATTATGAAATATTTTGTTTGTCCGGCTGTTATTTAATTTATTTATTCGATTTCTACATAACTAAGTATTTTTATGAAATATATTTATATATGAAGCTCGCAATAGAAATAAATCATATGGCACGAGACATAAAACCCGTTTATTGAAAAATTCGTGCGGCTCTAAAATGTGAAATAAATCGTATTATTAAGATGTAATAAACGATTAACTTAAACCACTTATCCTTTTAACCGGAGTATACCGTACTTTTACAATCATCTTGATGCCGGATTCGTAAAGTTAAATGGCCTGAGAGACGTCTTTTTATTGCCCTATTTTATTTTCACTGACCGTAGTCTACCATTCAGTCTTAGTTTTATTAAACATTATTAAAATGACATAACGCTAAATCAAAGTTCAAAAGTAAAAAAAATATATTGCTAAAACATGTTTATACATAAATTATATAAATATGTCACATATAAATTTACCCCTGATCGTTTTAAGTCTACTACGAAAACGAAGAGGACGGTATTTTAGATTATTATAATTATTCAAATCATCTTAATTTAATTCTCTATTATATAATTTATCTCCAAAACCTAGCCCTTTAAGAATTATTTTTTCGAAGGTGTCGGCAAAAAAGGACGAAGAAATAACCATTATATATTGCGTAATATTTTGATGAAACAAGTATTTAACAGATCGCTTCTTACCCTAATGATGACATTATTATTTTCACTAAAAAATATTAAAGCTCATCTTAAAAAAAATTAGGTTCTCACAAAGCAATACCAATATTTACTCCGGAAAGATTCACTAAAACGATCTTAAACTAAAATCATTTCTCAATAAAGTTATTTTACCTTATAAAAGCAATCGTTTAAAAAAGTTATAAGTTTTAAAAGAGATAGCTAAAATAGTATCCTCGGTTTCCTTCTTAGCTAATAAGTCTTAAAATAACCTCAAGTCATCTTTATAATTAGTACCATCTTGAAAAGCTAAAGTAGTTATTTTCATTATGAGGCGATTATTATTCTTAAGCTCTTATCTTATAAAGGTATATTTAACCATAATAAACAATTAAAATTTATTATAACGATATTTATATGTTATTTAGTCGATATTTGGTGTTTTCAAAATTGTATGACGTAAATTTGAATCCTTAGATTAGATTTTAATGTTAATAAATTATAATAATACACAATAGCGTCAATATTTTTATTTAAAAAACACACATTTTCTGCATATCGGAAATGAGTATTTAAAGGAAGGTCAAATACCACCAATCTATTGAAAAGCTTAATGATTATGGTATCCCAAAATTATGTCCGCTGGGGTAGTACAGAATTCCAATGCTTCATTACGCCTATTGTATTGACATATCCAGATTGTCCTAACCACAGACTATTACGATTAAATAAAATTATTTTACTATTGTAAATGAACGCGAGTTTGAAATTGTTTGAAAATAGTTCAAATTAATTGTTTTTAATTCAATAAATATATGCTTACTATTTGTTGTAATCAATTCTACCACTGGTCCGATATAGGACCCTCGAAAGTGAGAAGAACAGACGTAAGAAACTCAGCAGGAAGATTTCTTTTAGTATATTACGAATTAAATTCCATGTCATTTGATTTAAGTTTTATTGTAATAAATGGGAAGATAAAAATCTTTAAAACATTGCTTCGTTTTTCTTTGCAAGCGATATTAATATAAGAATACCCTGATTCATCTAACTTGTTTAACTGGCTTTTATCTTTTAGAAAAGTTATGAATATAAAGTAACCTAAAATTATATTTTATGCAGAAGTTTAGATTACCGTACTACAAAATTATATTTAGCTGTTGCCTCTGTGAAACAAATTAGAGGTTTAGCGTTAAATTTATTTTTAAAATAAAATATCTACTATTTTAAAAATATCTTCTTGTGTATTCTATTCGTGTAATCACACATAAGGTTTTATAAGCACTCATATTTGCTTATTGCTTTATCTATATTTTTATACCTCGTAAATTATTAAGTAGGAATGATCACGCTTTTATGTTAATAGATGACGTTTCTATTATAGAGGTTAGATGTATTTATTATAAAGCCACAGCGCTGTCTGCTGTATATTCATATTTCAAAGCCCTTGTTTAAGATTTTAAGTATGCCTTTCGGTGCGTTTTAAGTTATTTAATATATTTCTTAAATATTATTTATGCTGACTTATGATACTGGGGGACTCAAAAATTTTCAACTAATTTGAGGTAAAGCGATTTATGTTAAATAAATAATAGCCGTTGAAAATGTTTATTAAAAACTAAGTATTTTAATCAATTCTTCTCTTCCAAAAATTTAAACTTACCAAATATGCAACTTGAATTAGAAATTTAGTTAAAAGTTTTATGCTCAAGTCAGGTTATACAGTCCTTTTTATTTTCTTCGTTTACAATTTTTACTTAATTTAACCAATTAAACATTATCTAAAATCATCTAAATGTCTGCACAATGCTTTAATACTCTTAGAAAAGATTTAAATTCAAGAAAAGTTTTGCAACGGCTACTTAGTTCAGATTGTTCCTTTGTAGTTTCTGGAAAACATACCTGCTTAACTTTAAAAATTCTTGTTTGACAAGAGTTGTTGCATATTTAAAACTTGTTTATTGCCACTAGCGTTTAATTTATATTAGAAAGAACAGTTCTGAAGTGTACTAGAGCTTGAAATTCATATTTTTGTTTTCAATTTTATTAATTTCGAGGTCTCTGTGACAATTTGACATTAACAACCTTAGATGTATGACTAAGCTTCGTTCGTTTTATTGGTTACAACTCCAAATGGTTAATTTAAGCGCAGCCTAAAATTAATACTAGCAAACAAACTGCCGCATTAAACATGCAAATTCTTTTCATAATCAATTCCATTACAAGTCCATAATTTGGAAATATTCTAAATGTTTTTTCTAACTGGTTGACCAGTATGCCATTTCGCTATCATCTTCATGAATTTTAAAGTTGAGACAATATGAAATATTCATGGCATCTTCTCCGTTCTTACGCCCGTCTTCAACTGATGAATAATAAATGTTAATTGAGGTGATTTTATTGGAATACAATATTACAAAATTTTTTGACTTAAAGTATATTTAATAAACAAAACACGGTTAAACTAATACATATTAGAAAAAACAACTAAAAACTGTTTAAAATTTCGCTGCTGTACCAAATAACGACAAAATCTAAATTTTTAACGCTATGGCATTAAATAATTTAGAAATTAACTTACAAAAGTATGTAGTAACTTAGAAAGTAACTTAAAAAGATATTTAAGTAACTTAAAAGATATTTATCAAAGAGCGATGATATTAATTATTTTGATGGAGGCCTTTAAACATTATAGTTTAATCTAAAAAAGCCAGCTTTGGCCAATGCTTTTCCATAAAATTGACTTCATCTTGAAGAAGGTCTGCATAAAAACATATTTGAAGCCAATAAGAAAGATGTCAGTGTTAACGTCCCTCTGCAAGACCCAGGTGTTTACAAGCAAGACTGTTAATGTGGTCTCTCTTACATGGGCTAGACAAAGTGATCTGTTAGAACACTTATCAAAGAAGACATAGCTGATGTGAGGCACCGACAGTTGAAGAAGTTTGTAGTTTGTGATCATATCTTGGACCAGCCTAACCATAACATAAGATTTGATAAACCACGAATCCTCGTAAAAGAACACCGATTCGTACCAAGAAAGATTTGCGAGGCTAGTGAAATTAAAAACATTCTTATTTCAATAGAACATGGTTGTGTACTACCACCTGCTTGAGATCCAATTACTTCAATAATCAAAACTAAGCACACAAATACTGCAAGACCTCATGATACTGTCAGCTCAGTAAGCACAAATCGGATTACATAAGTTTATATATAAAATTGACGGTAGCCGAATAAACACTGACATTTCGACGCCCAACATCGTAGTCAGTCCCGTGACCATGGACCCTGGGAATGTTTAAAACGTTGTAAAGTAATATAACGCCATCAAATCCGTAAAAGTTGCATCAATTATCATAACTAGAGTAATATTTGCTTTGATTTTTGTCTTTAATCATTCGACCCTTTTGTTTTAGATTTGTGCATCAAAAACAATATATTTTATATAGATATCTAAACTATATTAGTTAACCGTTCAATATTCGTGTAAGCGCATAATCGTAACTACATATCCTGTTAGAACTTATACATTTATTCTACAGAAGTCTATGTTTGCTAATGCATTTTCATCATGAAATATATGTCAACTTTATTCCATCGATCTATTTCAAATATCAATTTTTACTTTTAATTACTTTGTTAACTGGCCCTTAAGTTAAATACGCTATATATTATTAAAGAACACGGAATAAACGTACCTTTATCATGCGGTAATATACACAATGGCTTTGACTTCAAAAGTATCACAAAATCACCTGAAATGGATTTTCCGAACGCAGAGGGGTAGTAATGAATAATGCATACAAAGTTCCGTAATATAGCGTTGCTCGCTTACATACGTTTTCCTGCTTACTTTACTTGGGTCTGTTTGATTCCTTTTTTTTTATAACAGTCACAGTAACAGATTCCTCTTTATATTAATATTTAAAAAACAATAATTTAATAAAAGTATTAGTTCTACAATATCAATGATAAAAAATGGTTTTAAGTTTTATCAATTCTAATATTCCATTTAGTTAAATAATAGATACTTCGTCAATTTCCAAGGGACTTCGTTTCTTAATGATTAATAAACATATTAAAGTAATAAAACAGTATTACGTAACTCTAACAATATTAATTCATTTACAAATCCTTCAAGCGGAATAAACTTTTACATTTACGTATTTATTACATTTGTATTAACGAACGATTGTGACACATAAGGCAAAACGAGTAATATTAGTAATTACAATAAATCTAAACCTGACATCCTTCTTTTATAACTAGAACTTTATTCGCTGATATATTGTTCTAACAGAACACAAATCGAACACAAGAGTTAGGTTTTACGATTTTTATTACTTTAATAATTTTTAGTTGTGTTGGTTATCAGGCTCATCGACATGTAAGCGAAGGAAGAGGAGAGTACCTGTGTATGCGAGTACACTTGTGCTTGGCTGATCTTTAATACAGATCGACTGCAGAATCAGCTCGGAGAACATTATTCTTATTATTAATATTTTGCTGCGGTGTCTACTTTATTTTCGCAATAATATTGGCAATATACTGGTGCAGTTTCACGAAATTATACCTTCAATATTTATATAGGAAGTTAATAATAAGCAAATAACTTCAATTACAGAGGTATTGTCGACAACGGAAAGCTAATGAAATGAAAAAAAAATTTTATATGAACCTTTTTTTTTATTACAGACTTCTAAATGAAACAATTGTATCTGACTGACTGTCATAATTATAATAATTACTAGTGCTTTGTCCACAATTAGCATACTTTACGTAATTCGCTACTAATTAAACTAAATTTCGATAGATAACTTTTATTTCATATGAAACGTCGTTTCCTATCATCCCAGACGACACAACCCCTGCCTTGGTTTTCTGCCCTTGTAACTTAAATATGTTACGACTTTTAAGATATTCCTTTTTATTCTATATAAAAATATATAAGAAAATGGTTTCTTTGATTTTAATTACTAGCTGGATATAGAGTTTTATTTTTTTAAATCTACTGAAAATGTAAAATACCACCTACAAATATTTAATCTTATCTGTCTTGTACGGTTTTCCTACATAATTTGCTTCAATTAATTTTCAAGCTTCTTTTTTATCACCATCATATAAAATTAAAAATATTCTAATGGCTTTATTTTCACAGTTACTCTTACTTCATTGCATTAAATTAGCTTTCTAAAAGAAGGATGTACTGAATTCTGATTTTATTACATATCTTACCTCAATGCTCCACTACTAATGCTCCAATTGTAATCTTATTGTTGTTTTATTTCTATAGTAACTGTCACACGGTCCTATTTTTTTTTAATAATAAGTAGTAAAGGAGATAATCACGGAATTCAATAAATACGGCGCCAAAAATCACATTAAATTGCAAACGACCACGAAACAAAATATTTTAATTCTTTAATTGGTCTACAATAAAGGTCGCAAAAGCATATATCTATGTCATAAGAATAATCCACAATAACCACTTTAACGTAAACATTTTAAGAAAATTGCCATGAAGCATATTCAAAGCTCATTTAAGGTGTAAATGGAAGTTCACATTAAAGTTATTGCATTAAAAAAACATCCTTTGTGCATAAAACGAATCATACATGACAATTTGATTAAAAAAAATACCTTAAAGATTTCAAAGATTTAAAATTCGGTGGCAGAAATTGCAGGCAAATTCATGCAGAGCGCGTTATACACCGTTTAAAATTGGTAATATTTTGTGTATAAAATTTGACTTGTTATTATTGTTAAAATCTATATACCAATTTGTACCAGCAACTAGGTAATTTATATAAAAATTAGAAAACATTCACACTGAATGGAGCAGCTTTTTTTTAGAAAACCATTAAAGCGTCTCTTGCAGTGATGATGTGACTTTTTTCAACTCGGTCGAAATAATTTTTCATAAATAATATGAATTCACATAGCCATTTAATACATAAAACTCAATATACGATAATAAATCACCGAAATTGTCACTGACATTTGTAAAGAATAGGAAAAGCAATTTCATCCGTGATCTTTAATCTAATTTATCCGAAATCAATTATTTACGAAGGGGCGCGCATTTTGTTGTAACAATCAAATGTGCTTCCTTATTGTTACCATGGAAAGTAAATTTTCTTTTCGATGTTCTTTACAACTTCTCTGATTAATTTTCTTATTATGTATTTCTTTTTTTTTTGTTATGTAGTCTTTGATCTTTCAACCTCGTGCATTTTAACAGTTATGTACCATATACACATAAAAAGCTTAATATTAATAAAAGAAAGATAAATGAGATGTTATGCAGATTGTTTATTTATTTTTGTAAAGCATATATTTAAGCATATGTATGTTTTATGCTCAGACAGACATAATTGACAGACTTTTCAAAAACGGCTGTATTGAGCATACGCGTAGTCTCATCGACATAATTCGTTATTCTTATCACTCTTATCAGATTGCTGTAAAGTAGCCGCAAAAAAAATAGCTTAATTCGGAAGTAGGTAAAGACAGTGTTTTGTTTGCTGTGTGAATACTATCTAAACATTACAGAGTGTTTTTTAATTTAGAACGAGGGCAGACGATCAGTCGGGCACCTGATGGAAAATGGTCACCGACGTCCATGGACATCTGCAAGACCACGCCCATTTTTATTATAGCCGATAAAGACAATAAATTAAACTTAATTGCGTCTTTATATAATTAAACAACACATTTGTTAACTAATTACTAGTGGGGCAAGTCATAAAAATTGAAACTTGTGCTCAACCTTAATTAGCACATCACTTTTGGTCTGGAGGTTTAGTTAAACAAATATCTAGTCATAAAGTTATTCGTTTTGGGTAAAACAATTTGAAACATTGTACTAAATTGTTAAGCAGATGTTAATCTGCTGCTAAAACATTAACACTATTAAGATGTAGTGCCACCTGCGGTTGGCGCGGTGCCATCGAGTGGTTCATCTTGTATCTATTTCACGTAGTAGCTTGGTAATAGGTAACAATATTGAAAAAGGGCGTATATACTTGTAAATATTTGCAAATATATGCTAGTTCTATGTCATAAGGATCTATGCGAAAAAGAACGGATGCTTTAAAAATGTATTTTAGATGAGTAAAGCGTGGCGTATAAAGCTGCCGGAACTAATAATCAATTGGATAAAAAATTGTATATTAGTTATTTATACAAAAAGTATACTAATAAAAGGCTTCTTATGTACAGTTTTTTTACATTAGAATGAAAAAAAAACATTACACATAACTAACTAGTATTATTTAAATGGTTTTCAAAAATTATAAAAAAGTATGGGACACAAAGGTTTTACCTAAATAAGACGATAATTGCAATGCTTATAATGATTTTCAATAACGCACTGAATAGTACTACAGCGACAGCAGCACAAAAGCGACTAAATTTATTTGTTTCCTTATATGGTCTTTATATTATAATTTTGGAACAGTAGCATTTCATGATAAATCGGTTGTCTGGCAGTCTTTTCAATTTTCTGTGGACTGCGACTGTAAACTTTGCGAAACGATTGCATTGAGCAAAGTTCCGGAACAAGCCTGCTTCGTCACAAAGACCGCAGCAAGTTTTGTGTGGATCTCGTTAGGTTAAAGATCTTTAAAACTACAATGAAGAACTTTTACTTATTCTCGTTCTTGATTATTTGTTTTGTGAGTATATTTTTTTGCTTTTGTGAATAAGTGTCGTCTGAATATGCTCTTTCAACACTAAATTACTAAAAATGGGTTTTCTACGAGTTATCCAAATGTTTAAATAAACCTCAGCTGTAAATCATCAACAATACACAATCATTTACAACTTAAGTAAAAAAGTACACACATTTCAAATCAATATTAACGACTTTGAACGAATATCATGGGTTGTCACTTTACGAACTGGAGGTCGTGGGTCGAAAGGCTGCGGTTACGTGTCTTTTCAATTATGATTCCTAGTCGGTTAAAGCAATGTGGCTGATCATTCGATTGCTTGTGAAGAAAGATGATCTATGTATCGGATAGTCTTATAAAAAGACGGTTCTGTGGCATATGTCTACTAGGTCATGTCGATTATCCTTCCTATAAGACTATGGCAGTGAAGGAAAAGGAAGTGCACCTGTGTTAACGCTTAAACTTGTGAACTGATATATCTCCTGCGTAGTTGGCTGATCTCTAGTATCACCCGACGTAGTCTAAATCTGCTCGGTAGACATTATGAATCAGTTTATATTTCAATTGATTTAACAATAGGGACTTACTTTAATTGTGTAGCTTGTCTCATGCTCAAATTTTATTAAGATTAATATATATTAGATGAAATGCTAAAAGAATATGTAAAAATAAAATGAAGCATTGATAAACATAGAGATATTAAGACATAATTGATTTTCACATTGACTCTTTAAATGGCTAAAATCTTGATTTATTGTTAACAAAACGAAAATACTAAGTATTTCACTTTAATACTACAATTTTAAGAAAAATATTTGCTATATAATAAGCTATTAAATAAATTTAAAAAATGCACATTCACTTTATATAATCCAGTAAATGTTTTGATAATGGCACGGCTATTAAGACCACTGCATTGTATTTTATACCCCACATTGCGCTTATTCGATTCAACGCACGCGCTCTGCTTTTATGGAAGCTTTAAAAAAAATAAAACCCGATATAAAATATGTTTGAGCTAAACAAAGATCAACACAAAATGACTTTGATAGCTACTTTTAAAACAATGGAGGAATAGTAGAATGATATGAAAGCTTCGTTGAAAGTTGTTAAGAAAAAGGTAATCACGTTCGCGAATCGCGTTCCGTTTATCTAATTATAATGAAACGTTTTAATTTTAATAATGTACCCGAAACCAAATACAATAATTAGATCTGTAATGTAATTTATAATTGCAGACAAATGAATATAAACTTAGATATTACCTTATGATTCGAACAAAATCATAATTAAATAACTCTAGCATCGGTTACAATATTTGGTGCAATTTTTGTAAAGTAATCTCAGATGTAATGACCATCCGGATCATGTTTCTTTCTGCAATATTTAATAACATTGATTAGTAGATATTTTGATAAAAGTTTGCTAAGAACTTAGGTATAAGAAAAGATTTGTGGATTTCTACATCCAGCAAAAATAACAAACTATTAACGTTTGTCAAAGACAATAATGCATAAATTAGAAATTTGAAAACCTTCATTATTTCATTTAAACAGGCTGTTGATAATAATCCTAGTCTTGTTGTCAGTTCAATTCACCATTGTCTTGCCAAACATTATAGAAGCAGTTTAAACAATTGACAAACTGTAATTTACACGTCAATTATACGTTTGGATAAATTGAATATTTACAGGTTTTTCACAATAAGGTCGTTTCTTATGTTTTGCAAAACCTTTACGATATCACATATTGATAACTCATGAATAATAGGTTTTCTAGTTTTGGTAGCATGTTTTTTGCCATGGCTCAACGCCAGCAGTAATGAAATTAAATGAAACCTGTCCGGTTTAGTCTGAGCTGTCAGTGAGGCTTCGTCTCATGAAGATTGATAAAACATTTAGATGCACTTAAAAGGGTTGGGAGGGTAGAGGATGGTATGTCTAGATCAACACTCGATTACAGCTTTTTGTTATTGTTTCACTTTCGTTATATTTTACATCATTTTCATTCTCTCATTACGTGAATGCGTGACGATAATCATTGTTCCAAAAGTTACGCCAGTGGAAGTGTATTGTCCTGAGGAAAGTATTATTGATAAGTTAATCTAGGACATGCATGAATACGATGTCCAAGTCCGTGTGTTCACTACTAAGATTCTGAAACCCAAGTGTGTATGAAAGCAAGGCAACTATTGCTTCTAAATTATTCACAAACCTGATCAACATCATTTCAATAGCTTTGTGCATTGTATGAGAAATTATTGATTATCCGGCATAAGCTTCTTGTTCTTTGTCATGTTGCACATTAAAACTCCTGATAAAACAAGCAGATACCTAAAACAGTTTTTATTTAATCTACAAATATCTGAAAAAATATCGCATCTCATATATGAGTGAATATATATCTGAAAAAATATCATCTCGGTTATCTGTCCCTTAAAATACGTTTTATTTAAGTAATTTATTATAATTATACTATGTTAATCTATTATACATAAGATGTACCATACTGTGTCAGACGATAATAATACCTATCTTTAACATTGATAAATTTACACAAAGGAAAAAAAAGAGAAAGAATGGATAATAACCCACATTGAAGAAATTATTTGAAAATACCTAAGTACGAGGTCTTTTTAATATGAAATTGTAATAAAATTTGTAACGAGGCTACCTTTATGTCTTTTGATGCCGAGAAGTTTTGTTCATAATTGAATTGAGAGCCTATTTACAAGTTCCCCCTAGAATTGGTTACTTGTAAAATAGGTCACGAAATTCTATGCAAATATTCTTTATTGAATTACATGTAACCTCAAAATGTGGGTGAAAATCCTATTTCATGAAGCAACATTGGTTTTGTATTTTTAGATTACATGTATTTATCATGCATATGAATGTCATTCGGAATTGGAAACCATAAGAGAAATATGTTGTTAAAAGGTTATCATAGCAGTTATTATAAGTTACTTCAATAAAGATTTTCTTAAAACACCATATATAAATACAAAAAAAATAGACTATATAAATTGAATCTTTGTGGAACTCAAATTACTTTAAGCATTTGAATTTTACAAACATTTTCTGCGACTGCCAATACACCTTAGACTTTTACTTATTTTCTAAGTTTGTATCTGTTTGAAGTAATATTATTATAAGGTCGTATATCTATAAGGGATCGGCTGTCTTGGCGTTCGTTATTGGCCTATGTCCAGCAGTGGACGGATAAAATAAAATAAGGCTGCAAAAATAATGATGAATAAAATGATGATAATCTAATCCAAAACTGAACAAAGCTTGTACTATAGAAGATAGTAACTTGATATTTATATTCATTTACTTTTATTTTGTAGACAAATATGTATTAAAGATACAAACACCAAGACTGGAAAAAACAGTTTGTTAATAACGCAATTCTTTCCCTTGGAAATAGTCAGAAGCACTAATCACTTCTATTTATTATATATATTATAATTCTAATAACCGTTCTTGTTATTTATTCATTTATATAGTTCAGCTTCGCTTTAATTTCGTTTATGATATTGTTCTCTTTCACATAAGGTTAATAAGAGGATATTCCTATTAAAGCTTGAAAGTAGCTATATATCGTTTAATGTTTTAGCAAGATTATATATAGTTTGTAAATTTAGTACGATGACTTTTTAAACGATACTTACTATAAGTTAAGCTATTTATTATAAAAAATAAATACTGAATTTCAGGAAAAAACAAAATCAATTAATTTTGGTAATCTTATCGCTACTTTATTGTTATTCAATTTATTCCTAAATATTGTCTTACACGGATAATTTGAGCCATGATTAATAACATTTATATGCATTGTTAACTGAATCTCGATACCCTAAGAAACATAAAACGAACTGTAATACATCGTTTTTCTAATTACTTTCTTTTAGTAACTGTTATGAGTGTCACCTCAATACTGTGTACCAATACAAAACAGTAATGAACAATAGGAGGGTCTATCTTTACACAGTAATACAAATAATGAAACAAAATACAATTATAATTAGTCGTTGTATGTTATTATAGCTTTTACTATTAACTACCGCTTAAATTCATGCCTGAGATCACTTTGCATATAATGTATATCAAGGAAAATTTTTGATGATATATTTTTTTTATTGATATGTTTAAAGTGGTTAACTAACGCCGTCATTAATTTGTCTTCGAAGATAATAGCGATGCCGTAAAAGGGGGAAAATAGTACGACCTAAATACGTATAATCGGAAACTTCGCTAAGTAACTTCTGAGTTAGGGAAACCTCACTGAGAAGTATAATAAAGTTTTGATAAAGTAACTTTGTAATGAGGTTTGTGTTCATTGTCTTGGGGTTTTTACTCAATTTTGTACGGTGCTTTACTGCGGAAAAAAAATTTTGCGGCATAATTTATCAAACGCTAAATTTTAGCTTTTCAAACATTTTTCTAAGCCCTTTTTTGAAAGAAAGTGGTACTTGTAAATGGTAAACATGTTTTCTTTTTATCCAACTTTGAAATATTCCTCTTTAACTATGATTAAATTATAGGTAATAAACAACTTTACAAAATTTCGTTTCACTGAAAGATAAAAATTCCCGTCATTCGCATTTATCTCGGATTGATTTGTCTTTTATGTGGTCGCATAGCAAACAATCAATTTGTGTTCTTGTTGTGGCATTGATATCTGTATTCTGCTTTATCCACAGTCTACAGTTTCACATTAAGATATAGTTTTATCACTTAATGACATCAACCAATTTTTTGGTTTAGAACCAGTAATAAACTTTATTTGTAGTTACTTTAAATTAATGAACTACTTGTTTACGCAAGTAGCTCTGATAAAATTACTACAAACTCACGTTATAGGAACATAATATTGTTTTCAAATATCTTTTAGTATAATGGTCGCAGTGTTGTTACTTTTGCCCATTATATAGTGAGCTGCTTTTTCTATGACTTAAGATTTATCTCCCATAAAACCTCATTCTCTAACCACTATTATTCAGTAAAACTTTGTCATGGCAATAAACCTTTTAACTACAATTCAACATTCTATTTTATTTCAGTTTATGATATTAATAATATGATTTTGATACCGTCACCTCTCTTTTACTATTTGTAAGCTATTTGTATGAGCAATGAAGGTTTCGCACCGGTGGAAGCGTGTTTGACAACCATTGAATAAAAGTACTTGATTTTGAATTGAAGTGAGTTCTATATTTATCTGCATATTTAACCTTCAAGAGTATTTTTTAAATTATCTTTTTGGAAGTTGTCAGATATTCTTTATGACAAAGGATAATGTGCTTCCTGAGACAAGACAACTTTATCAACTAAATACGTATAACAGTAGATAGACAACTGGGAATGTACTAAATTCAAACGCTCTGGATATATCATATGGCGAACATGCAATGGTAAATTTTATGTCAATTGTATGTCCAAAAAATTTTCTTCGTTCTTCGTACATAAACTTGTAATTATGTCTAAAATCTGCTTACCATCACTATAATTTGTTGTAGAAATAAAAAAAATATACTTATTTTTAAAAATATTACGTCACGTTTTTTTATAACTCTTGTTCCTTGTTAGGATTTTTAGCTCAATTAAAGATATGACTAATTAAAAGAATAAGTAAAAAAAAACACAGGCTAAATAAACTGAGTTAAGTAGGACACTAAATAGATAATCCAAAATCTCTTGCCTTTCTTCGTAATATCAAGTATTACAAAGTTAAGTATGCCAGTGCACAATAATGTATACATAAGTAGTTTAGTTACCTGATCATCATCATGCTTATGCTTACTGCTAAGCCTTATGCAATAGAAATAAAATAATGTTGTTATTATAAACGCTAAAGCTTTTTTATAAAAATCTACTATACATAACTGGGGTAGTAAGACCTCAGTGCATTTATTCAAATCTCTTTACCTAATATAGGACTGTAATACTTCCTTATTTTAAGCAGTGTAACTTAAGTGCCATGATCGTAATATATGACATATAAAATTTATAATTACGTAATATATAAAATTGTAAAGATGGCCCCCTTTTTACAGGGGGCCGATTGGGTCACAGTCATGAAGTATCAAAAAAAGTGGTTCCCAACCATGACTTTAAAAATAAAATATTTAAGAAATATGCAGTATTATGTCAGAAGCTTTTTAATGTTAAAGCTTGAAATGTTTTAAAAACGAGTCCTTCCGGAAGCAGAATATGAATGCAATTGCTTTTAAATTAAAACTTTCAGACGCTAAAACTAATTTTTGATACAAAGAGAAAGCTTTCAACTTAAATAGCTTATTTATATTATTCCCCAGCATTAAAAGTTATTATGCTTAAATATTAAAGAATAATATAAATAAAATATTATATAATTAACAACACAAATATAAATTTGTAATATAATAACCCCTAAAGAATATAATTAGTAGGTATACGAAAGCTACATTGTTTTAAAATATAAATTTGTAAAATGAAAAGTAGTAAAATTAATGTAAATCCTATAACAACTTCCGTTGCTTACAAATTTTTGCTCATAAAATTTTATAATAAGGGATAAATATGAGAAACGCGCGAAACGTTAGATCAAATATTTTTTTTTTTTAGTTCCTATAGTTCTATATTTTATGTTAAATTATATTTATTGCCTCGTCATTATATTAAGTGCCTACGCATGTGCTTTAGAAATTGAAGATCGTGGGTTCGAATCCTGCAAGGACTCTTGACATTTTTTTTATGTTGTTTCCAGTCCCATCGGGCTTTGAGAGTATAAAATAATAGGGAGCAGAAAGAAAAGATATTTATTTTATTTTAAAACTATTTCGAGTCCATCAAGAATGTTATTATTTAAGAAATGAGACGGTGTTCTCCTTATGTTGTGTGATACGGCCTGCCTGTAAAGAAATACAACTCAATCGCTATATATCCGCCCGCCCCCTGAGACTTATAGATATTAAGTATCTATAACAGTAGCCTTGAAACCGGAAGATAGTAATGCTTACACAGTGTTGATTTGCGGGAGAAAAAGGCACTGCGGTGGTACTACCCTAGATGGTCCCCTGTAAGAGGAAAGCGTGGTAAGTTTCCTTTAAAAATTCTGATATTGATATATAAAAGATGAAAATTAGTACACTTAATCGATAAAAAACTGTACAATTCACGATTTTATTTAAATAGATACCGAAAAGGAGTTGACCTCATTGTTTTAGAGAATACCGCAAAGTTCTCAGAAGGATTAATTTATTAATTATGTTTTAAGTAAGGTTAATTAATGTAATCATTATCAAGTACATTTAAATTCCGAATGAATGATTTAAATGTAATGTACCATTTTCGACAATCTTTTACAACTAAAAATAAAATTGTTTAAAAGTAACAATTAGTATTATTCTGATTATGATATCAATAATACTCGATTCTTAGAGATGATATAAGTAGTACGGTATTGACGTTTTAATAACAAATTGAACTAGATATAACAAATGTATACTATGTATACTATGTAACAAATTGCACTCGAGCAGGATTTTTATTTGTTGAGTTTATTTAATCCCTTGTGTATATTTTTTTACACTACAATAAATTGTTTGCATTATGGAGTATAGAGAGAGAGTATTTAAAAAAGCATTAGAAAACTAAAGCACAAATATCTTCTGATTAATCGCACCTTACTTGAAAGACATGCAAATTTGACGCGACTTTGACAAGTGAATGTTTTTTTATATATAAAATGCTAGAGTCGACGTACAACCTGTAATTAATAAGCAGTGAATGAAAGTTTAAAAGTTTGTTTGCCAGTTTATGTAACTCAATATAACCACAAGTGACCTAATAATTATTGTTACTTAACAATTTTTATTGTTAATGTTAAGTATGTGCCGACAAAAACTGTTATTACTTGTTATTGAAAAACTGAAATATTATTGCAATGATAATAGTATATTTTCTTCGATTTCACGATCAAACAATTAATATTGAGCAAAATCCCGGACATTAATAAAAAAGGTTGGTAAAGAGAGCTTGCCTAACGAGCCGTTCATGCTATCTGTCGCTATGTTATTGTTATCCTATGTTGAAATTATATGCGGGGTTAATTGTTGAAATTTAAACAAAATCTCATGAATGAAATGGTACTAAATTATGAGTCAAGATACACATAAAATTTTACCATGGTGTTAAAAAGATTACTTTAGTACAATTGTTTAAATTCATTTAAACTGATAATTTTTGTAAAAAAAAATTAACTTAATAAACATTAATATTAAAAGGGTTTTAATCAACGATGGGTATAATTTTTGAAAATTTAAGTTTTTTTGAATTGTTGAAGAAATCAAAAAAATTTTTTACAGGTTTTTAAAAAAAAAAAATTTTTAAATTAAAATTTTATTCTTAGAATTTCATTGCTTATTGATTTAAACACACTCCCCGGTTGGAAAAGGGCCCACAGACCTAGAAACCGGCGAAACCACGGGCTATTTTTTTTTGTCATTTTAAAAAATAAAAACATTTTGATAATTGGAATTACATATTATGAATTTTAAAACGGATGGAGCGGACATTCCGGTTGGTTTCATTTAAAAATTATTTCTAAAACCAACACATAAAACTTCTCGATACCTTTTTTAAATTTATTAATGTTAAACAATTTCTATTTTTCAAAAAATTAATTTAAAAAGATTATTATTCTTCGCATCTATCAACGTGATGGACCGTAAATACTTTTTCCTTTTTCTGCCTCCCGACAAATTTACACCTTGTTTTATTTGATAATATTGTTTAGAAAAAGGAATACACAAAGTGGAATGATTTTTACGGTTCGCTACCTCTGTAATAAATACAATAATGGTAGTTTTAGATAAAAGGTCATTTACCACACCGAAATATTCAAGTTCTTTTTAAATTTGTGATTGTTCTAAATTATACCCATGGCAGTATTTAAATAAACATATTTATACAGTGACTGCCTCCCTAGCCTAGTGGTATGGCACGCCCATACCACTAGGTAATGCTTTAGAAACCGGAGGTCGTGGGTTGGAATCCAGCGGGGACTCAACAAATTTTCATTGTTGTGTCAATTATCTGGAAAGTAAGATGATCCATGCGTCGAATGGGCATATAAAAAATCGGTCCAACCAGGTGCCCTCATGTTTTGTTTCTGACATTAAACCTAGGTGTATTATTAACTAAAAAGTAGTTAAATATTAATTTCACTCTCGTCAGCGTACAACATAGTGAAGTAAGAAAACATTTTCAAATAACAGGCAGTAGAGATTGCTTGAGCTAGCATTCTCTGCCAGTCTACCATTGGGTGGTTCAGAGAAAGTTGAGTAGGTGTAGCCTAAAACGACGACATATACATTAATTACGATAACATTTACATTACATACATATTTCTATATATAAAACCACATAAACTAATAAACAAATACAAATAAAATTAATAAATAAGATGTTAATATATATACTTCATGAATAATCATACATATAAGATGATAAATCCTAAATCAAACAATTGATAAAAACCTTGATTAATTTAAGGTTTTCTTAAAACTACGCTTTTATTTTTGTTCTTAAATATTCTATAAGGACGCAAATTGAGTTACTTATTTATCATATACAATAACTAATTATATATGTTCTACATTGTTGCATATGTTGCATAAATGCCAATGTTTAGTATTGAAATTTTTGCTAAAATGGGGTTAAACGTTTAGTCGCTTTGAAAAGCACACTTATGAAATATCGTTATTAAAGCAGCTTATTAAGTACGAGTACAATATACTATTTGGTAATTTTTTAATTATAATTACTGTTACTAAAAATCTGTAATTATTTATGATCAAAATATTCTTTTTGGTCCAAGTCATTTTACCCAAGTTATTATGGAGTCGGCTTTTAAACCGTCAGGGTTTACAACCGGAAACTTATTAGGTGCCCATTTGACGCAAGGATAATCTTACTTTAAAAATAATTGAGTAATCACCCCATAAGGCCTTAAGCCACCGATAACGATATCGTGAAATTGTTTCCCGGCAAGATTCGAACTCACGATCTTCGGATCGTAAAAGCAAGGCCCTATACCAATATTCTACGAGGTAGTTTGAATATTGTAATGACAAAAAAAAATCAAATTTTTAACGTCCGTGAGTTTTAAATAAATTAACTTTTCCTGAGTTCACACAAAAAAAAAATTCATACCAATGTTTTGAAACAAGTAGTATTTGATTAACGTCCTACCATGATAAAATTTTTGTTCAAGCTATAATCAACGGTAATTTTTCAATTAATTGGTTTTTTTTTGTATTCGCACTTTATTTTGATGATCTATGTAGCATTTTAATACATATAAATTCACATAATGCATGATAAAACAATATTTGCAGAATATATACATAGCTAAGTATTTTAAAAGAAAATTGTTAGAATACTTTCTGAAGATATCGGAATGTTATATATTTCGTTGAATATGCCAAAACCAGAGATATCTCTGAACAACTTTGTCCCCTTTTAAGAGAATATAGGAGAAATTAAGCAATATAGGAAACATCTCTGTCGTATGCGGAAAATATATCGTATAAATAGGGTTACGATGTAACCAGGAATGCCTGTAAAAAGATATTCTTTTGGTAACAGTTATTAAAGATAAGTTAAATTTGACCACATATGTTTTGTATGCGTTTCTTCTGCGCATAGTGACTTTAATTTACGCGGCAAAACATAGTATAAAATACATAAATATATTAAGTATTAAATACATAATGTATTTCGTCCAGCATGTACTTTATACATATACATTATGCATGTACATATAACATATGTAACTATATCTCTTACTGTCTATTACTGTCTATAAGTGTATGAATATAGCTTGGTTTTGCTACACATTACTTCTAAGGAAGTAAGGGCTTAAAACAACTGGACATTATCTGGTGTCTGGGGCTGACAGCTTTGTTATTACAATCGATTGTCTTAGTTTTTGTAAACAATTCTAAATATACTATATATAGCTGCTTTCGTTGAAAACAATGTCTATACGGCCTTTATGTGACAAGAAAAATGTCTTAAAAAATTTTAGCAATACTTTATTGACTTTAATATTTTTTCAATAACGAACATATTGTGACTACTATATATTTATTATATTTGCTATATTTAAATAATTAAATATCTGATTTATTTGGTGCGATAAATTATTCACGATTAAGTTTTCGTTAACAAAACTATTTTACATTGTAAGGCATAAATATATTTTGAAGGTAAATTAAACGCGTTTAAAATAAATATAAAAAAAATTGTGGCAAACAAATGCTAGAATACCATTCTGCATTAACCGTTGTTTGGACTTCAAGAGAAATAGTCGCAACGTGACCATTTTTTTGCAACACTCCGTGAACGAATCTTGGCTTTAACTCATTTTCAAACACCCAAACTCGTGACTGGTTTTTGTTTCGGGTTCTTACGCGTATACTCATACTGAGAAATTTTTTCTCACCTGATATGATGTTGTTTAAAGCATTTGAGGATCCTGCGTGGAATCTTTCGGAAGTTCTGACGCAACAAGTAACGCTAGACGGTTTTTGCTCTTCACAGAGTGCACGCGGTATCCATCGGAAAAATAACTCTTTTACACCTAATAGTTCATGCAAGATTATTTGTATTTGACTCATTCCAATGTATACAGTTGCCTGAATTTTGCGGTATGTCACATGTCGATCTTCCTCAATCAGCTTACGCACAGCATCAACGTTTTCTGTTTGACTGCAGTTTAAGGACGACTTTGACTGAGATCATCACTGAACTTGACACGTCCACGTTAAAATTCAGAAAACCAGCGATAAATTGTGGTTTTAGATGGGGCTTCATCTCCAAATGCAGAAATCATCCGGTCAACACACTGTTTTTGTGTTAAACCACTTTGAAAGTCATAATAAATCATCGCTCTTGAATTTTCTCGAATTAATTTCATTCTCTTATCGAATAAAATAGTTTGACAACACCGAGAATATTTATTTAAATAAATAAATGGTATTAGATTTTCAAACCCATGGAGTCTGCAATTAAAAAGATTTTAATATGACAGGAATAGTGGGAATATTCCATTCCCGATACTTTTTGTGCAGCCTTCGTACATCTACTCAACGGCTGACGGTGTTTTTAAATAATTTTCTTAAGCAATAACTCTCGCTGTACATTAACAACGGCTACTTGTTACTGAAATTACTTCTTATCACGCAATTCTCTTTCATTGTTGTTAACTAGGTCATGCGATTTGCATCAAAAATTACAGCTAGACTAGATTTTAACTACTTTAACTACTCTTGCAAGCCATAACATAGCTTTTTTCAGATACATGTTTGTGTCTGAAATAGCTTACAATTAAATTCGTGACTGCATCTGTTTTGCAATAGGTTAATCAAACGTAGCCGTAGTATATATAAAATACAAGACATTATAAATAACAATGATTTTTTTATAAATTTCATTTGATGGAGATAAAAGAACTTCACAATCGTGTGGCGATATTAATGTAAAACTTTTTAAGAGGAGATACATCCCTTTTTACAAGGTCCTGTCTGGGGTAGTACTTACCTATTTTATTTTTATTTTAAATTTAAAGGCATAAATATGTTTTGAAGGTAAACTAAACGCATTTAAAATAAGTATAAAAAAATAATATGTGAAAAAATATTGCCAATCAGCGACGAATTTCCGAAGTCATGTTGTTACTTATTTAAAAAATATAGTTATTTCTTTAAAAACTATAATTAAGAATTACGCGGTATGTTAAATTATAAAATTATATTTCAGATGTAGTAAAGAAGTATTGCTTCTAAATTACCTGTAGATATTTGTACAATGCTAATTCTTTGAAAAACATTGTCCATTTTTGGTAATAAATAAAATAATTTTGTTAATTAACTGACGATGCAAAAAGTGTTCATTATATTTAAATGTTTCCGCAGAAATTGATTAGTCATTCATGTTTTAGTTGTAAGCTGTTTATTAAATCAGGAAAACTTAACAGTTTTTAATGCACCTTTCCCAAATAACAATTACGTCTTTCTAACGAAGGAAGCAATGTCTGAACTTTATTATTTGACATTATTAGCAGATTTAAACCCCATAGAGGTGAAGTATCTTTTATACCTAAAAGTCTGTATCAGATGTTTAATTAAAAGTTAAAACTCTGAGTAAAGTGTTGAAAAATATATTTGTACCCTTTTGTTTGACACATACATATTTAAAAACCTAACCTATTAACTTTTTATTGCATGTATTTCATAGTTGAGTTGAATTATTTAAGAATTACATTTTTTATCGCAAACGCTAATGAATCTGTTAACACTGTCACAGTTTTACCATTTCCAAAACTTCGCGACAAACTATGAAACGGTGCCAAATTGGCTCTCTTTACTGAGATCAAATCGATATTTCTGATATTACTGTTATTTATTATATGGCATAGTTTCAAATGGATATTTTAGCGCTGGTTTTGTGCGCAAAAGACTGATTAAAGGTATTTATTTGTCACTTTGATCAATAAAATATCAACGAAATGATAATTAATTTTGGTAATAATATAGGATTATAATACTAGAGCTTTTTTGGTTTAACTACTTAAATTGTTGTATTGCATATTTTTAAAGGTTAACCACTAGTTCAATTTTTAAAACTTATACAATAACAAAAAAAGAATGAATCGAATAAAACAAATAGTAAACAAATCAGTCAATCAGGAGTGAAGTAACGTGAGACCCGCACCAAGCCAGTTTATCCAATTATATAAACCGAACGGCTTATTTTTTGGTCCTTCAAACCACATTCCAAATATATTTTGTTCGCTCAAAGTGACTCAAACTAGCTAGTCCAACTCAATTTAAGTCAACGAGTCGGAATGAAATCGCGCTGGCTCAAACTACATTTTGGTCCTTAATTCGTATCATCTTAGCCTCAACAACAAGTTTCCTTGCAGAATTTCATGAGTGATGTTTAAATTAGCGTAATTTACAGCTGTTGCATGTTTATCTATTTATTAACGATTTTGTTCTTTATTTTATTTTTTTATTTTATTCTTTATTCAGATAATCAACAGCTTATAATTAGAACACAATAAACAATAAAGAGTATTTACAAGTAGAAAGGCCAATAAAAGATTACCACATATTCAAATGTTATCACACAATAAATTTAGTTTTCCATAATATAAAAAATACCAATGGAGAAGCATAACTAAAGTAAACACTTAACACATTAACACATGTTCTATAAATTAAATCAACAGCACTTAATTTACACAATTAATGTACAAGTACAGATAACAACACAGATGATTAACAAATAACATTAAATCAAGAAATTTAATTTTAAATTTAAATCTAAAATTAAAAATCAAATTCGGAATCTTTTTGGGATAGTATTTCTAAGACGTTCTTTTTAAATTTGATTTTGTACAACAAAAAGGATCGAGTTTACTAAATGTATGTTATATATCTTACACAGTCTATTAATGGTCTCATTGCGGCCGTAGTTACTCGTGTAAAGATGTATTTAGGAGAGGAGTGTGGCGCTAGGCGAGCTGAGACGCGTAACTCTAACTTGTTTATAAGCTCGCAACAATCTATTTTCGAATTAAGAAGTCATAAAGTAATCCCATATCTAAAGGATTCTTCTTTGTAAAGAGGTAGAATCCATGCCTTTAAATCTTGTTCGTATGATTTTTAGAATAAAAAGTTTTAAAATTTAAAAATTTAATAAATTTCTTTGAATTTTTTCTAATCTATTTATTTGTGTTATGTAATTAGGTAACCAAATTGCATCCAAATTCTAAACACCGGACATATGCAAAGTAGACACTTTATATATTCGGATTGGAAACGGAGCACGTTCGCATAACAAACCAAGAGATCGGAAGGCTTTTGTTGTAATTCAATAATGGTAGTTAAAAGTTAAGTTTAGTATCTAAGTATATACCTAAGTCACGGATTTATCGCGCACCAATGGAGTGTTATAAATAAAGTATTTTTGTAATATAGGGTGTGTTTTCGTGTGCTAATTACGTTACATTTATTTGCATTTACGGTTATTTTATTCTCACGAAACAAATTGATTAATGTCATCCCCAATTTTGTATCTTCCAAATAATTAAAGTTTAAAATATTTAGTGTCTCCCAACATTAAATTTAGAAAAATTGAAAGATTTATGAATTCGACCAGAACTTTAAAAAAAAGAGGTCCTAATGGGAACCTTGGGAACCCCCAAAGGAGTTTTAAAATTAGATCTGACCGCCCATTACAACTGCTTGGGGACCTATTTGTTTAAATATAACCCAACGGGCAGATTTAAAAAAAAGAATGTATCGAATAAAACAAATCAGTCAATCAGGAGTGAAGTAACGTGAGACCCGCACCAAGCCAGTTTATCCAATTATATAAACCGAACGGCTTATTTTTCGGTCCTTCAAACCACATTCCAAATATATTTTGTTCGCTCAAAGTGACTCAAACTAGCTAGTCCAACTCAATTTAAGCCAACGAGTCGGAATGAAATCGCGCTGGCTCAACCTACATCTTGGTCCTTAATTCGTATCATCTTAGCCTCAACAACAAGTTTGCATTTGCATTGCATTGTTTTCCTTGCAGAAATTCATGAGTGATGTTTAAATTAGCGTAATTTACAGCTGTTGCATGCTTATCTATTTTTTAACGATTTTGTTCTAACATAGAATTTTTTACTTAAAAAAATACATGTGAAATAAGGTTTTTACGAATTAAAAGAAGTAACATTGTAGCCTCTCGCATTCAATTTGGAGCGTTTTTTTTTTGTTATTATATATTACTTCGCTTCATCGGTTCAAGGATTTTGGGTAATTCGATCATTCTTTTATTATTTGGTAAATATAACGTGTCATGTGGTTTTCCCAAAATCATGTTTTACGCAATTGTATGTCTTTTGATAGTCTAGAATAAAGTGAGTGGTTATATACGTATAATTTTTCTAATGGTTTTCCCCAAATTACCCGATACCGATTTAATGTTGTCATTACTAAAGGCAAGAAGGACTATTCAAGGAGTCCGACGCAGTGGTTAGTGACCCTGACTGTATCGGCAGAGGGTGTGAGTCATGGCAAAAATCTTGTTTGATATGCATAGTGTTTTTTTCGTGTCTGGGTGCTTGTATATAAAAAGTCTTTATTTACAAAAGAAAAGTAACTCTATGTATTTATCAGTCATATTGTTTTCATAGTAGATACTTTGCTTAGTTTGTCACTAAATTATGTTGTGTTAATTATCCGGATATATTATTGTTATATCATTTTAATAACAATCTTCTCATGTGGCTAAGAGTTTATTTTATAACAACAAATAAAATATTACGTTTATAGGAATATTAAGGCAATAAATGTAGTAAACAGTATATATAAATACATCCTACTCCTGTCACGGAATCCCAGCCGCCTCAGGTGTTGTGCGCGGCGGTGTGAAACGACTATTGGGATAATGTCGGTCGGCATCCGACCCCACATATCAGTCAACTTGTAAGCCAGATTCGGACATTTTCCTTTTTTTTTAGATTCGGCTTTCACGAGTTTCTCGTCATGTGGGATCGTGCTGTCAACTAAAAATACCTTTCACAGTGCTCGGTCCATCAGCAAGACATCAGGCTGGTTAGCCAGTATCGTAATGTCCGTTTGCAGAAACGACTATCGGGATAATTTCGGTCGGCATCCGACCCCACATGTCAGTCAACTTGTGAGCCAGATTCGGATATTTTCGTTTTTTTCAGTTTCGTTGGCAAGTATCGATCTGTCCGTGATGATGGACCGGTCCCAATAGAGCCTGGCGCGATCATTTTAGCATCCGGCGAGTACTTATAATACGGCAATCTGCCTTCCACAAGACTATACTTCAGAACGAGCTCTTGATGGAGTATCCTGGCTACTAGTTTGTGTCTGTGCAAATGCTCAGTGGTAGAAAGAGCCCAACAACCGGAGATAACATGCCGCAAGGTCTCCCTGTGTCTGTGGTGCCATCTTTTAGGATGTATCTCATTTTGGTTGGTCCAGATAACCTCATCCTGTATTGTACAGGTGAAGCACTCGGTTTTACCCAAGAGATAAACAAAACGTAGCCAGTTCACTAAGGCGGTAGCACTTACATAGGGATCTTGAAGAACTTTGTATAACCGCCCGTGTAGCTCCTTCTCTTTCCACACAGTCTCACGGTCAGAGATGCTCAGCACTGCTAGGTCTTGCTCTTTTACTTAGGATAGAGGAGATGTTATATCTTATTTTATATTATTGGGTTATTATTACTATTTTCAAAAACAATTTAAGGCAATACTGTACTACTGAAGTACATACATTGAAAAGTTACAATCATCATCATCATTAATCTCTGTTAGTCCACACATATGCCTTCCCTAATGCACGCCGTGTCCATTAGGTGTTTTTGGACAGTACCCCACCACACTGGTCTAATGCGGGTTGGTGGGTGGACCGACTTTTTACATGCCAATCCGATGCATGTATCATCTTAAATAATTTTGTGATGTGTGAATTAGATATATAACGAAATAAAGAAAATTTTGGCGCCAAAATCACAACCTAGCGTAATTAAATTGCAAACGCTGCCTCAAATATATGAAGTGGAACAAAACTATGTACTACATGATTCTACTAATTGAATTGGCCTTCAGTAAAGTCAGCAAGAGCATTTAAAAATGTAATAAGACACGGTAAAAGCTCACATAAAAGTTACTGCGTCAAAAAATTTTTCAACCTGGGCAAATACAACATTTCGATTGAATGTTTACCTTAAAAACTAAGTGAGATTTAATGTGATAAATGCAACGGTAAAAATAACGGGGCAATTACCGCGCAGAAAGCATGTTGCTATCTCTTCATATTAGGTAAAATGGTTATTGTATTAACACATTATAACACTTTGTACACAATTAGTATAACTGCCGAAAACAATACAGGTACATATAACTACTTCATACGTATGAAAGTAATTGTCTTTTTACTTGGGTATTAAGGTATCAATATTGATTTTATAAGGGACATAAAAGCAATCTGAAAAGACTACCCATTCTGTTAGAGAACGGTAATAAATAATTCATATACACTTTTGGTACAAATCGACGCTCGCGGAAAAGGTATGTGAACCTTTCCCCCCTTTTACTTTGAATTCTAGAATCCTTGATTGTAGTTCAAGTAATTTTATAAAGTTATTCTTTTATTTACAATCTCTGATTCCTACTTTTTATTTTAAATGTATTTGTAAAAATTAATCTTTAAAGTTTTGTATTGAGTTAAAATATAAAACAGTAAAATTAATGTTTTTTATTAAGAACACATGAATTCGAATAAACAAAATCAGATAATTAATTGTAATATAGTCATTATGAAGTTATATATCATGTTTTTATATTTAATTCACTGTTTTCCAAAGTACTATGCCATATACATACGTAAACGCAGATGGCATTTACAATGAATATCAGTGACGTTTTATTATCTTCATTTTAAAACAACGAGCAGTTTTTAACGTCAGCCGTCGGAATTCTTGATTAGGTTCTTTATTGAGATTACAGAAAACATTTCATAATGCCTGCAACAACAGTAAGGCGCTTTCACTGAATTGCTGTAAGTTTGTCCAGAGCAATGGTTCCACCTCGCATCTCTGTCGATTTCAGTTTAGTAAAAGAAATTTAGTAGGTTTTTAGCTGTACCTAAAATAAAATAATGCCGGGAAACTTTTAATTATTAAATAATGTAAACTAAAAGTAATGAAGTTTATATAAATCAGTATCAAAAAAAAATTATAGAAACAATAATATAAAATGGTCGACAGGGACAGAAGACAATGGCGATACTTTTATGTGTATAACTTCATACTATCGACAAGGCACTACTAATTTTATTTATAGTGATTTTTAAATGTTTTAGGCGTGTTTGGGAGTGCATCCCACCATGCTGGTCCAATGCGGGCTGATGGTGGACTGACTTTTTCATGCCCATCTAGCGCATAGATCATAGTTACATTTCAGACAATTAGGTGATAATCCCAAATTGTCTTGAAACTTTCTTTCTTTCGAATCCTGGAAACGTCCCCAATTCAAACTCACGACCTCTGGTTTATAAATCAAGGCAATGGCGCTAGACCACGGATGCGTACTTGACCACTAAGGCGTTGTAGACTATGTTGTATACTAAAATTTGTCTATCACTTAGTCCTTACAAGAAAACCAAAACACATCAATTCATATCACTTAAAAGTTGTTTACAATTGAATAAAATCAAGATAGGCTTTAAGCAATTATCAATGTATCTATCAGTAAAATTATCGCAGTTGTCCTGATTAATAACTTCCGTGTCAAAGACGATCTCTCCTGTCATGGGCCGAGATTTATTTCGCCTCAATTGCACATCAATGAATAATAAAGCTAAGATAAAATTACAATATGATTTTTAACATGAAACCATTTTAGACATATAAGACAGTTATCAATTTTATAATTGAACTAGCTGTTACCCAGGACTTAATCCGCGTGGTTAGCATGTAAAAAACTTAAAAAGATTGCCTATTGAACCCATGCCTATTTTTTATGCCTCATAGGCAGCGTTTTCGTCGATAGTCTCATATAGCTTAATTTATTTTCAAATATAATTTGTAACAAATATCAATATATTTTACACACAACAAGCCACAGAAACTATACAATGTAAACTATAGCATCCGGAAAAACTATTAAATCGAATAGTGAAAACCGAGTGACAATCTGTGCTGTAGTATTTGAATTTATCGCAAATAGACAGACATAAAGACGCGGCTCTTTATATTTGTCTTTTATTATTTCAATTGTTTTAATACTACTAATTCCGCAATAGAAATATACATCCTATTGTATAAGTAATACTTCATTATGTATTTAATTTTAACTAATTATATAAGAACTGCCTCCGTAGCCTAGTGGTATTAGCGTTTGCTTTAGAGACCGGAGGTCATGGGTTCGAATCCTGGGGACTCAACAAATTTTCGTTGTTGTTTCCTAATTGGTTAGGACAGTTTGGGCCGATCACCCAATTGTCTCGAAAATTAAGATAGATCATCTGTACGTCATGTGTCGGATGGGCATGTAAGGTGGTCCACCCACCAACCCGCATTGGACCAGCGTGGTGGATACGATCCAAAACCCCTAATGGATAGGGTGTATTAGGGAGTATTAGGGTATTAGGAGGGCTATGTCCAGCATTGGACTATCAAATGCTAACGGTGATGATGATGATGATGAATTATATAAGCGTAAAAATTAAATGCAAATACTACATTGAACGGATCACAACGACCTATATGTGTTTTTGTCCGCGAATTTTATCTAACAATACGTTTTACAATATTCCTAAGTAATGTTGCAGGAATCATTACTGCAAAATAGTGTTAGTGTTGTAGTGAATTACTAATGACATGCGATACGTGATTTTATCTTGAATATTTTGAAATCTGAACCTCGTACTGTATTATTTAGATTATCAATAGCTATTAATATTTGCAGCAATACTAACCTATTATTAGTGAATGTGTTGTCGCCATTGTTCTAACACAATTACAACACAAGAACAAAAATATTTAACTCGTAGATTGAGAATATTTATTTTATCTAAAATCAATAAGAGAACTTTATCTTCCAGTAAACGTCCTGTCAAACGTCCCGTCAAACGTCCGAAAAGCCAGCGATTCAAGATAATCCCTTGCCAGACAAACAGAAAAAAAATAAAACAAAAAATAAAAAATATATGTACCGTTATTTTAATATTAATTCGTATAGACTGTAATATTAGCAATAGTAAAACGAACAATGTGAAGTAATAAGAAATATGCGTAATATAGCATGAATGAATTCGTAATTTAATACGGACTTTTCATTACTCTCAAAACGGCTGGCAAGCAAATTTCCTTTCAAAATGATCTCACGTAAGAAAGAAGTTCAAAACAGAAATAAAGAAAAATATGCAGAAATTGTGATCTGCTTTCATGTTTAATATATTTTAACATACAACTGGCTAAGGTTTTAATTTTACCAGCTCTTGCAGTTTTGTTCACTAACATTAAATAGGTACATTGGACCTGTAAATAGTTGAATCAAAATATCTTCAAGATTTGTTTAATAAAAGTGTACGAGCATATTGTAAAAGAAAATACATAATTGTTGTCTTATTTTTTAAACCAATACCTATTTTATAAGTTTGATAGCTTTATGAATTTTGTTGATAATAGATGCTTGTTATTTACTGTCTACACGTATAATACACTACGATATTAATTATTTAAGTATCTGGTAAATTGGTAAGCATCGGGCAATTTTGGTTGGCAAATTGGTAAAATCGTTAATAAGTAATTCATCATCATTAGTAGCAGCATTTATCCGTCCACCGCTGGACATAGGCCTTTCTTAATGAACGATCCTTGCTACTCGCTGCGAAATTGAACCGGCTACTGCACGGAGATCGGCATCCTACCCAGTCGGGGTCGGCCAACGCCCGTCTTCGGAATGCGCCCTCCACTCCAGAACCTTATTGACCAATCGACCATCGGTTCTTCTGACCACGTGACCTACTGCCATTTCAACGAACAATCTTTTGCACTGTGTCACACTAACCAGTAACTTTAGTTCTTTGTCGGATTAATTCATTACGAATTTTGTCCGACAATGGCACTCCGAGCATAGCGCGTTCCATAGCGTGCTGAGCAACGGATTAGTGATTGGTGCAGTAAAATTTGATAAAGCGTAAAGTGGATTCTGATTTAGTTTATTGACGAGCTCTGTCAGAATAACAAAATTAAAACTGTAAATATTTTTACCATGAGAAAACAGCACTTCACTGGGTTGTTTTATCATTTAAGTAATCATTGGTAATAAATATGACACAAAGATAGATTTATTTTAAAATATATGGAATTATCGTGATAGGACTCTTAATTAAATCATTTAACAAAATATAGCAGTCAAGTTTTAAGCTGAGTATTTGTAATATTTGTATGATATGTATAAATTAATTTTTGAGCAATAAGTTATTAAATTTATTCTGTATACCTCATAGTGTTAATACAAAAAAAAGTTGCTGAAACTTTATTTTTTACTTATCATTGATTTTTATATGTCAAATAAATAATTTCACAGGACTTTTAATTTACACTAACTTATTCGTGTCGGATTACTTTCTTCTTTTCTCAATTCTACACATTTTTTGCATTTTAAGTAATGAGTAGCACTGACCTTTCAAAATATTATAAAAGTTTATTTTGAACACTCAATTTAGGTTCATTTAGTTAAGTAACTTCCAAGTCCTAGTGATAGTGGTCTACATACCTATTCTTTTACCGGTGGTAGGTCCCCTGTTTACAGGAGACCGTCTGGGTTGGTACCACCTCGGTGCCTATTTCTGCCGCGAAGCAGTAGTGTGAAAACACTACTGCGTTCCGGTTTGAAGGGCACCGTAGCCAGCGTATTTACTGGGTAAACAAGACTTAACACCCTATGCCCCACGGTAGGCGGCACGTTGGCGATACCACTGGTATTGCTAATGTCTATGGGCGTCGGTGATCACTTCCCATCAGGTGGCCCTGACTGCTCTTCTGCCTGCTGTAGTCAAAAAACCAGCCAAAGGTCATCGATTTAAATCCTAGTTGAGGAAAGAACTTAGTGTCTCATTGTTTTCTGAACTAGTAAGGGGAATAGAAACGAGGAAGTAATGGGCTTTATAGTAATATGATCCGTACATCAGATTAGTATTTAAAAAGTTTATCGCCCTTTGTAATATGTCCGTTATTATATGAAATTAATTCCCTGATTATATTTCTTACCCTTAAATACAGTCTTTTATGATAAATAGGTATAAGAAAAACAAAATTTGCATTCCTCATTAGGAAATTTACCTAATCTGATATGATGCTTATACTCTATAACTTTGCCAAAAATAAGAAAAAGCTAAGTATTGTGTGTCGATGTATAGTTGCAGAAAAGTAATGCTAATTGTTGTTAGTGTCAAAGAGAGCAATTAACTTGTGGTAGTAGCAATAGAAGAATCGAATTAAAAAGGGTACAAGCAGCATCTAGGGTGGATTACTTTTTACCTATTTCTGCCGCGCAGCAGTAGTGTTCAAATACTAGTGGTTTCTGTTTGAGAGCATCGTAGCCAGCGTATTTCCTGGGTACACGAGACTTAACATCATTAAATAATGTTCCCCTAAATACTAAAATTCTTTAAATATATATGCATGTCTGGTCTTTATTAAATTTAAAAATTAAAGGTAACCTTATATATTTATTATTTCTAAACCTTTCCTATTTACTTAATGGTTATGTCATAAGTTTTACATATTTAATCAAGAAAAAGTAGCTACTAAACTTGAGTCAGTAGCCATACCTATACGCAAACTAGACTCTTACGTTGTGACCTAAATAACGTCATTAATCAGCTAGCTATTTCGTTCACAAACTCATTTCTATTCGCAATAAAATATTCCACAACACACACATACCAATGAAATGAAAAGCAATGCAAAGCAAATAACGTTGGCGAAACATCATAAAGCAAATTTCAGCTGTACTCGCGTAATGCCATAACAAGAACACAAACGAGCCGCCTCAAAAGAGTTATGAGGGTTATCGCCAGACGTATGGAGGCACCGGGCCGATTTACGACCGACCAATTTCCTATTTTCTTACGCACACGAGTGAAATGATTGCTATTTTAAAAAAATGTGTATATCACCTTTAGATTAAAATTAATTTAGAAAAATTACAATCAACAATAAGTGTTAGGAGCATTGACCATAAACACTCACTACATACCGACCAATAATACAAACACGAGTCACTAACTAGTTAAATATTTTTAATAATTAACTAGGTATTGCCCGTAACTCCGGTCACATGATATTTATTTAAGAAAAAATATTTAAGACGTTTATAAGGTTATATTAGTTAGCTATCTTTCAGTCAAAGTCCCGTCAAAACCGTTTAATTGTATGTCTTGATTATATGTAATCTTAAAATAACGGTTAATTTGTTGTAACATACAGATACTCTAATTTTTATTTCTTGGTATACCAAGAACCTTTTCAAAATATGTGTGATATATCTATAGATTAATCATATTTATTTTAAAAAGGTTCAACTATCATCTATATTATGAAGCATTTTATCTCTTTTTTTTTCTTTTTGCGTTCCACGTAGTTAATAGTTCTCATATGTTAATGGATGCTTATTTAATTCAAGAAATTATTATTATTGGGTTAAATACATTTAAACATTGTTCGTCAGCTTACTAATACTCATTTTAATTAAACTCTATACATAATAATTTATTTTCACAACGTACCATTATTCTGAGATGAATTCTAATTAGTACACCATTATTCGATGTATTGCTTTGATCATGTATTAACTTTATAACTAAGTTAATTATCCTATGAATTTAATACAATGTATATTAAATTGAAACCATTACATTTATTTGATTAATAGGGTATCAATTTATTTAACACCAAGAATTTACCCAAATTAAACTTAATATATTTGTATTATACATTCACACTAAAAGTAAAATGTAATATTTTTTTTAATCTTATAGTTCATAAATTTCAAATGATCGCCCTCGTCGCCTAGTGCGGTATAGGCGTGTGGCTTAGAAACCGAGAGGTCATGGGTTCGAATCCTGCGGGACTCAACAAATTTTCATTGTTGTTTTAGTTGGTTAGGGCAATTTGGGCCGATCACCCAATTGTCCGAAAAGTAAGCTGATCCATGCGTCGGATGGGCATGTAAAGTCGGTCCACCCACCAACCCGCATTGGACCAGCGTTGTGGATACGGTCCAAAACCCTTAATGGATAGGGTGTATTAGGAGGCCATGACCAGCAGTGGACTATCACAGGCTGATGATGATGATTTCAAATAATATAGATGTTGAACGGCTAGCCTAGATCTTTTGTCGGCACAGTTATACATGAAAACGTTGATACAGGACGATACGACTCGTTTACTTATTAATAATGGTGTATAAAGTGCAGTTTAAACCAGAAGACTGTCAGACAGTAGTGCTTATACACTACCGATTTGCACCAGACACAGGCAACGCTGTGGTTTTTTTCCAGACGGTCCCTTGTTTAAAAGAGACTTACCACTTTTTAAATATAATATGATTGAATGCAAGTATTTTTGAATAATCTTTTCTTTGAATTTCTAAGTTCACTGATTTAACTATAAGAATTTAAACTATACTGCTCACATTAGTTTCTAAAGTATTATATTTCATATTGCCACCAATTGCATACAATACTTGGTAGGCAATATACGGCAATGTACGCTCTGCATTCTTATAGATAGCTTTTCACCATGATCTCGACCTCCGAATGACAAATCAGTTGCAAGTTTTATTGGTCTTGTATTACAATGCTAAAAACCCTGTAAATAGCCAAATAATAACTTCTCTTGCACTATACCACAAACCACGTTTCCTTTATCCACGAAGTGAGTGCAGATGCTTGTATTATAAGGGACAGTTTGTGCATAATTCTGCCTTCATATCTGTAGTGTATAAGCTCTTTAATCTTTCGGTTTGAAATTACTATAATTTGCTAGCGGAATTATTGAGTAAACGGGATAGTTATTGTATGGTCTCGTTTACTCAGTAAAACGTTGGATATGAACCCCATGTCTCAGGGCAGTAAGCTGTTTTATGGTGTCTTATGTTGCGTTTCTAATGGGCAAGGCGTATCATTTGTTATCAGGTGCACGTTCTGCTCATTTCTTCGCTTCTGTCAATAAAAAGTAACTTATTATTGAGTATTACTCTAACAGTAAACAACAAATGTTTATATCACTCATATACTTTATATTTTTACATAAAATGTAAAAAATGTCATGAAATATTTTTTATATATTTGGCACAAGTATAGCAACATACGTTATATTAATGTTAAGGAAGTGGTTCATTTACGACGTGCACGTTAAGTGCTTTTCTTAAATGAAACGCAAATATCTGCAGCAAAATTGTGCCGTTGTTTCATGGCAGTGTTTCAGAGCTTTACATCGTACACAAAGTTCTTGGAATAATTGGCCCTATTCTACTCACCTAGACCGCCCTGAAGGCTGCTAGTCTATTGAGGCGTAAAAATTTACTTTTATACAAGCTTTTCGCCGTGTCTACGTCCGCATATAATAATTTTTTTCCTGTGTTCCGTGAAAATCGGGATGATCGGGGCTACCTTCGAGAGAATAGCCAGAACAAACAGACACAATCTACTCCTTTTAATACGGTTATTTTGATGTTACAAATAGATACTCCAATTTTATTACTTTGTATAAATTTAGGTAACTATTAGGTATTATTCATAAGGTATATCGTTTTCAAATCTATACAAATGATTTATTCATTTGTATAAATTTAGGTAACATTGTGCATTTTTAACTTAAACGTAAAAAAAATCATACATTGTAGGTAGTCGACGTTAAACCAATGCTTAGTATACTTTGAATATTATTCATATTATCTTAATTTAATTGTGATTTCGGTGTAATACAGGTTACCACAACCTCTATTAACGATTGTCATGAGTAATAGCCCACTTTATAAACCCAGCTGAAAATTTTACAATTGTTTGAACAAAACTTAATTGTAAACCACTTGTATCTAACATACGCTCTTAAGTAATATTTTAAAAGTTCAAGTATTATTCAACAATACAAATTGCTGGGAATAAATAATTAAGAAAATTTAGTAGAAAGCGAATATTCCCCTGTGAATAATTTATTGAATAGATCATTAATTATATTTTTGATTCTTTTACTATTTGAGCATCTTACAACTGTACTAGTCATTGAAAAATCGTAGGTGGAATATACCTTTTACAGAAATTCACGATTATTTCGTCGGAGAAACGTTCAGAAACGATCATGATAATTTTAAGGGATGATTGTTTGAAAGGATTTTCTATTTCACTTCCATTTTTTATTTCAACTGCTTAAAACTTTTTTTATGTTTAGTAAGCGTTTCCGGAATTAAACAACAAATTTCCTAAAGACATTCGTATTATAGCAACATTTAAATCAATATTATTTGCGCAAAGGCCTGCAAAAAAATCAAAGCCAGATTACACCATATTATATGTGTACAGTAGAATAAAAGAACAATAGCATCAATTATTTACAGTGAAATTCTGTTTTACGTCACCTGAATTCGTAGATTCCAAATTAGCAGTTGCTGTGGACTGATTCCATCCTACAATGGATTTCAAGGTTATTGATACCCAACAAATAATTATTGTAAAACTTTGACATCAAGGCGAAATCAACCTCAGTCTATTGGTGTCCTTTGACGTGCAAACAGTCCAAAAACTATAAGTGATAAGAAAATTACCTAAAACAATATTAAGCGTACGAGAGGAATAAAAGAAGAACAGGATAAACTAAAAGAAAATAGTTTATCACTACATAGTATTAAACAAAACCGCTTTCTCTGTCCCTATGTCCCTATATGTATGCTTTAATCTTTAAAACTGCGCAATGGATTTCAATGCAGTTTTTTTAATAGACAGAGTGATTGAAGAGGAAGGTTTATATGTATAATTCATGCGTAATATTGCAGAGAAACTGTGATAAATCCATATATTTTTTCCAAAGATTTTACAGATAGCAGTATTGCACCCGGGGTGGGTCTCTCGTTCTTTAATAAAATACAAATATCTGCTGCGAAATTGAATCGCTTCGCTAATACCGTGCACGAAGTTTTGTTATTGTACTGTTGTTTAATGGCACTGTTCCAAAGCTTCGTACCCTACATAAGGCGCTTGTTTAAATTGGGCGTATTTCGCTCACGATCGATATCCGCTAAGTTCAGTAAAAATAGTCCGCTAAATTCAGTATTTGCTTATTCACGAGCTCATTAGCTTCATGGTTTGTGGAACTGGCGTTGTTCATCAGCTTCATTCAACTTAACTTGAGTTAAAAAGTCGTGTCATAATTTTTTTTTGCATACGCAGGCAGACGAGCAATCAGGGCCACCTGATGGAAAGTGGTCACCGACGCCCATAAACATTGGCAATATTGGTATCACCAACGCGCTGCCTACCGCAAGACATAGGAAGTTAAGTCTCGTTTACCCAGTAAATACGCTGGCTACGGTGCCTTTCGAACCGGAACACAGTAGTGTTTTCGCACTACTGATTTGCGGTAGAAATAGGCACCGCGGTGGTAACCACCCAGACGGTCACACGTATAAAGGAAACCTACCACCGGTCAAACCAGCGTTTTGAAACCAAACCTAAATAACACTAATAGAGTTCACTTTTCGTTTATAATTGACCAGAAAATCAGTCTGTCACTTTCTTTGCTCAATCAGGGATGAACTACTGGCGGTATATCAGTCGCTAATCGCTAGTCGCATCGGGCACTAGTCTGGCACATATGCTAATGTGACAGACAGTGATAGACATATATTATTGGTATTGCAAACATGTTAAATGGTGTCTGGGGCCTAATGAAATTAACGATGTGAACGTTGATATTATTTATTTACATAAACATTGTAAGGTTGAATAATTTAAGAAAAACATATGGGTATAAGTAGCAGAAATCAGGAATTTTATGTTTGTTTTTTTTATTTATTAAGTTCAAAATATTTGTAATTGATATAAAACTCAAAAATGAGAAGTTCAAATACCTTTTTTTTACTTAAACTTCAGGAATGAGTCACCGATGATTTATGACGGGCCGAAACAAAGGCTATCACAGCTTTGACGTTGACACCTACGTTTCACACAATGGGTCGCTGAATAATATCATTACCGGGAATTTTCATCTAAATTATGCAAAGAAAAAAACTTTTGTTTGAATTCAATAAGGCTGTTACACCTAGTGGGCTAACGTATTTCCATCAAAATACTTTTGATCATAATTAGTCATATAATTTCATTTCTAACTGAAAGTTATTTGCGTCAAATGGCACGATCTAAATTTCCTCAACAGTAAAATTAATTAAAATAAAATTTTGCTATTGCAAAGAGAACATCTTCACCGAATTGTAATGCATGTGAAAATGTTGAGTGCCACTTGTTGGTTTAAGGTATTCAATCCGAGTGCACTAGAAACGATATAAATAGGAGGCAGTTTTTCGGTGATAAGACGTTTGTAATTTAAATGTATATTGAAAACAGGATACTTCATAAAATATATACAATACTGCATAGCAATGCAATTTAAACAAATGTATGGGTCGTGGCATCGGATTATTAAAAAAATACTTTGGGTCCTTTATAAGGAAAATCAACCTAACAGTAGTACAGCGTAGGTACCTGAGAAATATTAGTTACATAAAATTTTAATCAAATCTTATAATCGTTTACTATATTTAGGATTGATACGGATTGAAATACGAGATCGTGTTAATCGTGGCAATTAGAAAGAAAAAAAAGGAACAGAATTTACTCCCCAATAAGGGCACACATTCACACGCGCTCGTGCTCTTGTGCCAATATATCGCTCAATCGCTTTAAACGTCACGGCTTGTTTTTATGCCATCGCAGGTTATGCACGTAAAAATACTTTATTTGTTAGAAAAACATTTTTGAAATATATAATATATACAACTAAGATAAACCTTTATGACAAAATTTCCGATACTTTTTTGTTGGACAAGGAGACAATCTTTGATCAAGAATGAACTTAAATATTGATAATTCCACAACATTTACAATACTCTTAGCCAAGCTTAGTATAAAAAGGTGTAATATGTAGAATTTAGTAAATTAGATTTATCACGCGCGTATTTACAGCTAAAACTTGATGAATCCAAAAATGGACATGTATAACACTCACAAAGGACTTCTACCGCACAATCGCTCAGCTTTTTGGTATAAATAGTGCCCCATTTATTTTTCAACGCACAATGGAAAAGTTAGAGCGATGAGGTGTATGTATATATTTTGATGATATTTTGAGTAACAGCAACCGATAGGCTCTTGCCATTTGCTACGATTAGCACATGGTGTTGAGTTGGTGAGAGAGATTGTTAGATGCCGGCTAAGACTAAAGTGGATAAGTGCGAGGTTTGAAAAGTTCTGTGTGAGTATCCAAGATATGTTATTGACAAAGATGGGCTACATAAATCTAATAAAAAAGTCGAGGCTATAATTCATTGTAAACCTCCCAAAAGCATTACCGAATTAAACGACTTTAATTCGTTTTTGGTAATGGTAAATTATTATCGTTGTTTTGTATCCAATACGCCGTCAGTGCTAAGTGCTTTGAAAAAGTTATTAAAGAAAGGCGTATTAAAGAATGTCATTAGCTTTAAATCAATCCAGATTTACCTGTACAACAGTTTTAATAACGAGAGACTGCCATCATACCTTCACAAAACCTCCAAAAGATAAATTACACGATAGATTAGTTGTGAGTAAATTTCAAAACGTTCCATGTCGAGACCGACTTTGTGCTTTCTCATCCAACTCGTGGATCATCTTACTCTTATTATCAGGAAGTTGTATGATTGGTATTTTTGCCCTAATCAAAGATGAAAAATAGGATAATAATTTTAGCTCGAGAGATTCAAACTACGGCGTACGGTTTGTAAATAATGCCAGGCTGTTTTTGTGGCCTGGCGGTACTGGCTTTTGGCGCATAAATTGCATAAACGTAAGTCGGTCGGCCTCACTAGTTCGACTATTAAAAATATTCCTAAACACATTCGTCTTATTAATACAAGTTAGAAAATAGAGTGAAGTAAAAATTAAATTATATATTATTGCGGATATTCTGTGGGAGAAATGTAATGCAAAATTCATAGAGTATTATAGAATAAGGAGTAAAATATCTGCTTAAATATTTTATTATAGAACAAACACGATACGGTACATGACTAGCTATTTAATTGTCCTCTTTTAATCTTTCTTATGATATTATCATGTCGGAAAATGTGCTTTTCAAAATATCTTGAATAACAAAGCCAAAAGGTACCGTCATTTTTATGGATCGATTAACCAACGGTAACTTCCGTGGTTAATCGTCCCGTGCTCTTAATTCGAGAGCAAATAAAAAGGAAAACACTAAATTCAACTATTTTTTTTATTTAATTTGATCGTTGTAATAACCCCAACATATATCAGTAAAATAGTTCTGGACGGATATTCGATAAGCTCACTGCATGGAGTATATTTCCAAAAATTGTACACCTATGGTTCCACATCCGGTTTTCCTCCGAGAGAGATGTTTTATTTACCATTATTTTTAAATGTTTAGACAAAATGTTGTGTTTTATAAGATCTTATAATATATTAAAAACACTTTCTTTGCTAAGGAAGTGTTTTTTACGATCTGTGCTGGTTGATGGTTGTAACAAAACACGGTGTTTTAACATTTTTTTGTAAGAGTTATTTCAATTTGCCAAATGTGGGCTATTAAAACCTAATAACCGTTTAGCCATAATTTTATCCTATTTTTATTTACTTCTCCCATTTCCATACTTATTTGTCTGTCTGTACGAGTACACGCACACAAAAAGATTTGTTTGTAAGCCTAATTTTTTTTATTTGGATTTTCAGTAGGGCCATCTGATGGAAAGTGGGAATCATCACCCATTGACATGGGCAGTATCAAAGGTATCGTATCTACGTGCAGCCTATCATGAGACATAGGTTGTTTCGTCTGGTGTACCCAGTAAATACGCTGGGTGTGTGTCTATTTTTGCAGACCTAATCACCCCTAGCTCTGCGTTAAATGATACAAATAAATATAAAGAAAAATTTGACCTCTAACTAACCCGCTTGTTCAGGACAAAATAGGATAATTATTTTTAAGACAAGGTTATTTTTCTGAAAATCTCGCATAACAGTTAAGCCTAAATTAATAACGGTTCACCTGATAACAACATTATAATTACCCAAGTTCAAACGTTTCACAGAATAAGAATTTACCAAAACTTATTAACGGTATAATTATCAACACAACATTAGAGCTGAATACAATAATTAATAAATGTAAAAATCTACATAACAAAAACCTATGTAACAAACTCTCATAATAAACCATCCACTTTCGATTATTCCAAATCGGCACGTTAGTACGGTTTAACGTAAGACATTTAACCGAATTCAGTCAAAATAATTTCTTAAAAAATGGAATATGATCAGACCTTCCAAAACTATTCGAAATGTTTATAGGCTTTTATTTCAATAGTAAATTGACAACAACAGTACAAATATTATTTTAAATATAACCTGTGGAACCAAAAGCAGTTCTGAATTTAAATAGCAATTCCCAAAAACATAACTATTAAACGTAAAATTAAAAAAAAACAATGTTGAAATATACGAATAGCTAATCCTGAAAAACGTGCAGGCTTTTTAAAATCTCAGCTCGTGGGGCGACAAAGCAATAAATACATTTGGACAGGAACAACCGGCTCAACGAGCTTAGCTCTCACCACAGCGTCATCGCCATTTGAATACACGAATCGGTGCCCAGCTTAAGCCATAATAATTGCCCTGTTTTTGTATATTCCCAGTGAGACGCAGATTTAGCCTGGATTTAGGAAGTCTTAATTTTGTCATTAACATTAGTTAATGTGTGATAACTATTCTGCACTAATTATTTTTTTTTAACTTAACGCCTATTCTATTTTACTTACCATATTATGAATATGTATAGCAGTCGACGAACGGTTGTACACAACACGATAATATGACTACTTAAAAATAACATACGAAGCATATTAAATTTCATTATTTTCCTAGTGGTAAAACTTTTCCAACGGTGTTCCTAACTATTTTGGGGTTTTGCAGTTCACAACCTAAACCACAAATGCGACACTTAACACCAAGCTTAGCCAGGGCGACGGTGTAAGCCATCAGGTTTGGTCGGTAACGATTTTCATATGGTGAAGGTGATTTCAGTCTGTGATTCGATGGAAATTTAGGCTGTATTCAGCGTAGCCAAGTTGACAGTCAGTATATCGAAGTGCTAAGGTGCTTGTACGGTAAAGCAACGATGTCTGTCCAACTACAATCCAGCAGTGCGATGCCTATCCAATTATAGAAGGGTATAAGACAGGGTGATGCAGCGGTTAACAGTTTCGTGGATATACCACGAAACTGTTAACCGCTGCATTGGAAGACGCATTAAAACTTTTTGATTGGAAAGGATCGTTTGTCGTGGTGTGTCGTGATATCGTCATCATGGCGGAGTCAATAGAGGACCTTAACGCTATGCTCTATGACCTTAACAATGTCACCCAACACGTGGGATTTAGGGTGATCATGGATAAGACGAAAGTCATGTCTAATTCTCATGTCATTCCTACGCTGGTGGTAGTTGGTAGCGCTGTGCTCAAGTTTGTTGACCTGGGGAGAAAGTAGTCCGGTTAGGTAAGTCCAACTTAAGAGAATCCAACTCGCGTGGGCAGCTTTCGGGAAGCTAAGACGTATCCTCTCGTCCGATATCCCTCAATGTCTGAAGACTAAGATTTTCAACCAGTGTTTGTTGCCAGCGATGACCGGCACTAAAACGTGGTCCTTCACCACTGGCCGTATGAGGACCTCCAAGTCGCTCAGTGAAGTATGGAGCGGGCTATGCAAATTTCCCTGCGTGATAGAGTGCGTAATGCAGACATCTGTAGCAGAATGATGATGACCGACATAGCTCGTAGAGTTAGCAAGATTAAGTGGCAATGAGCTGGCCACATGGCTCGTAAAACTGATAATTGATGGAAAAAAAGGTTCTTGAGGGGCAACTCGTACTGGCCATCGCAGTGTGGGACACCCCCACGAGATAGAGCGACGGTCTGGGCAAATGTGCAGGCAGTCGGTGGAGGCAGCTGGCGTAGTATAGTGCTTCTTGGGATGTGTCCAGCAGTGGGCTTTTCTAGGCTGATAAGATGATGAAGGTGATTTGATGCTCTGAAGCTGTGTCAAAGTTTTTCTGGGTAGTCTAGCTATCTATAAAAGTTAACTATTATAGGGAGTTGGCGGTCTTGCTTTTGTTTAAAGTTTTAAGTAACCTATTTTTATAATTTTTGAAGTCATTGGTTGTGTACAGCCGCTACCCATAACTTTTATTATTTAGCCTTTGTATTTTTATACAATCAAACAAATGAAATAAATGCCAACGTAAATATTAAAGTTATATATTTAATTTAACTGTATACAGCAAACTGAAATAACAACGACATTGACATGAAGTAATAACTAAGAAAAAGTTATTTTACTTTGAATATTTAACTTCCTTAATTATCGCTTATTATTTGAAGGAGAACGCCGACTATGCGATCGTTCGTTTTGTATTCATTTTTCATTAGAATGTACACTTGCTCACTATTTAAAATCGCTTGTTTATCTGTATTTAATTTTATAATCCATTTCTAAATCAAGTGTTAAATATGCGAAACTAACTGAAATTTTTACGTTGCAATTTTAATGAAAGTAAATATTACTAACAATGCATATGTATGCACTGAATAATTACTTAGAACAAATGTAAGAGACCAAAAGCTCCACATTACTTCACATTCCATTTTTATAAAGCCATCTTAAAAATAGCAAACAATAATTATTCATTCAGTACGAAGGTCGTAACCACAGTATGCATAAGCACGTTAGTTAGCGTTTTCAAACATTTACATGAAACATAGCGGAACTGCACATGTTTCAGCGAGTCAAATTCAAGCATGAACGAAGTAATTGAATATGCAATGCTAACAAAAGCATGTGCTTCAAACAATAGAGCGTCACATGCATCTGAGAAACATCGATAAGGTGATACGTGGAGTTGGTGAAGTTATGTGGGGTATGTTAGGGTAATAAGAGTATCGGTATTGGGCACTTTGTAATTTTGTTTGAGGCATTATTGAACATGAAATCAATTATTGAACATGATCAATGACTGTAAAGATAAGTAGGTATTACTGTTCCACTGTTTTTCGCTCAAAATTCATTTCAGTTTGAGAAAACGAAGTAAGATCCACTTCGGAATAAATTGTCTTACAAAGAATCACTTAATATTTATTTACATTATTCTGTTACCTATGTTTAATAACGTTTATAATAAAACATTAAGTAACCTTCGTAGCCTCAGGTTTACAGGATCGTGAGATCAGTCATGCAATGCACTCAACAACTTTCTTTTTCTTCCTACCTACTTCTGGCCTATGTCGGTGCGATTTGGTGTCTCAGTAACACACAAAAATAGGCCGGAAGACATTACGCGCTGCGGTGCCCTATTAACCGGAAAACCGAAACAGTGTTTTAGCGTACTCTTTTTCAGCCCAAAAGTCTCTGTGGTGATACTTTTCTCCGGCAGTCCTCTGTAAAAGATCTATGAAGTTCGATTGATTCGCAACTACAACAAAAGGTAAATAGAAAGATTCTAAATAAATAGATACACGGAGAATATAGTAGTCCTGCATTGGTTCCAAATTAACCTTTACAATAGATAAAATGTGTACAACCAGAAATTTCAGCAGAAATATTGTATTCACAATCAGTATTTTACACTAACGACACGATCAGAACGGCACGTAGCGTCGCCCGTTTAACTTTATTTTCCAGTTAATAACTTTCTCATTATCAGAAGAAACCTTTGAACTGCTAAAGCGGACTTCATAACAATCTATATATGATATCGTTTTAAGTAGAGCAGTTGTGACAAAATAGTTACTTTGCAACATCTCTAGAGATTACGTATATTAATGTATAAAGTACCCTCTCTGCAAGGATTTACTTCCAAATCTATAAATAAATCATTGAAATACTATTTTAGTACAATTTCTGAATATTGAGCTAAAATATTCTCTTCCCAAAGCATGCCTACCTAAAAAGGCAGTGATCGACACTAGATTTTTTTTAATATATATATTCTTCTATGTAAATCTAAGATATATTTCTAATGTTTTTGTATAATGATAATAAAAGAATAGGTAGTAGACTAATGTATATAGATACTAATACGAAAGAGGCCTTTCTCAAAAATTGACATACGAAACCAGGAATGGTGCCTATTTCTGCTGCAAAGCAGTAGTCTAAAAACACTACTTTGTTCCGGTTTTGACGGGCGTGGCCAGCGTGTTTACTGAATATACGAGACTTAACTTCCTATGTCTCACGGTGGGCAGCGCGTTGGTGCTGGTATTGGCAATGTCTATGGGCGTCGATGACAATTTTCCATCAAGTGGCCCGAATGCTCGTCTGTCTGTGCGTAGTCAATAAAAAACGAAAAGCTTAATAAATATTATTACAATTTACCAATATAAGATAAAATACTTTATTTTAGTCCGACAAGAAAAACCACATATGATAAATCAAAAGTGTCAAAAACCACTAGACAACTTTAACAAAAAAATTTTTATTCAATGAATGTTTAAGCAATAAAACTTAACTTTTTAACCTAATTTGTGTAGGTATCGAAAATATCCCGTAAATAATACGTAGACGTTCTTTGGCTTCTTACAATATAAAAGCGTTATATTGTATTTTCCACATCACGCCTATCTGCGGTATCAATTATAAATTGAGTCACGGCCTACGTGAGTACAAGTCACCCAAGGGAATGTCTCCTGCTTTTTCCTTACATAAAAGTACACGATTTTCAATCATGCGAGGTTGTGATGTAAACATTTACCACAATATCTTCGAAACCTTAAATTATATACTTAATTAATGGGCACCAGAAGTAATAGTATTAAAAATTGTATACTGATCAATTCATGTGTTGCATAAAAATTGTATGAAAGGACAGTTTTAATTTCTTTGATTCTCAGAAAAAACATTCATAATTGATAAGAAGTAGAAGCCCATTTCAAAAGGTTTCCATTGAAATTTTAGTAACACAAAAGAAAGAGTTCAATAGAAATTATTTCATTTAAATAAAATTACGGAATTTAATTGAATTTATATGTTTTACAACGACCCAGCCGAGCAGGCTCAACTCAATTAGCAACTTTTTTTAGTGGTATTTTAATACAGTTAATTCTGTTGTTTCTAGAAAAAAATATGAATAAAGTAAAATTGTTCCTAAGTTTTTTCCTTTTAATAACAAAAAAAATTGCTTAAAAAGGCTTTTAATAGCAATTATGTTCTTAAAACCGATAACGACAAATATAAGACATAGACGATAAACAAGTGTACAGACACACAAGCGCGTAATAGTAGGTTACGAAGGCAGTATGCCAAAAATAATTGTTGTAATATGTGCTATGACATAGCGATTTGCAGGATTGCCTTACACTACAGACTGTCAAAGTAACGACATGACTGAAAAATAACTATCAAAGAATCCGTAAAATAATTTAATTACACTGTGTACTTTCTACGTAAATAAAAGAATAATTTATTTAAGCACGAATATTAAAATATTTTAAACCGTTAGCTCGATACATCTGCGGTTTCGTTACTACGTGTCGACTATCCTATTAAAAGGGGAACCTCTGAATAAAAATAATTTTAGAGGGTTTATAAAATACTAAATAGCGAATAAAATTATCTTGCAATGATATTACGTAAGGTTTCATCATCATCATCATCCTCAGCCTTTGTAAGTCCACTGCTGGACATAGGCCTCCCCTAACACACCCCTATCCATTAGGGGGTTTTGGACCGTTACCCACCACGCTGGTCCAATGCGGTGGTGAGGACGAAATTTTACATGCCCATCCGACGCATGGATCATCTTACTTTTCAGACAATTGGGTGATCGGCCCAAACTGCCTAACCAACTAGGAAACAACAATGAAATTTGTTGTGTCCCGCAGGATTCACGAAGAGAACCCACTGACCTCCGGATTTGTAAGCTACACGCCTATACTACTAGGGTTTAATACGTCAAATTAAGTATTAAAACCTTACAGCATTACTACGTAAAATTTTAATCTTTCTTCACAATGTGTAAATCATAAGTCTGTTTATTACTTACTAGTGCGCGGGCGCTGATTTTCAAAACCTCCCTTAGGTTGGCTGTTAGAAACTGCCTGAGGCATTAAGCCCGCCTGCGTAAATTTTGTTTTCCAAAAAGTTTGAATAAAAAAAATTAAATGTTTTATTGAATAAATGGAGTTTTTACGGATTTTATCGCATTTATTTTTACATTTTTGAATTCCCGATGTTTCACTTCAGCACTGGCAACAAGAGGCATAACATAGGAATTTAAAATGTAAAATAAATGATAAACCGTAAGAAGTCCTTTTAATCTATATTATGTAGTATTTGCGTAAACAAAAGAATTAATTAAACAAAATGTAGTCAAAAAACTAAAGATACGAAAACATGTTATTTAACATTTCATGTTAAAAAGACTAAATATATGTTTCCGTTGATATACAAGAACTAATAGTTTGCTATATTTCAAATAATTACCTATAAGAATTCATTAAACACATTTATTTAAAGATTTTTAGTGTAAAGTTAAAAAATAATCAAGTAAAAATCTCTTTATAACACCGTCGACAAAAGCAAACTGTAGAAATTTACGACATGATTAATCTGCGAAGTAAAAGGCCAGTTAATTCCGTTTCTAATGGTACTTGGATTTATCCTTGTTTAGTATCTGCCAGAGTCTCGCTCAGAAGTCACACTTGAAAATTCTTATATTCGAGAATGGGATGTGAAAGTAAAAGTATGAACGAGCTGTTTCCTTCGATTAGCCGAATTACAAAGCGACACGTAATTCTAATATTGTGATATTTTGCTTTCGCTCCTCTGATTTATTTCGTAAACAATTTAAATTATTTATTATTTATGGATATGTACAAAAGCACAACACAACAATAAGACTAGAATTGAAGACCGTTGAGCTTGGTGTTTTAACTATGAAATGCCATTTTCACGGCCCTTGGGCGCTGATACCCTTTTAAAACAATCCATAAATTGTTTATGCGACGGCACGTGCTCTGCGGCCAATTGAACTTTTTACTACATTGCTTTCCAAGCATTACTCGAAATGTTACATTATATTTATTGAAATTAAATCTTTACCGTTTATCGTCAGCATATATTGTGTGATTATATTAAACAGTAAAAAGTGTTGTTTGTATTTAACTTTGTGGTATGACAGGTGCCGAGCAGGTAGCACTTTAGCTTTTAGCTTTCCAAAAATTTATTCTGATCTGTAAACAGATTTTTTGAAATACCATAAAATGTCTACCCGTTATTTCAGTTCGTTTAGCGTCATTTAACGCCATCAAACAAAAACTGGTACACGATGCACATAACTACTTTTTCATATAGAACAAGTTGTCAAATTTTCAACAGTGCTTCTTCGTTATTTATTTTTATTTTAATATTCAAGTAACGTTTATAAAGTTTGTAAGAATAGATATATGTTACTTTTTAAAGCAAAAAGGACAAAATGGATTTTAAGAAAACTTTACAATAACGAAGTTTAGATATTTTATATTATATTGATATTATTAATAACGATATAATATACAAACATTTTAATTTATATAATTATTTTTACAGGGGTGTTATCGCCGCGGTGCCTGTTTCTACCGCAAAGCAGTAGTGTGAAAGCACTACTGTGCTCCGGTTTGAATGGCACTGTTGCCAGCGTATTTACTGGTGAACGAAACTTACCATCTTATATCTCACCGTAGGCAGCGCGTTCGTGATAGATACCGTATTGCCGATGTGTATGGAAGTCGGAGACCTCTTCCACTCAGGTATCCCGAATATTCGTCAGCCTTCGTATTCAATTAAAAAGAAATAACGATGTGAAATATTAAAATTTTTATAAAAAGTATCATGTGTATGAAAAAATTATATCATCTTCGAGCCATTTTAGCGTGCACCGCAAAAACCTTTAAGCTGACAAGTATATTATGTGTTATTATCGTTATTACAAATTTTGTTTTAAAATTACGTATCCCTTAATTCTAACTGTTCATGCATCAATAAAGGTAACAATTTTGTATCCTTGTTTCTTTAAACATATTCAAGTAAATGCAATACTTTTGAGGGTTTACCTTCAAAAGACATATTTTATGGATAAGGATATGGACACAATTAATTTAGCAAAAGAAAAAAATTAACCTCGTAGCCCACAATCTGGCTTTGGCTTAAAATAATAAATGACGTATTTATCCTAATATCTAATTTATAATCATAATCAATACCATACGACCTAATGAAGTCCACAGCTCAACATAGGTCCTCTTCGTGAGTTTTCTAGATGTATTATCTTGTACCACCGGCGACCTGCGCAAATGTGCATGGAGTCAGCTGTAATATATTGTTTACTACTCTTCTTCTGCAGATATCTTCATAATGCACTTTATCACACAGAGATATTCGAGCATTATTTATTCATATTTTTATTACATTTAAGTATAATATTTCTATTGAATATATTTTCAGTTAAAAAAAAACGTAAAGCCTAACGGCAAAATAAGTGCTTATTTTGGTTAAAATTTTATTAACATAAGTATATGACAAAGTTGCAGTTTACGGACATTGCACACGCTTTGCAAATACCTGTACTACTCTTTGTGTGAACACCAGGGGCGGTGACAATAAAACGACTCTTTGGGCTTATTTAGATATTCTACTAGGAATACTATCCGCTAGTGAATACTATCCGCTAGTTTTTATATTAGAAACAAATACTTATTTGAAATATTGACATCTGTGAAACATAATACCAATCGGAATAAATAGTTATAAAAAGATGTTAAATTGCTAAGCCTTACGTTACCGTAAACTTACTTAAGTACCTCAATCTAAAATAAACAACCTTTGTAAACTCTATAATGAAACTTGCGGTTGACCTTTGAAAGTAACTTGTTTTAAAAAAAATTAAGATAAGTAGACCTCCATTTAAAATTAGCCTTTACATACGAAAATTTAACGGTGTTATAAAATTTCATCTTGTGTACTCGAAGTTTAATATGAACTTCTAAGGTAATTTCGGGAGTACTTTTCTTACTCTGCGAGTTTTGATTACAAGGCAATGGTTTTAACCGAAAGTATATATCATTCCCACAGGTTTCGACTGTATCACAATGTGGGTTGATGATAAAGAGCAAGTAGAGCGCTTTTATATTTTAAAGCCACTTCTGATAGCTAGCATTCAAAAATTCACAACGCCTTTACGGGTATCCTGGGCTTTTTATGAATTCTTCTACTTGTAATACATTGAGTTCGACCTCATTTCACAGTCTACATGATTTTGTAAACGTATAAGCAATAAATAGATTAGGTAAACACTACATGCTAATAATTACTACCACGAGCCAAAATGCACGCACAAATCATGTGGCCCCTCTGCGCAGAGCTCAACGGAGCGATTAATGGCAACAATTGTGAGTTAAGTCACGGCTAGTGTCCGTCACGGATTAACCGCCGAAGTTATATCTCTCGTTTTAAGTCGAACCAGAACAGTGTAATAGATTTCAGTGTCTGTAACATAACAATCGTTTTCTTTTAAATTTTAGGTAGTTAATTCATGACTATAGTTATTGCATAACTAATTTAATCTCATTGAACATGTTATTTTCAGCGTAATTTTTTTTAGATTTGAAAAATATACATAAATTATATAAAACAAAAATATCACCAGACTATTACTATGATATATATATTCCTTAAATAAAATTACTGTTTTTGATTTATAACAGAAAAAAATAACCAGTTCTGTATTACTTAATCGCTATTTCGCTCCGATCGATAGTTCGCCTAATTCTACTTAGTATGTAGTTATTTTAACAAAACTGTGGATATTTATAACAACGTCCATAGTCTAATGATGGTATTAACCTGTGCTTTGCTTACGAGGTCACAGGTTAAACCGCTCCATCGAAATTGATTCTATCATCTTATTCTCTTTCATTCGGGCATGTAAAAACTAATTTGCTAAATCTCTTAACATCTTTGGTAGTCGATACATGAAGACTACAAGTATCGGTTTTCCACCTGCTTTCAGAAACTCAGCTGTATTTCTGTCCTCACTAGGTGCTTTGCCGTTCCTAATTTTTTAAGAGCCATTCGTATCTCGCTCAAAAAACTTCTGGTCTACCGGAGATGACGGCCCCACTATCGGTCTTCAACTTAGTTAGCTGACTTTGCCCGACAGACAGATCTCCGGCGAAGGCTTTACATATGACGCCTAAAAATTATCAAGAATTCATCCATCTATAAACGCTTACCCTTTTGTTTGTGAAGAGCAAACTCATCGAACACTACGAATAAACTTTTTAACGGGGCACAAACTAAAAAGGCTTTCTTTTAATTCAGGGAACAACCAAACTCCAAAAATAGTTTTAAAAATCTAACTCATTTGATTGAGGCCGTTATTTTCTAACTTATGGTATTCAAGAAAGATCTGCAAAATGAAATAGTCATAAATAAATTTAAATAAAAAGCATCTCAATATAGACATAGGATGTATTAGAAAATGAAAGAAGCGATTATATATGTATATTTTAAAGCACAATTGGCTGGAATGTCTTAATAACCAATAACCATCCTGTCGTAGTTCAGTGCTTAGTTGCAATGGCCCCTGCGCCCATTCCAGTGAACAATCCAATGCCATTATTGACAATGTGCCATTATCGTTCTCGAATGTTCCATGGCACTCGAGTGAGGTCCGAACAAGCGCCGACATCGCTTGGCCTCACCCCGAAGCCAAATTGGAACTACGTTATGGAAATGGTAATGGCGTTATTATGGATACAGCTCAATTGATTGTGCTTGAAATAAAATTGCGCTTCGAGTAATAATTTGAACGTCATTGTATTGTATCTTAAAAAAAATTTGATCGTCACCGTCTGTTTCGTCGTTTTAAATGCATAGCATATGTTAGACCTTTATTACAAAGCAAAATTTTTATATTTTGAAAATTATAAGAAAAAATAATCTTTTTATTATATTTCATATAGTTGTAATATGTGACTCTGGCTTAGTTAACTCTTTTCTTGATAGTGTATCTGTAGAGATACACCAGAATTTAAAAAATCTAGTATTATTATTTTTAAGCGAAACCATCATATATTTTAACAAATATTTAGCTCAATTCTTAGTCTCGGAAAGCAAATTAAGTTTTTGTGTTGGTAAGACTGATGAGCTGTCAAACTTCACTTTAGTTCAAATTCAACATGTTGCCTTGCAAAAAAAAGTATTGCATTTCAGCGAAGAGAACATGGTAAACAATACCAAATTGCTTTATAATGAATTTGAAATGTAAGCACCCGACGCAGCACTTCGCTGCTGTTCCATTATACTAAAACTGCTAGTTACAGTAACGACGTTCATTAAATGTTCTATAGAATATAGCGGCTCTAAAGAATTCTCTGCTAAGAAAACTGCCCCAACTTCATGAACTTGTTCAATGCAATCAATTGATAGCTGTATTAAACAGGTAAATTTGTGTCGGCACACATTTTACAACCGCCCAATCGCGTCCGCTGGTTCCGTTTGACTGTTTGGAATTTTGTATTTAACTAATTTTATTTGGATACAGTTTTGTTTAACAGAATGATATATCTACGCTTAAATCGTTAGATATGTTGAATCTCTCTGATCAGGAATTACAAAGACGCCTTTACACTTTTTTCGTATCTAATCTGTGCCAAATGATTACGAAAGTATTATATGTTATAAATTTTTGGAAATACACCATTAGTGATAATTTTTTTTTAAGAAATTTAATAAGGGTATTCTAACAGCAGACCTAATACATAGAATCTTAGGCTTCTTTACACCAGAAAAACACACGATATGATAACTCGGAAATTTCTTAACATGATAACAATGGTAGTGCTGATTTATGCATCATAAATCTAATGGCCGAAAAATACATAAAAAAACTATTGCTTCTCCCTTTTATTTTTTCTTTTTCCACCAGGAGCTCAAGTATACTATAAAAAATCTGATGTTTTAAAATTACGTATCCCTTTAATTCTTACTGTTCATGCATCAATAAAGGTAACAATTTGTGTCCTTGTTTCTTTAAACATATTCAAGTAACATGCAATTACTTCATTGTAAATTGAAATACACTTTGAGGGTTACCTACAAGACATACTTTATGGACTCAGGATATGGACACATAAATTTAGCAAAGAAAAATTAACCTCGTAGCCTGCAATCTGGCTTGGCTTTGGCTTAACTTATAACGGCAAAATAAGTGCTTATTTTGGTCAAAATTTGATTCAAATAAGAATATGACACGTTTCAGTTCTACGGACATCGCACACACTTTGCAAAATACCTGTACTACTTTTTTGTGTGAACACCAGTGGCGGTGACAATAAACGACTCTTGGGCTTATTAAGTTATTCTTACTAGAATACTATCCGCTAGTTTTATATTACAAACAAATACTTATTTGAATTTTTGACTTCGTGAAACATAATAATTAATCGGAATAAATAGTTATAAACAATAAATTGTTTCATATGTTTACTTTTCCATGGAAATAAAAGTTGTTAAATTGTTTAGCCACGTTACCGTAAACTTACTTAAGTACCTCAATCTAAAATAAACAACCTTTGTAAACTTTATAATGAAACTGCAGGTTGACCTTTGAAAGCAATTTATTAAAAAATAAGATAAGTAGACCTCCATTTAAAATTAGCTTTCACATCGAAAATTTAACGGTGTTATAAAATTTCATCTTGTGTGCTGAAGTTTAATATGAACTTCTAAGGTAATTTCGAGAGTACTTTTTCTTACTCTGCGAGTTTTGATTACAAGGCAATGTTTTAACCGAAAGGTTTCGACTGTTACACAAATGTGGGTTGATGATAAAGAGCAAGTAGAGCGCTTTTATATTTTAAAGCCACTTCGATAGCTAGCATTAAAAATCTACAACGCCTTTACGGGCATCGTGGGCTTTTATGAATTCTTCTTCATGTAACTACTTTGAGTTCGACCTCATTTCACAGTCTACATGATTTTGTGTAAACGTATACAATAAATAGATTAGGTAAACACTACATGCTAATAACATATACGAGCTAAGTGCAAGCACAACTCGTGGGGGCCACATTATTTGTGCGTGCATTTTGGCTTTTTACAGAGTTCAACGGATCCGGTCCGTCATGGATAAGTCATGGCAGAAGTTATATCTCTTTAAGTCCAACCAGCAAAGTGTAATAGATTTCAGGTCTGTACCATAACAATCGTTTTCTTTTTAGGTAGTTAATCTTGACTATAGTTAATTACATAACCAAATCAATCTAATGAGATTAAATTAGTTATTCATGTTATTTTGAGCGTATTTTTTTAGGTTTGAAAACTATTCATAAATTATATAAAACAAAAATATCACCAGACTATTACTATGATATTCCTTAAATAAAATTACTGTTTTGATTTATAACAGAAAAATTACCAGTTCTGTATTACTTAATCGCTATTTCGCCCGATCGATAGTTCGTCTAATCCTACTTAGTATGTAGTTATTTTAACAAAACTGTGGATATTTATAACAACGTCCATAGTCTAATGATGGTATTAACCTTTGCTTTGCTTAAGAGGTCACAGGTTAAACCGGTCCATCCAAATGATTCTACTATTTTATTTTCTTTTCATTATTTATTCTTGCTTAGACATGATTAACTAGTTTATATTTGTAATTTTTACAACTTTACAATTGGAATCTATGCTAGAACTGGTCCTTCTCACAAGAAGACCACTGGTTATTGGAATAAAGAGTGAAACTTTTGGTTCCTGAATGGTGACTGTAGACGCAAACTCGGGGTTGCAAAAAATTCTTATGTCCTATATCTTCTTTTGAACAGAAGTAAATGGATGTTTGTTTTAAGGTTGATTTTTCCCAATCGTATAATCGTATTGAGTTAAAGGGCTTTACTTGAAATTATAAGAAAAAATAATCTTTTTATTATATTTCATATAGTTGTAATATGTGACTCTGGCTTAGTTAAAGCTTTAATGTTTGCCATAAATTTCCGGGAAATAAATCCAGGGAAGTATATGTGCCGATGGTTTAGTGAGTAAAATGAGGTTAAAAATATAAAGCAATTATAACTTAATTTTGTAACACGTGGAAATTTTCTGTTTACGATATTTTTAAAAAGTTGTGTCGTTTAATTATAGCAGCATAGTTAAGACATAAAGATTGTCTTATAAATTCACTAAGGATAAATATCCGCTCCATACACATATATTCCTCCTTGAAACGTAAGACGTAACATTTTGTATAACAAGCTACAATGCCTGCGATGCCCCTCAAACCAGAAAACAGCAGTATCTGAAAACAATTTGTTTGCGTTTGTATCTGAAAAAAATTGTACAGAAAACATTTGATATTGTGTACTTCTTGCAGTAAAAATAAAGACTGCCACATGTCTGAGGAATTTTGCATCGCCTGGCTATTTTCTTCTTTGTGGCACAAAAACGCAAATAATTAGATAAGACAAATTATCGCGTCATTTGTCATGTCCATAGCAGTGGCGTGAAGTTCGCTAATCGCGATTTAGAAGAATATCTAGAGACTTATATCCGCTTTGAACCCTCACCGCTTACTTGGCGCTTTCGTTCAGTCATGCACGTGCATTCCTAACGGATACAGAATTTCAATTAATTGCAAAACTTTATTCATTAGAAGTTATTCGTATATAATTATGTTTACATCTTTGCCATAAATTTTAAGGTTAAGAAAAGAAATAAATTTATAAACCTTTCGAAGTAATAACATAACAAATTGTACTCTATACCAAGAAAAACTTGTACCTATAGAATTTATATGACTTACAAATGCTTAGACATGATTAATCTATTTAGAAACATTACATTATTAATCTATTTAGGTATGTATAGAAAACTCCTAATGGATAGGGTGTATTAGGGACGCCTATGACCAGCAGTAGAATATCAAAGTTTGATGATGTATAATAATTAGGTTCAATTCCTTACAATAGACGGTTTCAACTGTATTATTTCGTTATCGTGGTACGGTGTCAACAAAAAAAACAAAGTTGCGACATGGCTATTGAATTGTAACTCGAAGCATGGATTTGTTTTGAGACACTCTCCACTCCCCAGCGCAATGTTTATGTTCACAGGTTTCGTTTGTGTAACGCATTTTTTCCGCTTTCCAGTACTAAAGAGCTGTTACTTTAAGCCATCCTTTAACTGCCTCGTAGCTCAGTGGGTATAGGCGTGTGCCTTAGAAACTGGAGGTCTGGGTTCGAATCTTGCGGGACTCATACAATTTTCATTGTTGTTTCTCAGTTGTTAGGGCAATTTGGCCGATCACCCATTTGTCTGAAAGTAAGATGATCCATGCGTCGGATGGGCATGTAAAAGTCGGTCCACCCACCAACCCGCATTGGACCAGCGTGGTGGATACGGTCCAAAATCCCTAATGGATGGAGGTGTATTAGAGAGGCCTATGTCCAGCAGTGGACTATCACAGGCTGATGATGATGATCATTTTATTTTGCCTTGAAGGCTATATATAATTTTTTCGAATATTTTTAATTGTGAGATGGTTTTTTACAAAATATTACATTAACCAAAATTGTTGTGACGAGCGTTATCGCGTTTTATTACATCTACTAAACAATATGTACAACTTAAAACTGATGTGAATATAGATTCGAACTATATGTTAATTAAGCATAATTTGTTATTATCGTATCATGTCTCCACAACAACAAATCAAACAATTAAAAGTCTAGACTTCATATTGCGTCATTATATTATAATTAATCAATCATCACTATCATCTTTAGCCTGCGTTAGAGACATAGACCTCCCTAATTAGACAGAGTACGCATGGATCAGAAAACAACGATCAAGTTTATTTCCCCGCGGGATTCGAACCCACGACCTCCAGTTTATAAAGCGCACGCCTTTATCACTAGGCTACGGATGCAATAGATATCCTACAGTAGTATAAAATAATAGGTTGACAGTACAGTGTATTACTGAGTTTAAAAAAATGTAAAAACAGATTTAAAATGCAGTTACTCACCGCAGTCACAGTTACAATCACAGTTACGAAATATAATTTTTTGGGGTAACTTAAATTATGTATTGTTTTCCTTGGTCTATCTCACCGCGTAGGACCGTAAACTTTATACTACTATATACCCTCTTATATATCAAAGGGAAGCTGAAAAACATTGCTTTTGCAAGAATCTATTTACTATGATCCAATAAAATATCTAAGATAATCCTTCGAGCGGAAAATAGAGAAAAGTTCCTTGGAGGGTATTCTGTCCTTATAAAAACTATTTTCTTTCCATGACTGATATGTTTAAGTAGTGTTATAATTAATAAATCTTTAGACTGAATGACAAAAGAAATATAACTAAATATTTTTTTGAAAAATTTATAACAACAAGTTTAATTTAACAAAGAAATCCGGCCGACTTCAAACAGTTTATAACTATTTAGCGCAATATAAGCGGATAACAACGTGATCTTTGCAAGAAACTGCCTTTGATTTATTCGGTATTCATTATATAAACACTATGTTTTATTCATTGTTTAGATTAAAATGGTTTCAATATGTTAAAATGTAGACACAAATTATGAATAAATCAACGGCCCTTGATTGAATCAAGTTCATTGACGCAACACATTTATATAGTATTTTCAAGCTGATTGTTTCAGATACAGGTTTGCATGTTAAGATTATCTGAAGTATATTCAAGAGGTATAATTTATTGGTCAATTCTAGTCTGATCAAAATCGCTTCGTATCGCACGTCATGTCCGCTGTCTGCCTTCCGAAGCGCCTCCTCACGTACTTGTCACCCATAAGCCAAAGCAGGATGCAAGCGCAATGCACAATTGATCCCTACACTGTACAATTAATTTCTGAAACATGTTGGGCGTTAAACGAATCTAGAGCAGGCCTGGACGTGCTATAAATATTTTTAATGAATTGTTCATTTAGAACTTATTAAATCTTAAGCATATCTTTTAAATTAATATTACCTTATTCTTTTTTATGCTTTCGTTTTATAATGCTTCTATATTGAATAAAGATATTTGAATTTGAATATTCTTATGCACAGGGGAATATTTTTTGGCTTCTAATGATATAATATCTATCATCTTTTATAAAATATCAAATCAAATCAAATCATTTATTTCAGACTAGTACGGTTTCAGTCCATAGAGCATAAAAAAATACAGACTGAAAAAACAAAAATGTACATACAGACGCAGCACAGAAACTGCCAGCCTACAATCACTTCAAAATTAAATAAAAATTTATTTTACATTATTATGGCAATGACCAAATCTGCAAAGTATGCAACCAAATCCAATTCAGCTAAAACCCGCAGTATGCCTTTTGAACTACTACGAAGACGGCTAAGAATCGATGCTGCTCTTTTGCGAATAATGGCGTGGAAACCATTAGTATTTTTATTTTCATCAATATTTGCTTTAAACTGTTTTAACTTTCAATATAACAGTCCTCTATCATATTTAAAATGCTAACAAGAGTAGTGAAATAAAAACACTCTTATCGTGTTCAGCTGATAATCGAAGCTTGGATTAGTTCCACGCACGTGTCGGGAAGTTGGCTTGTAAGACTTACAGGATATTTTTACGTGTATTTTTACAAGCCAATATCCTTCAGTCGTGAGCTTAGAAAATTTCGTTGTAGCTCAACACATCACACATCACACATCATCAGCCCTGTTTTAGTCCACTGCTGGACATAGGCCTCCCTATCCATTAGGGGTTTGGACCGTATCCCACCACGCTGGTCCAATGCGGCTTGGTGGGTGACCGACTTTTACATGCCCATCCGACGCATGGATCATCTTACTTTTTCAGACAATTGGGTGATCGGCCCAAATTGCCCTAACCAACTAGGATACAACAATTAAAATTTGTAGAGTCCCTGCAGGATGCGTACCCACAATCTCCGGTTTCTAAAGCAGACGCCCATACCACTAGGCTGGACTAGGCAGGTGGCAGGTCTAGGTGTAGGTTCATGTAAAAATATAATTAATGTTTTATAAAAGATAGTTATTAACTAAAATTCCTTTTAAAACTTTTCTAATAATAACTACCTACATTAGACATATCAAATCCACTAATGTAAGGATTTTTCGCGTTAACTGGATATATTTATTCCCGACGTTTCGTATTTTTTTCAGCATACATGATCACGGGCAGACTAAGTTGGTAAATACCAACTTAGTTGATGGTATGTATAATATTCGCGTATATTAAAGAAATTTTGAAATCTCAAAGAGAATTCCCAAATATAAAAATGATAACAACAACTGAACGTCTCTTAAACTAAAACATTGAAATGGCTCACGTGACCCCGACAACAGCCACGATGTCTCGAACGGACGAGTCGATGCATAACACCACTCAACACACTAACACTATCATAGATACACAACACTTATCACACACGAGGAGAGTTCCGTTCCGGGTAGCGGCTTATACGAAGCTCCCCTTTCCACATTTCAGACCCGTCTTTTATACACCATCGCACAGAGACAAAACGTAATTTTTTGTATATCTAATATATTAAAGTTGACGTTTTGTCTCATAACTTTTGGCCTATATCTGTCAATTAATTACCAGCTTAATTAAAATTTTGAATTCAATATTGCCAATTTGTTACAGTCGGTAACTTTAATTACTGCATGCGTCATAAGTGGACAATTTATTAATATACATTAACTGGAAAATTCAACTTGTTAGTGTAAATGCCGCATACACAGCAATTAAATATCGTTTGAAAGCGCTTGTAGTTTTTTTATATTTTTACGAACATTATTTTAAATAAACGAACGAACTAGCCAGCATGCGATGAGACTAATAATCCGCGGACTTTTCTCAAAAAGATTGAAAACAAGTGAAATTTTAACAGTAAGGTTGATTTAAACCGACTCTAAAACCGAGCAATTGTAGCTGGCAAATTTTTGCCAGCTACACTCATGGCGCTAAAAGCGAATGCCTTCTATTGATGGACAGCGGCCATTTTAAAACCATAGCGATGTTTAACCATACATTGCGATACTTTTGTAAGCCTTTCAATCTTTTTATTTTGTTAAGTCATACTTAAAACATAGCCATTAATAATTTTTTTAATTTATGCCATAGAACGGGTAACAAAAACCGTTTTGCAAATAAAAAATATAATGACTGTTATGTATTTGTACATGTTACGGATTCCGAAATAAATAGGTTATAAGAATAATGCAAAATATGAAGATTTTGCATTATTGTTATTTCAACCTCTTCTTGTAAACTCCAAGAAGTAAAGTATTTTCTAAACTGCTAGCGATTTCAAAAGGTATTCATAAGACATAATATTGTGTTTAAGTTGGAGAAATCCCAAACAAAGCCGACGTTGACTCAACTATGTGTGAATCTACTACATTTCTTCGGTCATCGGTTCATCGGACCATAAAATTGAGTTATGTACACAACTTAAATACATATTTCTAAAGTACAGGATGGCATACATTCTTCACTATTTAGTACAGAACTTGGGTCATCCAGTGTGACTTAAAGATTCCTGAAAATGTAAGTTATAATACTACTGTATTTGGACATTCTCGGAATGGAATTATAATATTGACTGTAATTTATAAAGAAATAAATTATTTAATAAAAAAAAACAAAGAAAACAAACGAAATAACCGTGACACAAAAGAACAACAATAAACAATACCGACTTGTCAGCTCGGTATGCATAAATCGGACTAAATGATTAGATACTAAAAATTGACGGTAGTTGGATTGAATCGACGTTAAGACATCAATTAAATTCACAAAGAACTGTAAACAAAAATTATGACATTTTACATAATTGTGACCACGTAATACGAAAAAGTTTTAGTTTAACTTTATACGAGGGCTTCATAAAAATTGTTTGTGACCTTAAACTTAGTAAAATGAAACTTTACTAGTTCTCCATAACATTCATATGTTGCATTTTTACTGATTTGTTTGTTAATTTTATTACTTAAATATTATCATGAAAATATTGTAAAAACTAGCATATCACATATATATTTTACAGTACATACACGGACAAGCATTTTGGTAAAACAGTTTTATTGACGTGACACCGTCTTATAAATTGGTCCAAGATAGGGTGGCACTCTCAAACACTGTGTCAAAGCGCCGCTTACGTAACGCTCTCCATTCTCATTAATTCATTCTGTTTTGTTCCTACTATATGAATGAACATTCTTATTATAATCATTCTACCACTAAAAGACGTTGTCACGAATAACTTTCAGCCGTAAACCTATTTTACTGACAACCAAATTTTTGATTTATTTTTAGTTAGTGCCTATTTCCGCCGCTAATTATTAGTGTGTAATACTACTGTATTTCGGTTCCGGGCACTTTTGCCAATGTAATTACTAGCTATATGAGTTCTAACATTTGATGTCTCAGGGCGGTGCGCGGGACTGTGGAGTCTTACGCTACTTGTCTTATGGGCTTGTCTTATCACTTGTCTTATCACTTACCACCAGGTGAATCTCCTGTCCGTCTCATCGTTTTGATCGATTAAAAAAAAACGTTGTTATATAGTTATATAAAATATTAATTATTTTCTTTATTGATTTTTCAATTTTAAAGCTATGCGTTGAATACGTGACTAATAATTACCTTTCTAAAACTGCATACCAATCTCTAAATGGTGCCAAATGTTCAACTCTTGCACATTTTCGATATCTGAATTAAACATCACTTGGAATAGACCCAAAACGTAACACTTTTTACATTAATAACTCTTAGGAGTTTGTCAACGTTATGTAATTATCAACTAAGTAAATTAGAAATGCTTGTAATTAAATGCGTGTAAAAAATTGTTTTATATTTCTTAATGATTTTTTAAATACTTTGCGTTGTACTGTAACCATCGGACTATTTTTTCATGGGTTCTTCTAAGGTCAGATGTTTCCTTACCAAACTGGTGGTAGCGTTCTTGAAAATCAATAAGTAAGTGTATGCTTCAATGTTGAGGAAAGATCTTTGAATTTCCTTTTCGCCTTAGAGCAAACATAAAATGCGCTAAAGCCGCCACATCATTTATCATTTATTATTTGTGTTTTGGTGTCAAGAGTTAAAACGTCTCCCAATTTACTTTAAAATATCGTTCAACGTTTCATATAAAAGTGAAATACTTTGTCGCATGATTTTGTTTATAAGAACGAAATATTTATTTGATTTTAATTATTTCTTTGAATATTTACTTTGCGTATTTTTACATTTATTACACTATAGTAAAGGAGTTTAGGATAACTATTTTACTGTATCTCTTTGACCCTCTTTGAATACAGTTATGTTAATAAATTTGAGAATAAAAAATTAAATACAAAAATTATTATCATCATCATCATCAGCCTGTGATAGTCCACTGCTGGACATAGGCCTCCCCAATACACCATTAGAGGGTTTTGGACCGTAACCCATCATGCTGGTCCAGTGGGTTGGTGGTGGACTCGACTTTACATGCCCATCCGACGCATGGATCATCTTACTTTTCAGACAATTAGGGTGATCGGCCCAAATTGCCCTAACCAACTAGGGAAATAACAATGAAAATTTGTTGAGTCCCGCAGGATTCGAACCACGACCTCCGGTTTCTCAAAGCACACCTATACCACTAGGCTACGAAGGCAGTTATAAAAATTATTACATCGAAAAAATGTATCAGGCTGTTGCGAAACCGCCTAGTACGTATCATATTTCCTAAGGACGAATTACAAGAGGCTAAAATATATAACCTCAATTCAAGAAAGATTTTCTATACCAAATTACGTTATATTATAGCATTGGGAGCACTAAGTCAGAGAGTTTAATTAATTTCGTAATTACAAGCCCGTTGGCACGACTGTTTATTATTATATATTATCGTTATTTGTTTCCAGTTTTCATTCAGTTGTGTAACTAAAGCTCGAATAAAATAGAATCCATTTTATGAGTAATAATATTAACTTAGTTGTTTCTTGATCGTCATCGATTTTGTTTATTTGGCACGACTTTCGTCTCGTCGTTCTTACGTCAGCGAACGTTTTAACTTAGTGGCGATGTATCAAACCAAATAATTTATCATCTTAGGACCCATAACAGGAGTAGTTCTTTTTGAAAACCATTCAGCTATACTCTTCATGACAATATATTGACGCCTTACAACACGGCATACATTTATACGATTAATTCAAACCCCATGCAATGATATATTTTTCGAATATGATACGAACAAAATATGTATAGTAGTCCTTCTCATCTAGGTGCTTTAATGGAGAATGCCTCTATTAGAAGACCACGCCCTTCCATAGCTAATGAATATAAGTACCAGTACGTGCTCACACGCACTCCTATATGTATGTGCGTTTTTGTTTATGTGCGAGTTCGTGTGTGTGTGTTATATAACGTGTCATGGACGACATTTTTAATAAATTGATACCTTAAAAGGTCAAAGAGATATAAAATGCGGTGGAGGAAATTTCCTATAGAGAGGACGTTCATACCTGCTAATATTGCGTAAAATATAAGTTTGAAGTCGGTCATATTTTTGTTTAAATTTTAAATTAACATACTATTTTTAGTTCTTTAATATAAGCTTAATAGAAGTAAAGAACAATGTTGTGTAAAATAATATGTAAATATTAGTATACAACTAATAATTACATTTAATACTATACTACAATTGTCATAGTATTGCTCAAATATCGTGTCTTTTGTTACATTCAACTTTGTTATTTTTTCAACGTAAAAAAAAACAAAATTCAATAAAATCTCGCTTAGATATATAAAGATAATAGCTCTATCATAACAAAAAATACTTTTAGTTCAAATAAATTTTCTTTAATAAACAAGCGTAAGTAATAAATAAAATTTAGTAGAATAGAGTTCAATTCTACTAAAAACTGCTTCAAAGAAATTTAAAGTAGATGCAAATTGAAACATTCCATTTGTAAGAAATCTAGTTAGTTAAATTTAAAATCTTGAACTGGGCAAGAATAAATGAATATATCTAACTTAATTGGACGGTTACGTAAAAATGGCTATATATTATGTCTAATGAACACATCATATAATTGTGTTTCACTTTTGTACGATTTAACTTCAAAGTCAAAGTTAATTTAATGTATAAACTAAATGACTGCTTCTTTTTAAACTATGACAAATTAAACACGCTTGATAAAAAAAAAAACAAATCATGGGATATATATACAGTATATGTATAGAAAATGTTGTACGTTTGTTGTAGTGAGATTTTTGGGGTCATTAAGTCCATAAAATTTATCATGTAAGAATGAAAATTTACTAAAATAGGTTGAATTAAAACGGTTGTAAAATAGATAATTCAAAGACTCTTTATTTCGAAGTACTTGAAAAATCATCATTATCATAAAGTCTTTGTAAGTCCATCTGCTGGACTAATGTCATCGTCCATCTCCATTAGGGGATTTTCACGATGGTCCAATGTGGGTTGGTGGGTGGACCGATTTTTTACATACCCATCTGACGTATGGTTCATCTTACTTTTCAGACAATTGACATTAGCAAATTGTCCTAACCAACCAGAAAACAACAATAAGACAAAGTTGTAGTTTCACGACCTCCGGTTTATAAAGCAAGAGCCAATACCCCTAGACTACGAAAGTGGTTAATTTTATAAATGTACACATTATTTTTTTAACTAACCAGCGATCTATATCAATTTACTCTTTGCAATGAGAGTAACAAGTTCGTTGACTGTCGATATTACTGACATTAACAGGCCTAAGAGAATAATTAAATACCATATTTTCAAATGGTTCGATTAATTGCTTATTCAATTTAATTGCTATAAAGCCAAGTTTTCCATTTACGTTTATAAGCAACCTCAACGATATTGGTATCCTGTCAAAATTGCTACATAAAATGGTTTAATGTAATATATTACTTAGTGCCTTTACGAAATACATTTTTTTATATTGAGAGGTATTAACCAAACAACATAGTTTACAGTATAATTTAATACAATATTGGTTTTGGCGTGTTCTTTTAGCTCTTAGCCGTTTAACAAAAAATAATTAGCTTCACACGGTGGTCATTACCACTAATTATTTTAATAAAATCAGTACTGCTGTTATTTAATAATTGGTTTTATAACTGGTTTTGAGCCGCTTCTGAGACGACATTGTAGGCGGCAAGTCCTTAGAATTCCTTAGGCGGTGTTTTGTACAAATCGATCTATACTAAAAGACCTCGATTATGAAGAACAAAGGTTTGTCTACTATTCGTTTGTGTGCATATTACCCTTAGAGCTCTTAATACATACATCTTAGAACATCTCGGATTATGCTACTAACATCTCTATAATCCTCAGAGATGTTAGTACCATAATCCGAGACGTTCGACTAGCGGCACATGATTTACTCATTAGGGCATCCTTGGCAGTGAGGATATTGATTAAGGAGAGAGAGAGATAGATGAAAAATTTAAACACTGACTATAACTTTAAAAAACACATAGCATTTTGATGACTTCTGTGTCTAAGTTACTTCTTTACATAAACCCTGTTTGCAAAAATTTTACTGACTATTAAATACATTTTTTTTAGATGACAAAATACGTTTTTATTTGGGCTGGACTAATTTTTATTAAGGTTAATTAAAAAAATCATTAAGAAAATAGGAATGCAAAAAATAAAAAAAGGCTTGCAATGCTTGTAGTTTACAAGAAGCTCTTAATTTTCTAGTTCGCTTAATCTCGGTTAAAGGAAGTTCTTTGTCCGGATATGTTGGTTTAGAAAGTCATGGAGCCTTAGTTACTAACTTTAATTTCGTAATGCGAATGCTTAACATGATAAATAATTCATTTTACCTGCGTTATGTATAACATGTTACTTCACTGTAATGTGAGAGATTTAAAAAATACTGAGCATAAAATTGTGCAAGTTCTAACTCTTAATTTTTTTAAATAGCAGATTTTTTTAAATAAATAACAGCAAATAAAAATTTTCTGAGGCTACCTTATTTAAATGCAGCGTCTAAGTTTTATAGTGGGGTTCGACTCTTGTATAGACCGCTCTGATTGCACAAAGGAAATCAATGACTCGCTCTTCTTATTGTAAAACGCAACTCGCGTAATTTCGTCTGTTGCGTTCAGTTCCTTTTCTTTTATAATAAGATGTGATTTAAATATCCTTAAAATCTTATTAAAAACCTTATATGATTTTTTTTCGTTGAATTAAAATAAATACACACAAAAACTATAAGGTAATATCAATATTAAATAATATAGTTTTATCAATATGGGTTTTAACTAAGAGCTTGTTGGTAAGTACTTATTAATAATTTATAGCTTGAACAAATAACAAAATACTGGTCGATTTTTTGATTTGGTTACAGTTAAAGATTTCACCCCGAAAAGGTTCCCTTTTTGTCGAAGTAGTAGGGTTCAGTACCTGCGGCATGATCTAGGTACGGAAAACCTTAGAGGAAGGAAGGAAAGGAAGCGTCTAGATGAGTGGGAAGGCTGCTGCATCCTCTGCCCTTTGAAGTCAAGGTAGAGTCGCGGAAAAAGAGAAACGTCGGTATTCAATGTTTACTGCCTGAAAATAAATTCTAATAATCTTTCCATCATCATGTGGTAAAACTTGACGTGATTTGACCTCAAAATGACAATCTTGTTTGCCTTTAGAAACTATCCTTCTTATTTTAAATTTTAAAATATTTGATGCTTGCTCTCCTTAGAATTTAACAAATTTAAGAACACAGTTTTTAACTTAAATCGAAATATTTTGCATTGTTAATCATTTTAAACTTTTCTTGTTAAAAATCATTTATAAGCAAAGGAAGATGTTATAAACGAAGCCGACTAAAAAAAAATTGATTAATATCATTATATAGTTTAAAACTTTTAAATATAAGCTTCTTGTTAAAATTAAAGTAATTTTTTTTGTTTGAACAGGAAACAAATATTTTTCACTTTCACTTATATTTCGCGTAGCTAAAAAGTTTAACTACCATTACTGCAGGGAATTTCAACGGATAAAACCAAATATTTTAATGAATGCTTTTTAGCAGGTCCTGTTAAATGTTGTCTCTAGGAATACTATGTACATTTAAAAATATCCTTTTTAAGGATGAAATATAAATTTGGTGAAATGATAAAATGGGTGAAATATAAATTTAAACCTTAATCATTTTGTAAAATTACTTTCACTGAAATAGTCAAAATTTGTAGAAAAAAAAAGTCTAAAACTTTATGTAATACATTCTTTTCTTTGATAATTTTGTATTACATTAAACTAATAATACAATTTCTTTGTAACAAACTTAACATAAATATAACTAAATGGTAGCGTGTTTGACGTTTAATAAACAAGTGTAAACTTCTGTATTGAATAAAGATGTACTTGAATTTGAAATATTGAAATTTATATGAATTCAAAAAGAGTAAGTATACTCAGCATAATTTTAATAAATAAAACAATTTACGTTAGTTTAAGGATAACGGTATACTTAATAGATAAATTTAAGTTAATCGTCAGTACAGTAACTCGAGTTATAAAAATAAAGTCTTGCTTAAAGTTGTCACTTACAGACACGTGAAGTCGATTAAAAATTAAATTATTTATATGAATATAGAAGCATTACACTTCGTATTTATGATTAAATAAACTGCAACTGGTTCGACAACGGTCTTAATTTATAACACAAAAAGACAACACAAATGACAAAAATTGTAAATTTTTTATATTTTGTAATAATCATAATAATATTCGCTTGAAAACTTTCCAGAAAATTTTAACTTAGATAGTCAGTGATGGCAAATTTTTAGCGATTAAATGATTAGTAGAAAATCTATGAACACACAATTTATTCTTAATTTTAGGGAAAGTATAGAATTCATTTGGAGATGTTCTAATAATTCTATGTTTTCTTGCTTTAAAAATTTTTTTGTTCTGTGCGCGGTGTCAGAACTCAGAGGATAATGCGGTGGTCGAAGTTCTCTTTACGGAGCTTAGAAACGACCTTTGGCAAAGAAATGCTAGCTACCATTATGCAGTTTTGACGCACCAAGTAACGTGAGCCGCTTTTTGCTCTTCACAAAGCGAATGCGGTATCCATCGGGAAATCACTTTTTTACACCTCATTGTTCATGCAAGATTATTTGTATTTGACTCATGTCAATATCTAAAGTTGCCTGAATTTCGCGGTATGTCACATGTAGATCTTTCTCAATCAGCTTTCGCACAGCATCAACGTTTTCTTGTGTGACTGCAGTTTTTGAACGACCTTGACAGGGATCATCACTGAGCTTGACACGTCCACGGTGAAATTTAGCAAACCAGCGATGAATTGTGGTTTTGGATGGGGCTCTATCACCAAGTGCGGAAATCATCCGGTAAACATACTGTGTTTGTGTTAAAGCCGTTTGTAAGTCATAATAAATCATCGCTCTAGAATTTTATCGAGTCAATGCTATCTTCTTAATGACTATAAAATTTTGGCAATAACCTGTGACAAGACCAAGAGTATTTTCTTAAATAAATAAATGGTATTCGATTTTCAAAACCAAGGAGTTTTCAATTAAAAAGATTTTAATATGACAGGATGAGGGGAAATATTCAATTCCCAATACTTTTAATGCAGGCCTCGTATTGCTAAGTCTATAACGCTATTATATATTTTTAAGACAAAGTTAAGTTCTTATAATAAAGAAATGATTTTTCATTTTATTAATTACAGGCTGCTTTTTATCCACAACCTATGTTGTATGGCAATGTTGTTCTGACGAAGGTTAAGAAAAACGAGAATCTTCATGATACATTATGATTGTTATTTAAAAAGGTTATTACCGTTATTGTGTACAAAATATAAATAAGCTGTTTAAAAATTTTTAACAGCGGTGTTCCATTAATACTTGTTAAAAAAAGTCAAATTGAACAATACGTTTTTCCTAATAGAAAAATCCGACATTGACGAAGATGAGTTGGTACATGAATTGATCTCTTGAAAATCTTCGGCATTTACATTTCAACTGCGGATAGAAAAATCTTACATATTGGCAAAATTTGAGCTCAGGTGAGGATTTTACAAGATTATACTGTAACTTACAAATATACTTTTATAATCTGCGGTTATTTTTAACATGAAAAATGTGTATATCCCCATTAGACGAGCAGGAATTTCGCCCAAGTCTTGAAATGTAATTTGTTATTTATTCATTATTTTTGCACAGAAAGTATTAAGGTTTAATGCCATAGGCACTCTCTACCAGTCGGTGCAGAGGTTAAAAGAAATAAAAAGGTGCTAAGAAAAAATATGTAACATCTTGTTTTTATTAAAAAACGGTTATACAAATGGCGGAAGTTATGAATTACTAAATTAATAATACTATATAAGAAGGTGGTCCTCGTTGTAAACACCATCTACGGTCGTTATGAAATGTCAGCACCTTTAAATTTACCCTATAAGCTGTGGAGGTCAGAGAACATCCGCTCTCAGTAAAAACTAGAACTTAGTATAAACTCAGGTAGATCTAGATAACTAAGAAGCTAACCTAATGATGACTTTGGAAAACAGCAAGCAGGAAGCAAGATATAAAAGTGAATCACACCATAGAAGTCGTGCGTCATCGTCGTTTTCGTCGTCGTCGTTTCCTAATATATTTCTGAACGATTGCCACAAAATTTTGAGAGTTTTCGTTAATACTAGTTTAGATTCCCTGTCCTATATGGCATCGAGGCAACAGATACAAGGGAGTCGGAAATCAAGGTCAATCTGTAGAAGGCTGCGTAAGGCCTAATACTTATTAGAGAGCCGTAACTGAAACTGTTGGATGTGCAGTAATTAAAATCAATTGTCAATTTCAACAAACGTTAAAAGGCTGTTTTACGCACTAAAACCCCTGAAACACTACGTTTGGTTAGAGCTACTGCTTGCGAAAACGTTCGGGGATGCCTTGAGCCTTAACTATAATGCGTGCACACTACCTCTATATCACGCTAGTTACAGTTATAGTTTGCCAATCGGTCAGAACACAAATGCCGGGTGCATTTGTGTTCTTGCAACCTCTCTTTTTAGCTTCTAGGCGCAACAAAATTTATAGCAGGTGCGTCGGTATGTGATATTTTTTAAGGAATAAATTAACTTCAAGAAATCTAGGACATTATTATGAAATTAGATTGTATAACGCATATCTAATATTAAACGTGCCTACAGGTATAAATATTCTGATATCATTGCAATATTCCTACTACATTGCAGTTAACATAATAACTTTGAACAATATAGTGTAGTCGCTATGAGTTTGCGGCTGAATAGCACAGAGGGTGGCGCGTCTACGCCTGCGGCTCACCGGAAGTCTGCGCCGTTCGGCGTGAACGAACAATGCCACAGAACCGGCGCATTTATATTTGACTGCGTATTTATTTCTGACTGTAAAGGAAACTTTGAAATATCTCGTTTGATATTTATTCAATGAAGTTAAAGATTGTTGCTTACTTTTTAAGGGTTAATTTATTTAGATTGTTTAAAAAAGTTTGAAAATAGCGAGATAGGTCGAAGAAATTAAATTATGAAACTAAAAAAAAAAATTCATCATATCTATAATTACTAATTAATATCGTATGGTTCGAAATAATAAGTACTTAAATGCCATTTAATCTATTTTAATGATAATTATTAACTTAAACTTATCTCATACAGCGAAAAAACCTTTACCTACATTAGGTACTTTAATTGCCGTAAATAATATGATGAAACAAAGATGTTTAATGAAAAAATTTCAATAACAGTTTAAATTTTGGCATTGTATTCAAATTACATTGCTCTTTCGAATAAGCATAAGGTCTTTTTTATGCAGCGGACCTACCACCTAAAAATACTGTAAAGCATTTTCTTTAAGTTTTAAAATTTGCTATCACGTGCATGTTCTACACATCTCTTAGCTAGTATTTTCGTACAAGAGAGTTAGGGTGTCAACTATGTTGCTACTTAAGCCGTTGCTGCGATGCTCGTCATATTGGTGCCATCTAACTCGTAAATTTCTGCATTGGTTTAAATGGTTTAAAACAATAATTATTTCTTATTATTGTTTTAAACCATTTAAACCAATGTCTAGTACATTGGTTTAAATGGTTTAAATGGTTGTACAAAAGTGTACATAAATAAATATTGTTCCGTGCGATCAGCATGGAAAATGATAAATGTGAAGTTACTTTGAGACAAACGTATCGGGGCTGTAGGTTGGCATCTATAGTTTATTGTACTAATTGATATTCATTCCCAATTTAGGTTTACTGCATGTAGCAAAATGTACAACGATACCTTTTATTATGGCTTTATTTTCTGTGACAATTAAAAATTAAAGGTTTAGGCTTATGATTCAAGGTATTTTACATAAATATTCGCATATTGTACTTTCATCTTTAATTCGGTATATGCTGATGTTCATAATTAATGAAAAAACAGATAAAAAGGATGCTACGTTATAATGCAAGTAATTATAATTTATTAATTGTAATTAGTTATTAAAATCGGTTTCTTTTATCAATGTTAAAATTAAAGATTATTTTTTGTATTGTATAATCTCTCATTTTATATAGTTTGTAATAAAAACTGTTTGTGCATGAACTATCACAGAATTGTATAAAAAAAGGTGTATTAATATTTGTCGTACTCTATATTTGATATTTAAGACCGTAATACGTTAGTGTTCAGTGCATGCACAACCATTTGAATTAGTGTTTTGTACCTTAATTAAATACAAGCCTTAAAATAATAGATTATGTGCCTCTATTATTAAAAATTAATTCATTGTTAATAGTATTTTTATAAAAAAACAAATCATGAATATGTTTAAAACTTAAATCGATTACGTACACCTTTCTCCTTTTTTAATTTCCTCTGTATCTTCTTTGCTGTATACCCCATTTGTAATGATTATGTAACAATATATTTAGGCCTCACATCATATAAATTAAGTTGTATAAATTATTAAGTATAACAGGACATTCAAAACTATTTTATTTTTTAATTTGTGACCAACGATGCTGGGGTTTACAAAGAATTCTTGTTTTTTTTTTTATTACAGTTCTTTTAATAGTTCTTTATACAATTTTTTTACTGTAAATCTATGTTTGAAACGTAAACTTTAAAATATTAAACAAAAAAAAATTATTACTTCTCCAAAAACAAAAACGTTATAGAAAATAGTCTAGCCAGCTCACCGTAGTAGAATTTCTTGCAAATTGCGCTCGTTTAGGACCGTTCTACGTACGTAAATCAGGCTATTACTGTATAAGACTCGAAGCGCAATAATAGCTTGTGCCTTGTAATAGACCAATTGTTTGTACGTACAGAAAACCTAGATTTAAACCTGTACTATGCTTAACTTATCAACTCTTTACAATGTTGAGAGTAATCGGTTATACCTTACGTTACTTTCGCATGTATATTATTAGTATGGAGATATTTTTATTATACGCAATTTTTTTTTAAATAAATTGAACATTAGACGTTTCTATTTACGTATGTTTGATACTTGACTCTAAATAGTTGAATATTCTGCACAAGAATGCCAATTCGCTTAAGTGAGTTGCTTAAGCAGAATATTCTCAGGCCACAGGCTTCCATTTCCGAACCGGTGGTAGTTTATTTGAAAGTTTAATGCTTCCATATTGAATAATGATATTTGACTTTGACTATGTTAATTAGGAAAATCGCTATTGTTATATTTTTGTTTAAAAAAATACATTTGTAATTCGAAAGACTTGCATCTTTTATCTTTTATTTTATTATTGTATTATATTACAGGATCGTTTTTTGGAAAACATATACCATTTTTTATTAACATATGTGTATTAGCTAACCTGAATTCTTAAGATTGCAAACATAGGTATTATAATTTAAACGGTTTCTTAACTGGTATTGAGTAACATTTTATAAAAAAAAGTAATTTAAAATTTACTAGCTGGATTGACTTTTTAAACCAATTGAAGCTTAAAAATTGGAAATGCTCATGAGATCGTGAAAATTGGAAGACTTTGCTTGCTATGGGTTTTTCAGTTACATGAATATGCATAGATGCTTCATACAGAATCCATTGCTATCGTGAGAATTCGATCACGTACCTATTAAGAAAATTCAAATTTTGCTAATTGGTTTTGTTTTTTCTGGTGAAATTATTTTAGTGATAATAAGAATGCAATTTATTAAATCTGGTTGTGAGTATTTAATGATAAATCATTTAATTTCGCATCTAAATTATATTTACAAAATGACAGTAACATTTACGGAAATATAAAATATGAGTTGTTTGCACTGAATTGGCCTAATATTCTGTAGTAAATTAGAAAATAAATTTATTTTTTAGTTTGAAATATTAAATATTGTTGCAATTGACCTTTATTTATATTACCTGGTGAGAGAAATTATATTATATTAATCATTTTTATAATTTTAAGTAATAAAAATGACCTTAAAATTAGACTTTAGAATTACCGTTTTTTTCTTATGTAAGCCAAACCATAACAATACGAAGTTATAAGAAGCATTATTTTTATTGGCAAATATTAATATTGATCAAATATTATTTTAAAATATTTAAACCTATTCTTGATTTTTTAATGAAAGTAAACCTTATTTATTTTTTTTTGAAGTAGAAAATGGAATTAAAAGTATATAAAATTAAAAAAGAATATAATATTTATAGTTTGTTAATATATTAATTCGTTTAAGACCTCATAGTCCTACTATTAACTTGATGTGATGATTAATCAAACTTTGAAAACTATTATTCTACAATCTGGATGGATTAGAAATCTAATCTATATAGAAGTATCTATATAATTATATATATATTCGGTTTTTATATATATATATATATTATATATATATATATATATATTTCAGTTTTGATAAGTATTGAGCTTATTCAAAATTGACAAAAAGTGAGAACTTTACATAAAACTATTGCAATTTTCATGGTGAAAATTTCTTTCTATAAATTATTTGTAATATTTTGTTTCTCTACGGAAAGTACTAAGGACATAAGACACACAAAATATTATAATATGTTTACCTTACTTTTAAGTGTCGATATAATTCAAATATGTTTAACTGAGGTGGAAAATTTTTAACAATTTATTATATTTGGTACTTGCACATGAAATACCACATATTATTATAGTAACCTAATTTATCATATGATTATCGAATTTCAAAGTACACTGGTTTAATTACAAAACGCATTTCAACCATATTCAAGGATCTGAAGAATTTAATTATACAAATCAAAATAAATAGTCTTTTGTCAAAGGAGCAGCGAAATTTACATTATGTCGAACATATAAACAAATATAGAAAACATTAAAAATTTTTTTTCAGGATAATTACTTTATTATAATACACAGAATATTGCAGGTATCTTAAACAAATGTGACCTGCTCACCATTCTCTAAATGAGCTCAGGAAAAACATTTCAACTGATATTGTGTTCACTGAACATTTTATGATGGAAGGCAATGAAAATAGACTTCATCTTCCAAATTCCTTAGGAGCATGTTCACAGAAACATCAAAAGGGGAGGCATGTATATTAAAAAAATTGTCATAAATCATCTGGAAATAGCAGAAATATCACGATGTACTATCTAATGTTATAGAATGTTGCGGCGTTTACCCCAGACCTGTCGATGACTATTTCATATGTATAGAGTCCCAAACAGCAAAATTAGTGTGTTTTTCGACAAGTTAGAGTCCGTTTTAAAATTGTAAACAAAAAATACGAGGAATTGAATCATAGGAGAGACTTTAATATTGACATATTAAAGCGTAACAATATCTCAACTGAATTTAATTGCCTTTTCCAAATTAAACCTTAAACTGAAATCAATCAACCTACAAGGCTAGAAAGTAAAACATGTCTGGATAATTTTGCACATAATATGCATCAAAATTGTAATTCTGAGGTAATCGAACTTGCTCTCTCTGACCCACACCGCTCAAATACTGCGCCGTCGTATTAAAACAAAATATGATTTAATTATTGGCGCATTCAACGAAGAGATTTTAGTGAAGATAACATAAAAAGTTTCAAACCGCATTTCAAACATTTCTTTACGCGTATACAACACAAATGATGCAAACAATCCTTCAATTATTTTATAACTGATTTCAACTTTATTACAATTTATGTTTTCCTTTTAAATCTGTGACCATAAGACCATTTAAAAACCTCCAAATGGATATCACGCGGTATAAAAATATGTAGTAAAAGAAAAGAAAGCTACTATGGACCTACAGATTAAAAACTAAATATAATAAGATACGCTTAAAGAATATTCAAATAAATTGAAAAATATCCTTAAAATTAACTCAACGCAGTCAAAATGATTATGGGATAAAAACGTCATATAATAAATCCAAAACGACAGGCAAATTATAAAAGTACTACGTCGTCATCATCAAATAGTGCCATAACAAATATTAAATATAAAGATAAAATATTAATACACCTCAGGATATTTGTGCTTTTAACAATCATTTTATTGATAAAGTCCAGCCACTAACATACTAATCACTTAATGAAAATTCCCTTCAATAACTCAATGTTTATGAAACCATTCCTTATGATATATATGAAATAATAATGATGTTGCAACACAAATGCTTGGTCAGATATATACAGACAAAAAATTGTTAAAATTATGGCGAAGGATATTTCTGGACATCTAGTTAATTTAAATCTTTGTATAAGTACGAGGTTTACCCAGATAAATTAAATACGCAATAATAAAAATATTCAAGAAAGGAAACAAACTGGATATAAATAACTACAGACAATTGCAAATAACTCTCCATTTTCCAAAATATTTGAAAAATTCTTTACAAACAACTGTATGCATTTTTGAAAATAACAAATTATTTAAAACACAAAAGGTTTAGAAAGATAGAAATGTATGGCGGTATATGATTTCTTAAATGTTATTATGAGTAATTTAGATATAAAAAATCTGTATGTGCAATATGTTGTGATATGACACAGGCTTTTGATTATGTTGATCCAATTTGTTATCAAAACTTTATAAATATGGTGTAAGAGGAAATATATTACAATTGATCAAATCTTATCTTTTTCAAATAAAGCATTTCTATAGTTTCCCCAAATTGACGTTTTTAGGAAAAAGAAGAACAATTTCGTCTCGACAACGCACGGCGTTTACGTGTACCCAAGGCAGTGTCTTGGGTCACTGTTTTTAATCTATATTAATGATATTCTAATTTACCAAGCACCCTCTGACTTTATTTGCTGATGATTGTACATTGACAATTGAATTAAAGAATCAAAATGATGAAATTATGCAATTGAATCAATTATAGAATGGATGAAATATTAACCAATTTAAAATTAACCTAGAAAAAACAAAGTCAATGTTATTTGGTTCTCAATTTTCCGATTATTTAAATTAAACATTAAGTATGGAATAAAGAATATAGATCGACAGAGACAATTAAATTCTAGGTTTGAATATTGATTATAACTTTAACTGGAAAGAACATTTAATCAATCTGCTAAAAGTCAACAGCTCAGCATATATGCTGTCAAAACTATCGACAAATTAGCTAGGTTGAAAATAACGCATATTCGATATAGTGGATTCAAAACTGCGATATGGAATAATTTTTTGGGAAATTCTGCATAAACAGTTACTTTTTAAAGCACAAAAAGTGTATAAGAGCCATGTTTAGATTAAAATAAGAGACAGTTGCAGAAATTATTTTAAAGAAAATAAAATTTTGACTTTGGCCTCACTATACATTCTCGAAATAGCGTTTTCAGGAAGTAATCCGTCACTGTTTACACGGGTGTCAGATTTTATTATAAGAAATCGACGAGATAATCCAAATTATCCATCGAAGAGCTAGAACATCACGGATGCGGAATAGTGTATTTGTATGGCTCCAATTATTTACAATAAGTTACGAAAGAACTTAAAGATCTTAACCAATTTCAATTTAAAAAGCAACTGCGACTACGTTTAATCGATAGGCTATTACAACTTAACTGAATTTTGTAGCGATAAGGACTTTTAAGGATGTACACTGTTCAGTTTTATTTAATTAATTTGTTTTGTAATTTTGTAAATGATTTTAAATGAACATTATCCGTACACTAGTCCTATAAATTAATGTAAATTTTGTAACTTGACATTTAATTATATAATTCATTTTATCTTCTTATAATATTTGTACGCTCCGTGGAGCAAAACATGTGGGTCCGAATATGTTTGTAATTACACCTCAATTATATATGCTATACCATGTTTTTACAAATAAATGTCTTATTATTATTATTATATATATATATATATATATATATATCAAAACTGAACAATCTCCACACTGTGTCAATTCCAATGTTCAAAGGGCTAAAATATACTTTTTTTTTAAGATAATGCATACTTTTGAAACTTTACAAAAATTGATACAATAATTTTTATAAATTTATTAACGCATATGAAAATACTTGAATTTAGGGCCTTATTTCTCATTATTAAATTCATACAGGTTTTAAACTTAGCGAAACTTGATATGAGTTTCATAATTTCGAAATTCTTGCATCATTTGCTCTTGTCTGTCAAACTCTGAAACTCTCAATGGAAACAATATTGAATACATTATTAATCATGTTTCAACCGTATTTCAATATGCTATATAATTTGTTCGGTGATACAAAATTATAGTATGTATACAACCACAGTTTCGGACGATCCCCCACGAGATGGGGGACGACCTCTGTAAATGAGCGTCGGTGGATGCTGATGACACAGGATTGTACCTCTTGGCGATTTATGAGGGAGGCCTTTGCTCAGCAGTGGGCTCTGACAGGCTAAAACGACACAATTAGAGTACATATGAAATAGGATGTAAGTAAACGAATGTATTCTAAAAGATAGATACATTTAAATAATTTTGCGTTGTGAATCATATCAAATATCGTGATCTAGATAGTTATTTGTACTTACGAATATTGTGACGGTGTTAAGACAGCTAACGCTGTCATATTTTTTGTATACGACAAAATTAATTATCTAATTTAATTGTGGTCAAATTTAAAGAACTTTCTTCTACATAGAAGTATTACATAAGGATTGTAAATTGTATTACTTAAGGATTGTAAAGAGAATGCAACAGCAAAGGTAAGATAAGTTGTTTTTACATTAGAGATAATTCAATAAACAACAAGCTAATTTAATTTTTTTCACAGAAATGTGTAGATTTTATATCCATAGAAACGTTAACGTTTGGCAGGGGGTATATATTAATTATGATAATTAACGTTTTTATGACTGTACCGGTTCTTCTGTTACATCGATTATTGTTAGAGGTTTGAGGATAAATGAAAACGAAACGCTCGTCTAAATTTAACACAACCAATTTATTTAACGCAAAATAAAAATGTTATCAAAAAAAAATGTTGTGAACTATAGTTCATGACTTTGACGTAATGTCAAAAACAAGAAAAAGGAAGAGGTTGCTGATGCACATGCAAGTAGGGTTGTGGTCGTCATTTGACATTTATTTTTGAAGTGAAACTTCTTTCATTACGCGTCACATTTTTCCGTCACGCGCCATCTTATATTTATCACGTCACTAAAGGGCTTTGTTGATATTGTTATTAATAAGCCATTTATAACACAAATATATAATAACGACATCAATGATAGTATTAATTCTATTACAATTAATGAAATTTAATAATAATCTTTGTAGTAATAAACTAAAATGAAATAATTGTAGAATTTGTATTTATGTCTATGATAATAAAAGCCTTTTATTAAACTTTATCTAATTTAACTTTATTTAACCAATTTCTGTAAAGTTGCATATAGGAAAATATGTCTAACAATTTGCAAGGGTTGGGGATATATACTCTTTTACTCTAATATTATCATATTAAGGTTTCAAAAAATTTTGCAGTATAGTTTCTAAAATGTAATAAAATAGAGGTAGCAATTTTTTAAGGGTTATGAAATTGTGCATTGCGTTTCCTGTGATTGAAATTAGAAATTCTAGAGTTAATGCAAATTATTACATATCAAACGATACAATGACTCTTAAGAATTAAAAATCAATTTGTATGGTTTGACGCGTTTAAACATTAATTTGAGCAGAGCAAGGTTTTAATGACTTCATTTCCTATGCAGGTGTTCATGTCGACTGGAATTTGGCGGAAGTAATTAGGCGAGGCAAATGCGGAGCTTGTATATTTGACTTCAATATTTAGCTTCTCTCGCCACAACCGAGCTGTAGCAGACTGCGGTAAAATTTAATGTTTAGCCAAGCAAATTTCTGAATGCTTCCAAAAGCCAATAATATTATTACTACAAAAATTCTTACCATAAAAAATTGATATATTTAATTATTTCTATTGTTTACGCGAATATTATACGTCATGTTGTACCTTTTGTTAGAAGCGTAACTGACAAGATGGGGTACATTTTGAGGCTGGCTTCGATCAAAACTCATTTCAAGCCGCTGAATAAGATTAGTCCGGTCAATATCGATGGTGTTACTCTCGAAATTGTCGATGGATATGTCTACCTCGGGCACATATTGCAGTTGGGAAGACACAGCTTCGAGAGAAGCTAATAGGAGGATTCAGTTGGGCTGGGCAGCATTCAGGAAGCTACACCACATTCTCACGTCGCCGATACCGCAGAGTTTCAAGACAAAAGTCTTTAACCAATGCGTACTCCCCATCATGACCTATGGGACAGAAACGTGGCCTCTGACTACCGGTCTAGTCCACAAGTTTGCCGTAGCTCAGAGTGCTATGGAACTCGCAACGCTCGGAGTCTCTCTGTCGGATCAGACTCGTAATGAATTCAGCCGACAGAGAACGAAAGTACCCGACATAGCGCAACGGATTAGCTCGTTGAAGTGGCAGTGGGCCGATCACGTGGTCCGAAGAACGGATGGCCGATGGGCCCATAAGGTACTGGAGTGGAGGCCACGTTTAGGTAAATGGAGTGTTGGTCGACCCCCAACCAGGTGGGATGGCGATCTCCGTGCAGTAGCCGGTTCAAGTTGGCAGCGAGAAGCAGGGGATCGGCCGTCTTGGCGTTCACTTAAAAGGGCCTATGTCAAGCAGTGGACTGATAAAGGCTGATTATGATGAAGAAGATTGGTAAATTCCTACCACTTGTCAAGTGCAATAAAACTAATCAAATGATAAAACCAGTTCGTTTTGCATAGTTCGGTGTACAGACTAAAAATAATTAATTACAATTAAGATCTGGAAACCCCGCTTCAGCCCTGGCAACAAGACGCATGACATCTCAGTCTACCCCGTGACCACAGCCGCTGGAAACTGTTCGAAACGTCGGGAATTTAAAAATGTAAAATAAACGCGATAAAATCCATAAAGTCTTTTTATTTAATAATAATATATTTGTTATTTGTACGAAATTAACATTTATTTTGGATAACAGGGTGCAATAAAATATAAATTAATGATTGATAGAATAAGAAGCAAATACAAACCGCTTTTGGTACTTGTGATGCAAAGCTCTGAAATATTTTTCTTTTTTTTTAAGAAAATAAAGGAGTTATGCTACGCTTAAAGAAATTAATTAACTACAATTACTATATCATTGCTTTATTTCTTCTTTAATATAAATTATTTTTAAACATAAAAAAACCTTTTTACCCATGCATCATCAGTCTGGCACAAACATAGTCCACGGCTGGAAAAAGCCCTCCCCTAATACATCCCTATCCTTTAAGGAGTTGTGGATTGTTACCCATCATGCTGGTCCAATGCGGGTAGTGAACCGAGTTTTGACTTGCCCATCCAACGCATGGATCATCTTAATTTTCAGAAAATTGGTTAGTTCGGTGATTCACTCACATTGTCCTAACCAACTAGGAAACAACAATGAAAATCTGTTAAGTCCCTGCAGGATTCCAGCCCACGACCTGCGGTTTCTAAAGCACACGCCCATACTACTTGGCTACGGAAACAGTTTACCCATATTTTTGTATTTTTACATATTTTAAAAGAAAACTTGTAATTATTAATATTCATTTTAAGTTTTCTCAATAACATGTTTGGCGAATCCAACATTCAAAACTGTATTTCATAAATTTTAATACAACAATTTGAACAAGAAAAGTAACAGCTTTAGATATTTACCTATCGGTTCTGTTTTAATTACTTCGATTGATTCTACGATTCTTACCAATTTATTTTAATTTTCTGAATTGTGACAGGATTCAAAAAAGGCACAATGTCATTTATATAAATAATTATTGTTTCCTTCTATTCCGACATTTCTGACTTTTTCTAGTGCCCATAGTGAAGTACTGATGTTCCCGATTTGTTGCTTCGTTTCAAATATATCTATTTTGCAAAATGGTTGTATAGGCATAAACGCCGTGCGCCCTTACCATTTGGTGAACGTTGTACTGGTCTTATTGCTTCTAATAAGTAAAATAAAAACCTACCACCCAATTTGAAATGCAGTTATGAAAGACACGTACATATTACATCTAAAAAAGAGGTATACACAGAAGTCTTACGTATTTTTACACACAATTGGACATATAAGTAAAGGTCAAAAGTTTCTAACGTAAATGAACACTGTTGGGCATAGCGGAAAATCCACTTCACTAATTCTGAGTGTAATTTGTGAATGTTTATTGAACATGGGCTCTTATTGTAGGCCTTATTTTGAACTCAATTTGGAGCGCATGTTTTTCTTTTTGAAATATATGCCTGCTCTTAAACAATTAAAACTTTTGTGAGACACTACACTCAAAATATGCCTGACTTGATGGCGGGGGGTGCACATGGTGATTACGCACTGGTCACAATGTCACTCATGACAATATTAGTTATCCTGAGACAGGATATTTTTATAAGTAAATATTTATATTAAAAGTATCAAATTCCAATGAAAAGTTAATTGTACCTCCTCACTTTTTATCTCTATATCACCCCAAGAAATATAAATGCCATTGGCATTAAGTCCACCTGTGTACAACTTGTCCGTAAATTTTAATAAATATTAAACAAATAAATAAAATACAACATTTTATAACTAAAGACGATGTACTGGTTTATGTCATCTTACGCTATGTTTTATCACGTACCATCAGGGGAAACTATCGTCTAAACCAGAATAAATTCCTTACTGCTGCGATATTTAATTATGTGTACACCTAAAATAAGAAATATATATATTGCAAAAGCCGTTCAGCTCTTTTTTCCAATCAGATTCACATTTTCACAATCTAAAAGATAATTCCTTCCTGATCGGAACCGATTGAATGTTCCGTTCAACCGTATTTTGTTACAATTGGATTCAATGTTTAAGGAAGAAAGAAAGAAATTGTTTTTTTTTTTTCAAATATTTTGTATCTAGACAAAAAAAATCCAAAAGCAACTTCATTTCGATAAAAAAGAAAAGAGGATATTAAATCACATCATTTGATGTAATTTTTTCCGATATAGTTTAATTTTACTATTTATACAGATTCAAAATATTCAATTCAATGTCATATATCTTCTGTATAGGTTCTGAGTAATACATAAGTTTTTTTAGTGTAAAACAAAATCCTACTTTCGTAACCAGGGGATATTAATATCGGCAATGCAGCAGATTGCGTGGTAGCGATTTCTTATGAAATTGACTTTTCAGTCTTTTATTTGATTTCCTTCGATCTTAATTTATTTTTAATTTAGTAATCATTCGCCAAGGATTAATTATTTTTATTGTTTTTACCTCTTTCTAGACTTATGAACTCAAGGCTTTAGAAAAGCACAGTTTTACATTATATGAGAAAAATCGTATGAATAAAATTTAAATAAAATCCCGTTAATTATCCCCTTCATTATTATGTATATAATAACCTTTATCCTATTAATATGTAATAACCTTTAACACATAAACGTTCCTTAACTTCCCTTTTTTAAATTAATAATACAAATGGCCTCTTGTAAAAGGAGATTTACCACCATTAAAATCATATATAAAAACTAACTTTATTTCAGCCCAGTAGGTCATCATGAGAAGAACGCATTGATTGAGAACTTCCTTCTTTAATCATTGCGGTATCGGCGGCGATGTGACAACGTGGCTCGGCTTCTTAAATGTTGCCCATAAGCATATTTTCAAAACAAAATATTTGACACAAATATCAAACAATCAACTCGAAAGTCTATTTATTTTGTTTAACATATTTACCCACGACTTCGTCCGCGTGAAATAGGAGTAATGTCCGTAAGTTATATTGATATATATATATATATAGTAAATACGGACAGACCGACAGACAGACAGACGCTGTTACTTCGCATTAATAATATTAGTATGGTTTGAAATTGAAGATTTTATTGCTCTCTCGGAAAGAATTGAAGTAGGTTATCTTTAGATTTTTCTCAAATTGATGAAACTATTGGTTATCGAAGACAATTATAGAATAATAAAATAATTAAAATTTCATAATATTTAATAATTCCATAAAAGCTCAAAATGGATAAATCAAAAGCAGTATATATTACAATAAACAGTAATTTAACAATAGCTTAACAATACTCATTTTATAAAAATTTAACAAAATAAATTTTCTACTGAATTCAAGCTAACGTAAAATGTAAACCTGAGATATATGTACATTTTTCAGATATTTTATATCTCAATACAGGCGTGAAGCAAACGTAGACCTCCCTTGTGGTGACAATATCTGTTACTTTTAAAGGACGTGGCAATACGTCTTGTCAAAGTCTCCGGGGATATTAGATGCCATTGGATTTTATTACGCATATATTTATGAACTTAATCTTTATAAAAACTATTTTATATTTTAGTTCTGATTCTTTTGTTAATAACGAGTGAATATAAAAAACGACTGTTATATAAAAAGCAGGGAATAGATGAAGAGTATATAAATACAGAATAGCATAATAGTACCTTTTCGTAATATTAGCAGTATGCATTATAATATATTTGTGAATGATAGTTTTTATTCTTTATTATTTTATTTTTTACTATTCTTTATGCCACTGCGCAAAATTAAAAATATTTTAAAAGCTAGTCTCAGCCTGGTGTACGAGCTCAATTTAAAGAAACATTAGGAATAAAATATATACATGAAACGCAAAAAATAAAATACTTTTTGGACCTCTTACTTTCAAATTAGGTCATTCAATTAAACCTATGTAGTCCGTGTACGCCTTACATGCGCTCTAGTTTCATTGACATTTGATTGACACTCACGCTACCGTGGCGACTGGCACGCTACGTACTATGAATCACAATACGAATTTACTCGCATGCTATCAGTTATTTCTTTATTAGCTTATTTGCAATTAGTGTAATGGACTGCCTACCATTTACCATAATTCTTTTCTGAAAGTTTACTAATATTTTTTTTTAAATATCAAGATATCAACAATTTTACCATAATCAGAGAACTTGTTTCAAATTTAAATTGTTACAGAAATAAAATACCGTTTATGTATTTTTTTACTTTTGGAGTGTTAAAACATTAGCATTGTAGCATTACCATTAGATTGTTTCAAGTTTTTTCCTTAAAGCTTTGAATGAATGAGAAATAAGTTTAATTTTCCTATTCTGCGATTAGGCTTTTAAATAACCTATTTTCTGTCCCTATAATTTTTTAAGTAATTGTTTTACATTCGGTGGTATTAAGATGAAGCTTATTATTCGTTACAGCATAATGATAATCGGTTAAGATTTTCCTGAAACTTACAATGATCATTAAAGTATTCTATACTATGATACAATTTAGAATCATTTGCGTACAACAAGCAGTTGCAATATTTTAAACAATTGTTTTTATCATTAATAAATATTACCGATAAGAACAGCCCTAAAATTGATTGATCATTATTCATTTTTGCGGGTTATAAGGTTGTGTAAAATATCTATCCATGATAAGTACGATGTTTGTAACGATGTATTAATTATAAGCTATACAATATTGCTTCATTAAAGATGTATTAACCAAGTACGTTGTGCTTTGAGGCTTAAATATTCATGGAGTGATCTTCAAATATACGCAACCTTGGAAATACGGACAATAAGGTGTGAGCATGATTTGTATCTTTATCGGTCCCATAGCGGTGATAGAACCCTTTGCGCTTTAGCACAACTCTGTGAAATTTTAAACTAATATGTACTAAAAATTATGTCAAACTCGCATTAACAGAAACTACCGTAATAAAAAATCGTATCCTAATTGATAAGTGAACAAAAACGCAGGCCCGGCGGGGTCGCCGTAAACTGTAATGAGTTCCCGCTTTCCTAGCCAAAGCAACATGAGGCAGTAGCAACTGTTGGTTTTTAAAATGTATACCGACAGTTCCATCTTGGCAGCCACGCATATCCCTGTTACTCACTCCATAAAACAATAATGGCTTTTGTTGGTGTGAGTACGACCTGACTAGTCTTTTTTGAGGCCGGCTATGAAAGGCACTTTCTCACATATGAAAAGGCCGTAGGTACTGATCTCTATTACTAAGATAACGTGGCAACCTATTAGGGGCAATTATCAAATACCAGTTTCACCACGTATTAAATATAAAATACGAGGAATTTAGTACAAAATAAGATTAGAAAACTAGTAATAGTTCAGTAAAATAAAATGCTGGGAGTAGTACACTTACCAGACATTTTTTTTTCAAAATATATAGGCATTAAATAATGGTAATTATAAATTATAATGTAACGACTAAGTAAAACTTTAAAATAGCAAAGCCGTATCACGATTTACTTATAACATTAATATTTACCTTATTAACCTACATGCATCAAACGTTATCGTATAACCAATAGTCACAAACAGAAATAATTTATCAAAATCACAAAGCGGAAAGACTATCTACGTAATGAATAGACTCCGATTTGTCATGCGTCATAAATTACGTCACAGTACGTTTTAGTACGTAGTAAGTACAGCTTCGTGATTTTAACACAATGAACGCGCATTCGTAATGTAGTTGTAACATAGCAATCGTTAGGGTAATATGTTCCGAACTACCCAATAATAAGTTTTAATAAGTTCAATTTATTCAATACTTTATATTTGTATTTTTAAGAATAAGTGAGACAGGCAACGAATCTGGTGGGAGTACAGCTGATGTATTAACAAATATTTACAATCACAAGACATTGTCCGGGACAAGGGCTACTGCGACTGTCAGCTTATAGACGAGGCAGGTTGTTTCTCAAATTTATTTCCTTAGGGAGTGTGAAAATCAAATAAGACGATACATTACAATTATTCATCTTAGGATTCAAGAAAAGTTCTCGCGTAGGTTGTTCGCTACGGTATAATTGATAATTGAGTCTGTTTCGCATTTTTCAAAATTAATAATTGGAAAATTATTTTATTTCTTTAAAGTTCGAGGGAGTAAGTCCCCGTTTTAAAGAGGGGCATCTGGGGCGTTACAACCGCGGCGCCTATTTATGCTGGAAAGCGGTAGTGTGAAAACACTATTGTTTTCCGATTTGCAGGACACCTTAGCCAATGTATTTACTGGGTAAATGACATGCAAGATCTTGTATCTCTGTATGGTAGGCAGTGCGTAGGTACGTAGGATACCCCTGATTCTGAATCGGCAATACCAATGCCAAAGGGCACTGGTGACCACTTTCCATCAGGCGGCCCAACTGCTCGTCTGCACTACTTGCAAATAAAAAAAGTAAAACACCTCGTTTAGACATTATAACAGGAGAACAATCCTAATAATTAATATTTCTTCAATACATCAGTCATTAAAGTTATGCCGTTTTTTTTAAAAGACCGACGGACGCATTTATTTATTTATTTATTTATACTTTAAGCACTAATTGTACATAGGCGGACTTAATGCCATAGGCATTTTCTCCCAGTCAACCTTAAGGTGGTGCAGAGATAATAAGTGGGAGGTCACAGATAAAATGAAAAAGAAGAAGTACCGGTTAAATATAAGTTAAACATATATATAAAAGATACCTATAAATAAAACAATATATATTATGATATAGATACATATGCATATATATATATACACGTAAATATATATAATTAACATATATATGTATATATAATACTATAAATAAATATATATAAATATATATATATATATATATATATATATATATATATATATATATATATATATATATATATATATATATATACATACATAATTATAAATAGAATGATTGATACAAATTACCACATAAGTATATACATGACGACAGTATTAAGTTATATTTTGCAAGTCTTTTAATAGGTGCTCTTTGGTTTTCTTTTTAAAAGTAATATAACTTTTGGCCATCCTGATTTCAAGAGGTAGCCATTCCATAAAAGTACAGATTGGATAAAGAATGTACAGTGCATGAGAATCAGAACGTGAACAGGACATTGAAGTAGACGATTATGTCGATCGAAGATGTTTCTTACTGACTTCATGTAGATACGAGAAATAAGAAGATATATACGAGGTGTAGTAGGAGAATTTAGAAAGGAATAAAAGTAGTCAGGGCTCGTAAGGGAGCGTCGCTGACGAATAGGTAACCACTGAAGTTGGGAACGGTATGCAGAAATGTGGTCATATTTACGTAAATTGAAAACAGATCGAATGCAGTTATTGAGAAGTCGGTCAAGTTTGTTGAGGTGATCTGCATTCAGGTCAAAGTAGCACATGTCACCGTAGTCGACAAGAGGGAAAATTAAGGTCTGCACGAGCATGACTTTTGTCTGAATAGGCAAAAAGTTTTTAAAACGATAAAGGCATCGCAGAACGCTCGTCACTTTCCTTACAACGCTTGCAACTTGAGCATTCCAACTCAGCGTTGTGTCAAAATATAAACCAAGATTTTAACCTCGGTGCTGGTGGAATAGGCTGCTATCAAAAGTAATTTGAGGAAGTGATGCCATATCAACCTTTCTCAAAGTGCGTGCGCTACCTAATAAGATAGCTTGACACTTTAAGGGGTTAACGGTTAATCCAAACTTACCACACCATATTTTGATAGCCGCTAAGTCGTTATTTAGCTTTAGGATCGCTTCGGGTAGTTTATCAAATGATTGTTGAGTGTACAATTGTAAGTCATCGGCATAGAGATGATACGCACATTGAAGATCATGAATGATAAAATTAATAAATATAGAAAACAGAAGTGGGGAAATAATGCCGCCTTGAGGAACGCCAGATTCGATGTTTAACCAACGTGATGATGATTCATCCACATTAACCGATTGTTGGCGACCTCGAAGATATGAAGTGAACCATTCAAGCACTTCTTCAGAGACCATTAAATGAGAGAGGATTGCAAGAAGGATGTCATGACTGACGGTATTAAAGGCGTTAGTGAAATCAAGTAGAACCAAAACTGTAATCATGGTGGATTCCATACCCGACTTTATATCGCCAGTCACTTTGAGTAGGGCTGTAGTGGTGCTATGACCAGGTTTAAAACCCGATTGCAAAGAACTTATGAGCTTGTTACTGAATATGAAGTGAGAAAGTTGTTTATGAACACAAAACTCGAGCACCTTAGAAAGGAAGGGCAAAATAGAGATAGGTCGATAATGCGTGAGAAGTGAAGGTTGGAGCACTTAGGAAGCGGTCGGATGATAGCATTGCGCCATAAGGATGGGAAAGTCCCAGAAAGTAGAGAAGTTAATAATATGGGTAAGCATTGGGAAGGAAAATCAAGGATAGGAATGATCATGCGTCGGCTAACGCATTGAGGCATTGAATTTTATAATAATTAAATATTAGCACCACATGAAGTTTCCAATTTAATCTTTATTGTAACTTCAATTTATTCGGACTTTGAAACCCCTAGAGTAGAATGTATATAATCTAAGTCAAAATATAGGTGCGAAATTGAACCCTTCATAAAGTTTCTCAAACATTGTACAGCTACTACACCGTAATAGGAATTGATTAAGGTTTCCGTTTTAATCACTTAGGAACAAACGACTATTAGCAGAGCCGTTATTATAGTAAGTCAAAGAAACTTCAAAGTAACATTGGCTGTTTTGACAACCTTTAGTAATAATAAAAAAATATGAGAAAGGAGGCGTATACTAATTGTTAATATATAATAGATATAGGGAACTAAAATATGATGGATATGTAAACATATTGTATTTCACAAACTCCTTCTCTACATAATTTTAAGCACTAGTTTAAATCGCAGCAAAATAAGGTTTATATGCACATTTTGTTATTCTTTTTAAACAACGTGCCGTTCTTGCTTCAAGAACCTAGTTATTTAGGCGATACATAATATATATTTAAAAGTGTGATTCCAACACACCTGCCAGTTTAAAAATTGTAAAATAAAAGTCAATATTTGCCTAATATAAACATTAAATATTATTTTTTTAATTATGAAAGCCAAATAAATAATTAAGTAACGTTAAAAAGCTTTAGTAGTCCAATAGAAAGTAATTTTACGAAGGTGGTGTCACCACCTTCCTAAATCTGTAAAGCATAACGATACTTCTGGAATGATATTGAAATAGCCCTAAGGGGCAAAGGGCGTAGGAGGTACGAGAATTAAAAACGCTTGAATATTATGACCTCTTATCTCTTATCTTTAGCCTCTAGTCTCTATGGCTCAGATAGTAGAGCTGATAAAAAGGACAATACCAGGTGACTATCGTTTTAATTTTAATAGGTAATGTTTTAATTTTAATTTAAAATTTAAAAAAATGTTTTAATTTTAATTAAAAAAAATGTGTTATTCTATCTTTCTAAAATACTAAAGCAGAAACATGTCTACAGACCGGAGTTCGAAAGCACGCCGCTTTTTTAAGGCTTTTCACCCAAATTTTCTGTTAAATATAATACGCAATGTGATGCTTCCGCGATATTCATTTCCTCCCATTAATTGCTTATACCTCAAAGCGCCATCAGTTAACGCTCAAAATTTTCATATGTCGGGCCAATTACTTTTTAATTTGATCAATAATGTTCTGATTGCGATTTTATATTATCTGTGAGTCTTTTGCCATTGTTTGTTATTTTTTTTGACGTCTTTACAAAACCATTCTATAAAACAACTATGAAGTAACTATATAATATTCTTAAAATTTATATATTTTTTAGTCCTAGTACTTTGGTTTCGACGCCAACTGCCTTTAGCATTACATCAAATCTTGCGATACTAAAAAGTAATAAATGTTAAATTGAAATAAAGAACTTGATTATTTGTAACTGAACGGAACGAATGTAGTTTACTTTTTTATTGCTGAAGATGACTTTTTCTTTGATTGACATTGCTTAGTGATATATTTTTCTTTCAATCTTTAGTAAGAGCGGTTAGAGTACTTTATTTTCCCAGTTTGTCCAAAAACAATTTGAGTAATACTTAAAAAAGTAGGCAGAGCATTTCTTTTAGCCTCAGTTGAAGTTTAATAATGATTTACCACATTAATGAAATTACCAATCGAGTATCATGTACAAACCAGTTCAGATCCATTACTTTTTTTGAAAAAGAAAACGTTTACATACTTACAATATTTACTACACTACCTTCAATTACTTCAGAATATTAAGGATATTGTTTTTTGTTCTTTTCAAATTTATTTTTTGCGGTATTTAAGATATAAGTCCTAAGAACTATCCAATTTTATCTAGGTAATCTAACCTCACGATGACTGTAATCACGCTGTATAAATCGGACAGATAGCTTGTTCTTAAGACAAATAACACCCTAATCTGCCACACAGGTTAGCCAAAAGTTATTAATTATCCTTTAGTCGTTTTCTAAGAATTTACTTGGCAGATGTGCTACAAGTCTGACACTCCTCGTCTACCGAGGAGGAGGAGGACCCACTTACAAGTCCAAGTTAGAAATAAGTAATATAAAGTAGTTATTTAAAATGTAATCGTATAAAGCATAATAATGTTAAAAATGTGTACAAACTTAACTCAAATAGTTTCGTTATTGGCAAACGAGGTCGCGGCAAGGGCCTATAGTAATTAAATGTAAACTTTTAGCGATAGAATAAGTTTTCGGTTCCAGTTTAATACCAATCAGGAGTTTAATCTGAAATAATTTGGCGCTAAAATTTCTAGAAACAATTTCAATATCGTGGATTTCATTATTATTACTTTGTATCATTTAATGAAATGTGGTAGTCATAAAAGATAAAGAAATTCTTATTGCGTCATAAAATCTATATGCATATTTTCTTCTTATCAGCGTGATCTTTAAAGCAATACACACTTGTGAAGGTTAACATAAGGTACTAATGAAAAGTTTGTGCGTATATCAAATAAAAAATAATAATATCCTAACATTTTGCGGCATTGAGGAATTCTGTGGATTCATGCCCTACGTGTTTCAAAATTTTTTTGTTTATTTAATTACCAAATTATTAGTCGTGTACATATCGTGCGTACAAGCTATAACTTTATATTATAAATAACTAACTTATTTTGATCATTATATATGCTTGTTTTTTATTTATAATAATATTTCATAGATTGCAGTGCTCTACCATCAGATACCTTACTATAATATAAATGCAAAATATGTTACTGTATTTGTATTATAATTTACTTATTAAATAAAATTACTTGACGGATTTTATCGCGTTTATTTTACATTTTAAATTCCCGACGTTTCGAACACTTTCCAGCGGCCGTGGTTAGCGGGTAGACTCATACTCGACTGTCGGCTATCGACTCGGCGTCGACGGTCTACCCGTGACCACGGCCGCGAATGTCAGCGTCGGACATAAAATAAATAAACGCGATAAATCCTAATAATTTTATTTAATAATGTATAATATTCGCGCAAGCAATAGAAATAATTATATTTTACTCTTTATTTCTAAATTAACTAACTAATTATAGGTGGTCTGTAATTTTTCTATTATTTTAATAGTAATACGGCAATTTAAATAAATCATTACAAAAATATATATTTTTTTGCTTTTTATTACTTTCAAAATTTTACTAAGCAATTTTAATAATCATAAAGTTATGTAACTGTCTAGTTTCCTTGTTAAAAACTCTTTATCGACGGTCATTCAAGAATGGTACACTGTGGTACTATGGTACCACAGTGTATATAATAGTACGCTATTATATTATTTTTACCTATTGACCAGGTGGAATATGATGTACACTTGTGTCCTAAAAGTTGACTTGAAAAAAATGTTTAAAATTTACCATATTGTAATAATAACCTTAAATTGTCTTAAATTAAAAACGACGGAAACTTAAAGTATTTAATTGATATTATAAATTGAAATATAAATTTAAAAAAATTTAATTTGAATCAAACGACCCACTCATCATCATCAGCCTGTGTTAGTCCACTGCTGGACATAGGCCTCCCCTAATGCACGCCACCGCTTCCGATCTTCGGCTATTCTCATCCAACCCACACCGGCCAGTTTGCAAATGTCGTCACTCCATCTTGCTGCAGGGCGTCCTACACTACGTTTGCCGAATTTCGGTCTCCACTCCAGAACTTTTCGACTCCAGCGGTCGTCAGTTCTGCGGCTTATATGACCGGCTCACTGCCACTTCAGCTTACTAAACAATTTCGGAACATGACGTCTCCTTGTCTTACCGCGGTGCAGGAGGATAGGCTCAGTCTGCCCACTTTGAACTACGACAGACATAGTGGCGCCGTTGTACAGACATCTCAGCATCTCGATACATCGCCAATCAATTTAGCACCGCTTTAAGGACTCGAGGAAAGACCAGGTCTCGATGGAGTCAAAAGCCTTCTATAGGCCTTCTCATAGTCCACAAATGCCATGCACGTGGGCTGGTTATACTCAAGTGTCCTGCCTCACTGTATGGATGTAGGTCTATGGTCTGTAACCCCGAAGACCAGCCTGTCTCGAGGCTCAGCTTCTCGAGTTTCGTCCAAGACGCACGGGTGGTTATCCTCAAAGTACACTTATGCATTGAATCAGGGTCATGAACCCCGAAGGCTTTTCAAAGGGTCTTTGATTTTGCAAGAACGATCATAACCCTCAAGCACATGACCTGGAGTTCTCCGAGAGAAGGCAGGGTTTAAAAGACGACGAGTCTCTTCAACCGCTTTCTGGACGGACAAAGAAACCCTCGTGCCTGCTCGGTCCCGGAAAGGGCGGTAAGACAGGTCCTCAGACCGTTCCGGGAAAAGCTGGCCCGTCCTCCCGGGCTTTTCCATATTGAAGTTGCTCAAGAGCCCCTCGATTTCATCTAGACCGATTTCTGGAAGATCCTCCGACACATGGCGGGTAAGGTGCTCGAGAATCTTTCTCATCCGGCTCCGGTGTGCCGAATCGACGCGTATAACTGGCTGTAAATGCTTTCAACCTCCGAGAGAACCTCTGGTCTCAAAGCGACGACTTCTCCGTTCTCTTTGGTCAACTTCGTTGATGGCTTCTTCCAAGCTGTTGTACGAAGACTTTGGACCCCGGTTTTGCTCAATAGCTCTCGTATTGAGAGCGTATTGGAGATGACGGAGGTCGCGCCTTACCAGCTTGGAGATGATCTTGTTAAGAACCCGCTGTTCTAACAAAGTGACGGTTGGATCATTTCGTCGCTTTGCAATGAGATCTAGTGTTTCTCCCGAAAGTTTAGACTTTTTGCCCGTACGTCGAAGACCGCAGAGTTTTGCACCCTCGTCCCGAAGAATTTCTACCACTCAATCGACCCACTCTACCTGTTCAAATAAATCGTCAAAATCCGTTGCATAGTTTTAAATAATAAAGCAGAAATAGGGATAGTGACTGCCTCCGAGTGGTATAGGCGTTTGCTTTAAAAACCGGAGGTCATGGGTTCAAATTATGCGGGGACTCAATGAATTTTCATTGTTGTTTCCTGGTTGGTTAGAGCAATTTGGACCGATCACCCAGTCGTCTGAAAAGTAAGATGATCCATGCGTCGGATAGGCATATAAAAAGTTGGTCCACCCACCAACCCGCATTGGACCAGCGTCGTGGGATATGGCCCAAAACCCCCTAATGGATAGGGGCGTATTAGGGGAGGCCTATGTCCAGCAGTGGACTATGAAATGCTGATGATGAATGAATGAATGAAATAGGGATATAGAGACAGGGAAAGCTACTTTGTTTGATATTATGTAGCGATAATATAAAAATATATTGAACCGTAAAAAGTATAACACAGGACACTAATTACATAGTATATGAAATTATTAGATTGAGATCAATTTACATTTTGCTAATTAAAGAAGGATTCCCATCTCAAAAAGTTAACTTTATAAAATATTTTGAAGTAAAATTATTCATCGAATGGAGTTCAAATATTTGAGCTGTATAGGCTGATGATGATTACTTCTTCTAAAAATTTAATACTGTATTAGTAATGCTGCAGAACAAATAATTGGTAACAACAGGTTATTGAATCCCAACTAACACGCATTACGAGTAAAACGTTTCAACAAATAAAAAACGCGGTTGAAAATTATTTTCGATCGGAATTGATCACAATCAGTTTCATCGCAACAAAATGTGAATGGGAACAGAAAGCTGTTTAAAGCGTTTTACCATTATCCACATCATTGAGTTCCAGATTCTTTTAATTGTTTTAGGTATTGGTAATTGAATATTAAGACACGTATCAGCAAATATATTAAACAAATACTATGAAACGTGAATAATATTAATATTTATTAAAAATTAATAGCTGTTTGTAAAATCGAGACAAATTACGTTTTACTATTCCTGTAACTTGCTATCTTTGCTTAACTCTGGTTTCTAAAATAATTTTTTTTATTTACACAATGTAAGTGTTCTTTGTTACTGAAAATATGATTCGGCTAAAATCTAAAATTTTGAAAATGCCAATTAAGTTACAAGTGGACGTTAGTTGTAATGAAATATTAAAATGTTGCTGTTTTTCTTCGAAAAAGGAAAACATTTAAGAATATAATACTATAATCTTGTACTTTTTGTTCTTAAAATATTTAGTAGAGGCAGTTATCTGCCTCCGTAGCCCAGTGGCATAGGCGTGTGCTTTAGAAACCAGAGGTCGTGGGTTCGAATCCTGCGGGGACTCAACAAATTTTCATTGTTATTTCCTAGTTGGTTAGGGAAATTTAGGCTGATCACCAAATTGTCTGGAAAGTAAGATGATCCATGCGTTGGATGTTCATGTAAAAAGTCGGTCCACCCACCAACTCGCATTGGACTGGATCGTGGTGGAGTACGGTCCAAAAACCCCCTAATGGATAGGGGTGGGATGGCTGATGGTGATGATGATGATGATGATATTTCATATTCGTCCAATATTTTTGCCATGAATTCTAAAAAAAAAACTTTGATTGTATTAATAATTAAACGGTGTATATGAAGCACAGCACGCTGTTCCGAACTTTTAACTACTTTCCAGATAAGGTTTTAAAGTTAATGGATAGTGCATTTGAATTGTTTCATCCTTTCCTATCCGTATTAATATTTATGATTGATAGTAAAAGTACTAATATGAATATTAATTAAAAACGCAATTAAACACACAATAATAAATAGTCCTGAGTCCGAGGTTTGTAGAGTTCATGATTATTTATGTAACTAAATTCCTTAAATTAAACTCTAAACATTAAGAGCAATCAACATGTTTAACAAAAACAGGCAAAGGTAATCTCGTAGTAGCGAAAAAGCACTTTCCATTTGTATAGCTGTGATAATTGGACGCTATTCACAATGAACGTAGGCGAACCTTTTTTAGCATTAAGTTAATTTAATTAAAAAAGAAATCTTGTTTTGTAATAAATACACAAGTGATTAACTTGTTTATTTACGTTATTAAAAGAAGAGAATATTTCACGAGAACCAAATAAAATAGGATCACACTACAAATACTGCTTTTTTAGCAAAAAAAATTATTAGGCCGCCACGAAGGAGCGTAGGAGCTTGCCCTAACTGCTATAGAAATTGGGAAAAATATTAAAGGTACAAAAAATATCAAACTGCAAAACAATAGATCAAATACATTTCAAAAGAAGAAAATCAAAATATTGGTGAAGCGTTGATCCCATATTTTGTTTTATATTTAAGGCATTGTGATATTTTATTACATTGAGTACATGTGTTTATGCTGACCTAAAACAAAGCTCCGACCGAAACTAACAAATCCGACGCTGACACATAACTATTTGTTAATCCGAGCTACATTTATTTAGGTCATCGCGTTAATAGACCGTAAAGCTGATGTATGTTCACAACTTAAGTTGTAATACCCTGATCTTTATAATCTTAAAACTAGAAATTCGTCACTTCATCCAAAGTACCCTTTAACATTTAAGCAGTTATAAGTGCGTATACCGATTACCAAAATTTTTTTTAACCTTTTTCGAATGACGATGTTAGAAATGAGACTGCAATTAATAATTACGCAATCTTTTTAATAATTACATGTGTAACATATTTTTCTTTGTTGTCGCTCTACATTACTGTTATTTCACTTTCTACTCTTACTATGTTAACATATTTAAGGTTATAGGGGATGTGGTTATATTGGAAGTATTCCTTGAATCGAGTGACCAATTTTCTCTCAGAGTTGACTCAATATCCCGGCTGTTGAAATAAACTTGTGCACTATAAATAGTAACTTAAAGGAAAAAATATTACTTACTATTTATTTCTATAATCACGTAACATTGTTTGATAGCAACACACTGAGCAAGCCTGTCCTGTTGCTGGCTGTCACAAACGTCATTTATTGTTTAGTTACAGGAAGAAAGACGTTGTTGACATGGTACAAGATTAAATTAGCCGTTGAAAAATTATTGTTAATTATGACGTCATATTATAAAATAATCAAAACGTTCATTTTAAAATAGGACAAAATTGAATGACAATTTAAGAACAGAATAAATATAAAGTAATATTATATAACTCATATTAATATGGTATAGAAATTACCAAATAAGAAAAACTAATAACTTTTCACAATTGTGATGACTCTGACATACAGCAAACTTCCCAAAATACTTGCATAATTATACATATTAAGAACAAATTTAAATGCATAAAGATAATAAAAGAACATTAACAAGGTAAAACATTTTTTATAACAGGGCTTTTAGAATTCGGATAGTAATATAAAATTCTTAAGAAAACATTCGTTTTATATTATTTAAGTTATAAAATTATTTATATTCGGCTTTACCGAAAAAGATTATTCGATACGTCAATCAGTCAATGCCGGCTAATCCATCAATAATCAAAACTTAATTATTCAGATTTACAGTTTATTATGCGTCTTTAGTTATTAAAATAATTTTGCCATAAAAAAAATAATTCAAAAACTTCATAAAACTAGTTGAACTAAAAATAGAACAAGCTGTTAACTTTACTATAAAATTGTAACCATTGCAAATCAATTGTCCCTTCATAAAACTTTCTATAAATATTCAAACCATGAAAATAGCCAATGCATAAAGTTCTTGCCCAATGGTATATATTCAGTGTAGATCGTACCTTTATATCTGACTTCATTTCGAAGAGGAGTAGAACTAAACGGTACCATTTTTTTAACATTACTATTTTTCCTTAACTTGTGATTAATTAACAAATTAAATGTTGTTTAAAAAATATAAATATATATCTATTTTTTTACCTTCAGCGATTTTTAAAGAGGATGTTTCTTCGATATTTGTAAACTTATTGAAAAGAAAATTACTGGATAATCAATGTTTGAAGGATAATTCAATTAATTTGTGAAGATATCTGAAAATTATTGTTTCTTATAGTGATAAAGTTAGTGTTTTTAATTTTTTTGCCAAATTCTTATTATTTTTTCGTATAATAAACCAGAGGTGAAAATTTCAAATTGCAATTTAATGTCTTCAATAATTTTTTCTTGAATTTAAATGTGCTTTAAATGTACATATTCCTTAGAAATAAATTACAATATAATAAAAAAAAATTAATGTTACCAAGCAATGTTGTCTATAAAATAAAACCAAATCCAGACTTTAAATTTTTCACATCATTTTAGTCCACTAAATCGTACCAAAACATCGTAATAAAATACAATGAGGAAATTAACATGAAAACGATTACTGAAAGCATAAAACAAAAAAAAAACATTTCTTCATTTTTAATTGTGAGGAACACATAACACATTATTGTCTGTACTAAATGGAATGCAGCGGTGTACCTACAGATATAAACTTCTTGCTTTTAGCAATTAGATTGCAGCTTGTAAACATTCTGGCTGACTAACACTAACATCGTGTTAGGCGACCACGGAATTTGCTCCTAAGCGTGTATGGTTGAACAACTTTCAGTTACTTTAATGAAGCTGTGTTAAGGATAATTGTTGCGAAATATTCTAAAAGTAAGCCCCGCAGTAACAATATATTAATTAAACAATTTTAATCAGCCTGTAGATATCTCACAAGTTATGTACCAAACAAAAATTAACAACTATTTTTATTTGCTTTTTTTAAATGATTGATTAAAGTGACGAGATAAGGACGACGTTTAGCTGATGGTTAGTGAAACACTCTGAAAAGTGGTGTGGAAATATACCGGATAATGCATTTAACAGTTGCACGCTGCTATTTTTCACTTCATTTGTTGATTTAGGATTTGTTGTGATAAGGGTTTTTTTTTGGTTTCTATTTTAAACGTAACAGTCGAACTAGTTTTGAGCAACAATCGACATGTTTGAATTCATTAATAGCTTTCAGAACAAAAAATACAGAAAAAAGTATTTAATAACATAAAATTAGGAGAAATTTCTTTGAACGTATTATAAATTTGTCTTAGGTATTAAGTATTCTGTAACAAGCATTCCGTTTACTCAATATTTGTTTTTTATATTTTAAAGATATGAATAAAAGCTTTAAGTATATTAATTTGCTTCAACTGTAATAGAGTTTAATAAGAACAAAAACCGAAGAAAAAAACACAAACAAAGACTTTAAAAGAGTTAGTTAAATAATATATATAGCCAAAAAAATTATAGTACGATACAAAAATCTTCTTTTTGCTTGAATGCTTATAAAAATTCAAATTAAAGTTTCGTAGACCTATAAAAAGTCAACTCTTATTGAGATTAAGAAAAGTAGAAACTCAAAGAGTTTCTTTCAAGCCGCAAGATGTGACTTGCAGCTATGTAAAGAAAGTAACTAAGTCCTCATTTCCCTAATGCGTTTCATGACATAAGAAAAACCTTAATATAACTGATGCTGAATAAGAGTAGAATATCAAAATTGCTAACATTTAATTTCCGATTACCTTAGTTAATAAAGAAATATTTAATTAACTACTTTTATTTCCAACAAGAAAAAAATTTAAAAAATCCGCGCCGACCATTTTAGAAACTTATATAAAATGAATAAACAACCGCATTTTATTGTGTCTACAACTGTTGGTGTCTACATATACAAGATTAGTCTTGATTTTACTCAAACAACTTTCATATATTTCATTTAAAAGATATATCTTTTTTTCTTTATTTATGCTTAAAAATTGTTTTAATTTGAAATTTATTGTTATTGTTGGGCCTCTTTTTAAATATTTATAAAATTATGTGTATATAAAAACCTCCTTCTCTTTTTTCAGAATTTCAAGTAAGTAAGAGTGATAAAGAACGCCTCGAGAAGAAAGAAATTCCACGCAAGCCTCAAAAACTGAAGTTCACATTTGAGAGGGTGCTTGGTCTTCTCATCATTTGTCGACTGATTAATGAAGGAATTTGAATAAAATTTAATGGTTTTATCTTGCTTGCTTGTATTGTTAAAAAGATGCTAAACAAGTAGGCTTGATATGATAGCAAGTGTTATTATTTTTTTTCCCTAAGAAAGGTCTTTAAAAACTAAGGAATACATAGTTGATGTAAGTCACATATTAAGGACCGTCTTGGTCGTCCGTTTTTAAGGTCCAGAAGTGACGTATTTATTTTGATTTTTGGGTTTGCAAATAAATTTTAAACTTCATTACTTAATAAAAAAAAGAATTTTGGGCGCGTGGTCACTCAAGTTTCGTTAGCCAATTTGATTGGACCAACTAGCTTGAGTGACGGCGATATGGTAAACCCTATTTAAGGACCAGAAGCGAGGATGCGGTTCGAAGGACCATATGCGTGATCCAGCTAGGACAACGTGGTTATGCAGCCGGATTGGAAATGCGGTAAAAGAAATATCGTCACGTCTGATGGCGGCACAGCTGCAGGCGTCTTCGGTGATGTGGTTGGGGTTCACGTTAAACTTAAAACTATTAGAAACTATTAACTATTAGGAGCATTGGCCATTCGCGTCGCGTGAATTTAAAATATAATGCATGGCGTAGGAACTCCCGAAGGCAATTCTGCGACTGCAGCGGCCCTGGCCGCCGTCCGTGTCACGAAGTATTCACCTTATACCCTCTTCTTATCGCGAAATGAGAAAAAATTAAACGAAAAAAGAGGGCAGGCGAAAGAGAAGGAAGATTATTGAGTAACCATTTTGCGGCTGTGTTAGGTGACATAGAAATGCGCGCTAACAAAGGTTGTTGTTGCGCCGATGACTAAATTAACTTAAGCGAACTTTGTCTAAATGCACTTACATTACTTATGTAACTAAATTATAATGCAAACATTTTGGTCAGTTTATTTTCTTGTTGTTTGATACCCAATAAACATAATCATAAGCATGTTTGATATCTATCCACACTAATATTATAAAGAGGAAAAATTCGTATTATTGTGGGTATATTTGTATTAAATAGACTTAAAAACAACTGTATAGATTTTAAATATTCAGTCACCGTTCGAAAGCTACTTAGACCTTGAGTAACGTAGAGTCAAAATACTATTTCTAATGCGGGTGATTAGAGAAAAGGGGTCTCGATGTTAACGTTTGGTATCTGTACAATTGTGTATAAAAGGCAGGTCTGAAATACAGCGGGACAGGTCCTATAGCCGCTACCCGGAACGGAACTCTCCTTGTATGTGGTAAGTTTTGTGCATTTGGCTAGTGTCACAGCGTTGAGTTGTGTTATGCATTGACTGGTCTCGTGTGGGACATCCGGTGGCTGTCGTCGAGGTCGCGTGAGCCATTTCAATGTTTGATGTGTGAGAGATGTTCAGTTGTTGTCATCATATTTACTTTTTAGAATTGCTTCAAGATTTTTAAAATAACTAATACTTACTTTTACCCTAACAAAATACTTACTCAATAAATATTTTAATGTTATACAGGGTGGCCCATAAGTCCTTTGATATGAAAAAAATATTATTTAAATAAAAATAATTACATTATGAATTAAATTTTTATTTACAAAAAAAGCTTAAAAGAGGAATTATTTTTAAAATAACATCTAAATGTAATCCGTTGCTGATGACGGCACTCTTGAAACGACGTCTAAAATTGTCGATGACTGCGCGGCACGTCACTGCTGAAATGCTTGTCATTTCTCTGCGGATGTTTTCTTCAGGGCCTCAATTGACCTCGAGTTTGTGTCGTATACTTTTGCCTTAAGGTAGCCCCACAAAAAAAAACCATCGGGTCAGATCTGGACTACGTGGAGGCCAGGAAATGTCCCTTCTCCTAGAGATCACTTTGCCTCTAAAAAGTTGACGGATAACGGGCATACCAGTGTTAGAGGTGTGACAAGTGGCCCCATCCTATTGAAACCACGTCCTGGCATTAAAGTCTGAAAAGTTTTGCAATCCTGGTATGAAAAATTCTTCGATCATAGCCACATATCGCTCCGACGTAACAGTAACTGCGCGCCCTCTGCCATCCTCAAAAAAGTAATTCCCTAGGATACCATGGGATGACGTAGCGGCCCAAACAGTCCTTTCGGACTATGTTAGGCTTTTGATGCTAAGTTATGGATTGATGGAGCTCCAATGCGGCAGTTTTGTTTACTAACATGCCCGTTAAGATGGAAATAAGCCTCGTCAGAGAACATTATTTATTGAAGAAGAAACCGATTCAACATTTCATTGGATATTTTTGTCTTTGAATACCGTCAGTTTCCTTTAATTCTTGAACCAAATGAATTTTGTAGTAGTAATTCAAAATCCGTTGTAACGATGTCCTGGATACGTTTAATGCTCTGGCCGCTTACGAGTTCACTGTGTCGATTTTCGCGAATAGACTGTGTCACTCTGTCTGTGTTTTGTTCCGTACGTGACGTCCTAGGGCGACCCCACCGCGTTTATCTAACGTCGAACGGTCTCCTCGAACTAGCAACCCAGTTCATTTGGAGTGTCGTCAAAGTTGTGTAAAGCTTTGTGTTCTCGAAATTTACGCCGCCAACGGTTGCCGAATTGTCGTTTTATAAAACTCGCACACAAAACGCGGTCCGCTCGGTAAAACGCTCCATCGCGACTAAATTCCCAGAAACCGAAGTTACTCCCCTGCTTCCCCTGCACGCTCAGCGCGCCCTGTTCGTTTTTTCAAATTTTACTTTTCAAAGGACTTATAGGCCACCCTGTATAAGGAAGCCTCTTCTGGCACTGTGTAGTTATCATTTGAAGACTATAGTTATTAGATTATTTAAAAAAAAACTGTTTAATAGTGTTTATATCTTGATTTAGTATAATAAAAAGTTGGATGGATATGCCATGAATAGTAAAACTAACTTCGCTCCCACTGCTTCTCTTTTCTAAAGATGAACCTTTTTTGTCAAGGCAACAGCTAGATTTAATTAGAAATCTTGAGAACTTTCAACAACAAGGTCACATCTGAAGTTTTTATTTATGTTGTTAGTAAAGAAATAATTAAAGTTGTACTTGTAAAATTAAAATTAAATTAGTTTCTGTTAACTTAAATCTTAATTTCTTTCTAATCTCTTTGTGTCCAAGGCTCGTAAGGAAAATCGTTGAAGTCATACAATTTAACTCAGAGCATAAGATAATTAATGACACAAATATAATTCAATTAAGTTTCGTTGTGCCCGGTGAATTAATATGTCGTAATAAATAATTACACATAACAAGTTATGCAAGGAGACGGAGAGAAAATAACAAAATACTTATACGGAATTTGACGTTTCATTTAGTGTTCATGTCAATATATCATACATTATAATATCATTATATAGTCGTACATAACTTAGTATGCTTTAATTACATAATAATTTATGCTTAGTAATAATAAGTTACATAACACTGCCGAAGAAAATTAATAAAAATGTATAAAAAGTAGATTTTTTATTATTATTTTCCTATGCAATGACTTATTAACTTATTATTATTGTAAACCAATATTGGACATAGGCCTCCCCTAATACACCCCTATTCATTAGGGGTTTTTTGGACCGTCCCATCACGCTGGTCCAATGCGAGTTGGTGGGTGGACCGACTTTTTACATGCTTATCCGACGCATGCATCTTCTTACTCTTCAGACAATTGGGTGATCGGCCCTAATTGCCCTAACCAATTAGGAAACATCAATGAAAATTTGTTGGGTCCCCGCAGGATTCGAACCCACGACCTCCGGTTTCTAAATCACACGCCCTTTCCACTAGGCTACGGACGGAGGCAGTTTGTTACAAATGTTTTGTACAGTACATGTTTGTTTCACCCAATCCCCGAGAAAATCAATGAGGTACACAATCAGGCATTGTTTCGTCTCTGATGCCGACGGTAATACAAACTTACTGGCCAGTCCTTGACATTTAAAATGTTTAAAAATGTGACAATTGCAAAAAAACACCGATCTTTTAGGACGTTAAAAACAATTTGTAGAAAAAATATTGGTATATTAGATTATTATAAGAAAATATAGTAAGAAAGACGACTCCAATACATGAAAATGGATTATTTTAATATTTCTTAATTGAGCAGTCTATTTTCGTTAACATTAGTAGGTTAAACTAATATACAAAACTTTTTAGAACCAACGGAAACCAAAGACGCGCTTCCTGTTTTGTAAAGCTCATGGTCGTATTGATCGGTTAAGAAGGTAGTAAAAATCTTTTAAAATAAATAGATAAATTAAAGCAGCAAATATTACGCGACATATTTCATTTGTTCAAAAGTTACGGTTTATTTCTATATATGATACTAGTAAATTTGTTCTTGTTCTTTATTCTTTTAAATATAAACAAATATGGAAGGTTGGAGCAAAAATATGAGTACTGAGGTATACATAAATATTTCAATCAACAAGAAAATCTGGATCTAGCGACTTTCAATAAAAAGCAACTAGTCGTTTTGTGGATTTTTCGGTTGTTTTTTATTTTATTGCGTTTGTTTTTTTAATGATCTGATTTATCACAATAAAAAATTAAAAAACGGTTAAATGTATAAGTATGTACAATGCTATTTTTGTACGTTGTGCTATTTTAGCAGTATGGACATCATTTCACACTGGAAAACAAGCAAGAAATTTTTATACCAGCCAATTTGTACGTGGTAAGATTAAACCATTTAAAAAAAAAGAAAAAATAGTGGCTAGAAAGCAGGTTCGGATATCTTTATTTGCTAGGTCGTGATTAAAGTGCCAGTCGTTTTCAAAATTAAGCTACAATCCAGTTGTCACCTTTTCAAAGTACTCAACATTTGCACAAACTTGTTGAACAAATTGTAAATAGAAAATGAAGTTCGAATTTACAATAATCAATGTAACTAACAAGTACGCAAACTGAACATTTTCAATCTAACTTGTTCATTTCACCATTTATCGAAAATGTGTTTGGAAGAGCATTTCAATGCGAATGAATTCAAATTAATATATAATCATTTATTTGTATTTAACAATTTCTCTAAATAAATGTTACATTTCACGATGGAGATTCCTTATCTCTCATAGTTCCATAGGACATTTAACCAACAAAACTGAAGGGAGATCAGGAGAGGACTTTTACATGCCCATCCGGATTATCTTATTTCACAGACAATCAGTTGGTCAGCCCACATTGCCTTACAAACGAGAAAAAAACCACTCAACTACAATAGAATAAAAATATTTATGAAATCTGTACACTGAATAATATTAAATAATATGCATTTCTAAACTTATAATAGTGTAGGAAAAGTTTAGTTAAGAAAATTTTCTTGTATAGTAAAAGTTGAGACTCTTTTAGTGTCAGCAAGTCAACATTAAAATTTTATTAGTTTAATCGTTAATTAAATTTATTGTTTAAATTGTGACGTTCGCCCAAAAGCTTTATTAACTTTTCTTCAAACCAAATCACCTAGTAAGTTACTTGAATGTATTTTCTTTTTCATTTATTTTGCTATCATTAAATTATATAACTATTTTGTATTTTCATTTCGTTTCTTAACCAATTACTTCACAAGACAAATGCTAGGTCTAATACTTCTTCAAACAGGTGGCAGGATATCAGACAGTTAAGAAAGTAGTTTAATTGGGCGTCGTTTAAGCTAATTCGTTTCAAAACTTGTTGCGCTATGAATATTAAGCTTCAGTAAATAGAAGTGAGACAATATAAGTTTATGTATATCAATTGTTTTCTTAATTGAATTTCTCATTTAATTTTTAGTAAAGCTCCCATGGTATTGTGCAGCGTGATTCTAGAGTTTTCCTGTATAGATAGATTGCAGCAAATTTATGGCATGAGTGAAAAACCTAATTGCATATTATCAAACCAACATAAGGAATTTAGGCTGTATTTTGTTGAGTCTTTTCATAAAAGAGTGTATGGAAAGCTAAAAAAGCGTAGGATAATCACTGGTGTTACAAAAATTCATACAAGATAATAGACGCAGAGACCGCGCATTTTGTAAATTTAAAAACAGCGGTCTGAAGAAAGTTGGTCAGCTTACAAACTCTCCAGAAACCGTTGTAATCAGATGATACGCAATGCTAAACGCCGATATATTCACCAAAATATTTCATCTCTACGTCTACTGATATTTGGAGGTTCTTAGGGACTCTTGGTATCGGTAAGTCACGTGTCTCAAAACTTACATCCTCTATTAATTTAGATGCTTTAAATATACATTTTACTTCTACCTCAACAATGGACTTCTTAACAATGTGTAAAACAGTTTCGTATTTAAATGGTTTGAAGCGTCCAGTATTAATGTTTTAAGATTTCTTCAGTCTCTTCGGAAGCCGTTAAAATGTATTCTTTCCATAAAATCTAAGGCAGTCGGCTGTGACAAAATTAGCCGACGGAGGATAATTCCATCCTTGATTTCCTACTTCCCGCTATCATTCATCTCGTTAACTTTTTCCTTGATACTTGCTCCTTTCCTTCATTGTGCGCAATGCTCTTGTACGTCCTTCCCTAAGTGTTCTAATCCTTCCACTCCCTCTCACTCATCGACCTATCTGTATCCTGCCTTTCATGTCAAAAATAGTCGAGTCCTGTGTTCTAAATCAAGTTTCTCATTTTTTCTTAGTAACAATTAATATGTTCATTTCAGTCCGGATTTCGCCCAGGTCATAGCACAAACCACTACTCTCCTCAAAGTGACTGGCGACATTAGAGCAGGTATGGAAAATCAATGGTGACTGTAATGGTCTAAATTGACTTTTCCAATGCCTTCAATGCCGTCAGTCATGATATCCTATTAGCCATCCTCTCTATTCAATGGTTTCCGATGAAGGACTGGAATGGTTTCTATTATCTTTGAGGCTGCGGCACGTGATTTCTGACGACTTGACTTCAAGTTGGCTAGATGTGCCTAGTGGCATCCCTGAAGGCGAGCATCCTTTCTATTCTTTTATTTTCTGTTTTTATAAACTTTATTACTCATGAACTTCAATGTGCGTATCATCTGTATGCTGATGACCTTCAGTTGTATGCTCAATCTACAATCGATAGTCTGCAATAAACGATTTTAAACATAAATAAAGAATTATCTTTAATTAAAAATGGAGTAATGATTTTGGGGTCAATGTCAACATAGCAAAATGTCAAGCCATTATCGTAGGAAGTTCATGGATTATGAAAACTGTAAACTCTCTTGTACTACCTCCCTATAGTTATTCATAATTCGTGTATTCTGATAAGCTAAAATGTTAAAATCTGGGTCTTATAATTGACAGTACTTTCAGTTGGAGAGACCAAGCAAGCTGCGTAAGTCGTAAAGCTAACGAACACAATGCGTTTGGCTTTACAAACAAAAATTTCTTGCCCATTGAAACTAAGAAAACGCTCGTTCGGACCTTAATCTTTCCTGTAATCAACTATGGTGATGTGTCTATCTTGACCTGAATGCAGATCTCTCAATAAACTTGACCATGACTTGAACAACTGCATTCGATTCGTTTTCAAACTTCGGAAATATGACCGTGTTTCTTACATCGTTTAGAATTACAGTGGTTGCCTCATCCATGAAAGGCGTTCATTAAGAGCACTAACAATTCTTTTTCTCTCCTTAATTCATCTTTTACTCCATCTTACCTATCCTCCCATTTTCAATACCTTACACTGTAAATGATAAAATCTTTGCTCGACGAATAACCGTCTTCTCTTACGTCCGGCCCATCGTTCCAACTTCACACACCTCTTTTTTGTTCAGTCCATTCTTCTGTGGAATGCGTTACCTCCTCAAATCAGGTTGGCACAAAGTTATCTCGCCTTCAAGAAAAGAGTTCATGATCACATGTTTAAAAACTGTCAACAGGATAACATATTGTTATACAATGGCATATATGTACATAATATATATGTGTATATATATATATATATTTATATGTATTCTATAAATGCTTTTATGTATATTAATATATACAGATATATATTACTATACATATATATATAAAAGTGTTATATTTATTTACATTATTTTATGTGCTATTTACATATAGATAAGAATATCAATAAGATTGTTTATATCTTATAGTGTAATAATATATATTTATTTATTTACTTTATCTTATTATGTTATGGAAAAACTCATTTTAAATATTTTCTTTTTGCTTATTTTGGTGCACCTACCTTGGAACTCTTCACCACTCAAAGGTTAGCTGGTAGACAATGCCATCGGCATTAAGCCGCCTTTGTACAATGTTTTTGCATAAAGAATAAATAAATTAATTAAAACCAAATATTAGGAGCTTACAGAGAAAAATTCCGGTTCAATACTGGCGGCTTTAAAATTAATTGGCTTGAGTTTGATTAGGAATTCTCATTTCACATTTATTTTTATATAAAACCTATGTGGTATCAAGGCTTGAGCTAGACAGGCAGAAAACATCACCTCGCTCTGGGCTCCAGGGCGTCCCTAGGCCAGCCCAGTGCGCGTCCCGGAATGCCATTGGACCGGGCGGTGCGTTTGCCCCTCATTTTGAGAAGGGCCACCGCGTGACTTGGTAGCTCTGGGACTGAGTCGACCTCATCCGGCCATTTGGGACCATCGAAGGTGCCGTTTGCTCCTCTCGCTGTAGGAATAAAGCCTCGGCGATCGCCGCAACCAACTGCGGCGCTAGACTCGTGAGTGGGGGGCCCAAGGACGTTCATAACCATTTGGTAGGCTGCCCCACGGTTCACCGTCCAGCGCCGCCAACAACCTCTCTAGCCGCGGCGATCGCCTCGGCTATTTCCACTTTGAGTGCCAATCTTTGCTGCTGAAAGAGGCGAGTAATCTCGGCCCCAGGGCCGGGTCTCTGTGCCGTCGTCCTCGTCAACGGGTGATTGGCGCCGCGCCACGATGCCTCTCTGCGCATCGCGGCGATTTCTGGATTCCACTAGTACACCCGGCGTTTAGGAGACGTTTGGCTCGGGACATCGACGCGTCAACACCATTGCATCCCGGGCCATTGTGCCCCTCCACATCAACGATGTTGGGCGCAGAAACCCACGACTGTACTATTGCCGCTTCTTTCAGCAGCTCGGTCGCGGCTTCCGAGGCACCATCTGGGGCCTTTCGTTTCGGGTCCGGCCAGCGCCGGTGTAGGTATCTAAACAGGTAAAGGCCCTTCAACCTTTTCCATTGCTGTCTATCTTGGATAATCTATTCGATGTTACACCTGCTACTTTTCTGACGTCAACAACCCCTTTTATAATATCTGCCCTTCTTTTCTCATCTCTAGGGTGCCACAGTGTCACGACTTTTCTTAGTTTTTTGGCCTTTATCATGTGCCCAGCCCATTACTATTTTAGTCTTCTTATTGTAAATTTTATGTTAATTACCATCGTCTTTTTTAATTAACAGCAATTTATTTGGTCTGATCTTTTCATATCAGGCATACATTTTTCCACTTTTTCTGCCTCCGAGTCCAGTGGTAAAGCGTGCGCTGAAAAACCAAAGATTAAGAAGGTTTGAATCCTGCTCTGCTTTGCTGGGACTCAACAAATTTTCATTGCTGTTTCCTTGGTTAAGGCAATGCGGGCTGATCATCAGATTGTCTGTAAACTAAGATGATCCATGCATCAAATGGCCATGTAAAAAGCTGGTCCTGCACCTGATCTCTCTCCGGTCAAGTCGGTTATCCGTCCTATCAGCCTATAAGAATGAAGGAAGAAGGAGTGCAGCCTCGTTTGAGCTTACATTTGTCCACTATTATATTTCCTGTGCGGTTGACTGAGCTCTAATGTAGATCGGCTACTGTAGTCGCAATTTACTAGGAACATCACACATCATCACATCATCAGCCTTTGTTAGTCCACTGCTGGACATAGGCTCCCTAATACAATTCCTATCCATTAGGGTTTGGACCGTATCCCACCACGCTGGTCCAATGCGGGTTGGTGGGTGGACCGACTTTTTACATGCCCATCCGACGCATGGATCATCTTACTTTTCAGACAATTGGGTGGTCGGCCCAATTTGCCCTAACCAACTAGGAAACAACAATGAAAATTTATCGAGTCCCGCAGGATTCGAACCCACGACCTCCGGTTTCTAAAGCACACGCCCATACCACTAGGCTACGGAGGCGTAGTACTAGGAACACATTATTTTATTGCACTATTCCATTGCACACTGACAGGTTTTATTTTTTTTATATATTTTAAATTAAGGCTCTTTTTAAGCTGCCCAATGATAAAACAGCTTTTTGTCAAAAGTTTTTAGGTTAGATTAATGTGAAGAATTTTTTCTTTCATGGCCTCTCTTAAACACTTCTTCCATCCGTTTGTTAACTTCGCTCTTCTTTCGACTTTGCGAAAAATGATGAGTTTGTCGAGGTAATTGATATATTGTTGTTTTAATTCATTTTAGTGCATGTATAACTGAGAAATAAATAAAAGTAAATATTAGTTTTATCTTTAAGAAATGTAATTTATTTTTATAGATAATGAAAGTGTAACACTCATCCGTGTCACACTTTTCCATGCCTACAACTGTATTTAATTAAAAGCAAAGTCTGAAATTGTTGTTTAAAATCATTACAATATTATTTATTGCATTAATCCATAAAATAAATAAAATTTAAATGTATTACTCCATAATTAAATAGGTTAGGATGTTATAATTACCTTCATTAATTATATATCATATAAACTGATTTCAACTTTGTTAAACAAATTTATGAAACAAATGGATCTAATTTCATTTTGGCTAAAAATACTGATTGATTACGTAATCACTTTAAATGTAACTTTATGAGTAACTAATTAATCGTAGAAATTACATGAATACTACCATGGAAATTAATGGTTTGACTTGGTTCTATTACAATTAAAATGACATTTATTATTTACCCTTGAAGTTGTAATGTTTTTTCTAAATAAAAGGTAGTCAAATTATTTACGGAGACAAAGTATTTGTCACGTTAAGAGAAATATTTAATGAACTTCATATGAAATTATATTCGAGTAGGTGTATACCTAAAATCAAAAATTTTATTTTCTAATATTGGTCATTTACAACCAGTACTTTTTAAACTGACATATTATAATTTATACACATGAAACGGTTTTTTAGATTTTTTATTGCATAGCAGGCAAACGAGCAGTCGGCCACCTGATGGAAAGTAGTCACCGACGCCTATAGACATTGGAATACAGGTATCACCAACGCGCTGCCTACTGAGAGACATAGGATGTTTAGTCTCGTTTACCCAGTAAATACGCTGGCTATGGTGTCCTTTTAAACAGGAACACAGAAGTGTTTTCAATCTACAGCTTTGGGTAGAAATAGTTTCTAGCCAATCACCCAAAAATTAAGTGATCCTTAGTCAGTATAACACTGTTTGCTGTTTAATATTTTAGGTCATATTTTTTGTCTTGTTAATTGATACCCTAATTTGCTAGGGTGTAGACGTTGAGTGAATCTAATAAAGATATTAAATCTTTTTATCGCTCGAATAATATTCTTATTTAATTTTAAAGTTAAAGGAAACGATAAAAAGAAGAAAATTAAATCAAACTTTGTAAAACTTTGTGTATCTAAATGAGTCCATCTTTCTATCGTGCTGTCTAAGGATCTTTAATTTTATACACCTAATAACGCTTGTAGACAGGATAAATGGCCATACCTCAGCCTTTTGAATTTAAATTTCAATATTGCCTTGCACGTTTAAAATTTATATAATCCCATAATCATTTAAGAAAACTTATAATGCAATAAATTTGTTGCTCTTACGAGTAAAAATCAAATCGTCAGTAAAATACGTCAAATATCAACGAAAGAAGGATTTTATATACAAAATTTATATCGTTATTAAGAGCGTTTCTCTCGTGACTCATTGCAAAACCATTATAATTCTAAACAACACATGTACGGTGCCTTAAAACGTGTTAACTCATGCATTGGCATTATGCTAAGAGAATTTTAAATATTTAAAGAAGACTAAATCATTTGGTATTAAATATTGTAAGTATGGCAATAAAGAAATTAAAGGTTTTGCTGATGCTGATTGGGCAAACAATACATATGATAGAAGGTCATATACTGGTTATTGTTTTTGTTATCAAATGGAGCAATATCCTGGGAGTGTAAGAAACAAAAAACAATAGCTCTTTCAAGCTGTGAAGCTGAATACATGAGTATTTCAGAAGCATGTAAAGAAGCCATACATTTAAGAACTTGGCAGTTGGAAATCACAAATAAAATGTATACCTTAACTTTGTGTAATGGCAATTAGAGTGCACAGAAGTTGTCGATGAATCCAGTGTTTCACAAAAAATCTAAGCATATAGATGTGAAATATCATTTTGTTCGAGAGTGTTTCAAATAATATAGTAAAATTATTCTAATTATCGACTGCTGACATGCCCGCTGATTTGTTAACTAAAAGTTTGTGTGCTAAGAAACATTATGCATTTATGGAGTTGTTAGGATTGGTGATTGTGTAAAATATTACCTAATATTTTCTTTTAAATGCTTATGGTTACGATTATTAGATATAGTGGAGTGTTGAAATTTATATCTAAATAATCAACATCAAATACAATTACTGATATCTGTTGGCACTAATGTAAAATTAATCTTTATGAGTATCTGTATATTTTATCTGTAGTAGTTAGTCTTTTTGAATAAAGAGGTCGTTCTCTCTGGGATTGCAACGTGCTTGTTTTATTAGAAAGGCAAAATAAAAAAGATTATTTATATCCATTATATAAAATAAAAATAGGAAAATTAAGCTTTAAAGAAAGGATTACATTTTATTAGGTTTAGACGTTACCTGTTTAACATAATCACCAAAGATATAACTTTAAGAGAATAAATAATTAAAATCGAAGACTAAATTGTTCATCAGTTCGTGCTTTTGTTAAGTTCGGTGTTCCTTAAAATTTAATAAATGTTTGTTCAAGTCCATTTCCGTTGTAAAATACTTTTTTATACGTATTCTTTGTTTTCCTAGACTTCACTTCACTAAATTAAAAGCTTAATTTGCGTTGGTTCGTTGCAGCAAAATTTCTGCTATATTTAAGAAAAAAGCATTTTGCAACTTCCGGTGCTATGAAAGTGCTTTCACGTAAACAAACAAGCAGCGACTCAAATCCTTATTGAATTTCTGGGTATATTTTTGTTACGATAAAAGTCTCATATTTCTTGCAAAAATTTCGTTTGTTCTAACTGACATTGTATACCTTCTTGAATTATTTGTAGGTACAGTCTGTGTTTAAAATTTTGATTTGTATATTGTGATAATTTAATTTTCCTATTTTACTTCCATTACCTTATACATTTTACTTTACGGCTTAGTAAAAATCACCACTCACAAATATTTGGTTTTAAATATTTGAGAGAAGAAAAGGAAAATGCAGTGGTTTTTTTTTAATAGTTTCTACGTTGTTTGATAAAGTTATCACTAATAATATCGGCCTTAATAATTTCTGAAAAAGTGTTATACTGAATAGATAAATAATATACAATAACTAATTAAATAATAAAACAAACACATCTGTAGTGCATCCTAAAGACATACCAAACTTGCATTTAGATGGTACCAGCTGCTTTTATTAAAAAAAAAAACAATCATATTCTATAAGCATCTTTTTTTAGATACCAGGAATATGTTATTGATATACTACGACTATATTTGTTTATGGAGTCGAAAGCCTGACGGTAAATATCTCTCTATAATGCAAATAATATATCAACAGAGTTGTCACATCACTCCGTTTCGTTTCCTTTTAGGGAAAGACAAGTATAAAACGAAAAGATCTAGTTTCCAGTAAAACATATTCTGTGAATAGTTAAGCCAATAAATAAAGCCGATAAAACAAGTGACCGGATCGCATAGTTTATAATGATAAAAAATAAAAATATGAATACCACATAACCTTTTTTTAATTTAAAAGCATATAGACATAAATTTTATTGGATCTTAACGTCGCGTGATTACTATAAATTACAAGTAAAATTTTACAAAAAATATGAAGGACTTCATATATAGTTTAACTAATGTACGCAATATTAGCAGGTAAAACTCAGCTCTCTGTACGATTTTCCTGCGCGATTTCTGCCACATTTAATATCTTTTTTCCTTCTTTGAGACGTCGGTCCATATCCATATTCATATTCATGTTTATATATATATAATACAGTATTTAATGAAAAAAATTGGGTGGCTCTTACAATTATCAACATCAATTATCTGAGTATAGTTTAGACCTTATAATTTTAACTGATTATTTGACAAAATATCAATTACTTGCGATTTTAAAGAATATGATTTACCTAATACATCATTTATAATAATTCATACCACAGGAGATGAAAATTTAACAACGCGATTTAATATAAATGCAAAGCGCATCTTCCCCATTGTCAGTTCATATGGAACGGGACCGACTTCCGTAAGCGTCGCGAGCAACGAGTTCGCTACTATGCCGCAAACCTTTTCCGGATGCAATATAGTATGTATAAATAGTATTGTGTACAATATCATATTGTTGTCGCTATGAATTTATAAGCTATAAATAAAAATGTAGACATTATCTTATTAACTTTGCTGATGAATTGCAGTAATATTATGACAATTTTGTTTTGAATAAATTCAAAAGCTTTTCTGACGTTTTACGTGCTCCATTGACGTTCTTGTTTTGTTCTTTTTTTACATAATCGGGTGTTCGGCCTACATTGTCGTAACAAACAGAAAATAATGATAACATAAGGAAGTGTCCACGTAGGAGTTGAGACGAATTGGAAAGCAAAGGCTATATTATGTGAGGATTTATTAATATATTGTCTACATTCACATTAAATATCATAATCGTAGTTGTTAAAAAGTTAGTTTTAGTACGTCTTTAACAAAAGATTCCATAAATACGACGGATACCTTAATTTGAAGCAATCAATCTCCATCAATGGAAAACAAAGTATGATTTGGATAATCATTCACAATTAACTTTAGACAATGTCTTTTTAATAGCGACAAGGCTTTCGGGTAGTGAAACTTATGAATTTAAGCAAGAACTAAGTAAAGTATTTAAAATATATGAAATACACAAAATCAAAAGTTCATGTTGGCGTATTATAGTATTGATTGTGATTAAAGTTCTTAACAACAAGAAAAATTAATGCTATAAAATTACAATAGGACAGTAGTATATTACAATAAACATCTTTTCGACTACATCCAGTTATAATGAAAATGAAACAGTAAATATAAAAAACATATCTATCTACTTATTTTATATTGATTCGTTACAAACTATTCAACTACAGTATTACTCAATAGCTTTTGCATCATTATCCCTTAGTGCCAGTATGCTTTAATAAATAAAAACGTTAAAGAAAGTGACTAGTTTGTAAACGGAAACGTTCCTCCATTTACACCATAGAACTAAAAATTGTTTTATATTGTTTTACTTTAGAACTTAACTCTCATATTATTTTACTTTAATATACGGTCATTGAAGATAAAATAGAGCTATTAAAAGTCATCTTTCAGCCCATTTAATTTTACGACTTGTGTATTAGGTACATGTACGGTATCTATGTTAAGTATAGTGGGTTTAAGTTAATTATTTTATGCCCGCTTACAAAGGAGAAACCCTAGTACAATTATATATTTATTTAAATTTGCAAAACGATAAAGTTTTTGATGTATTACATCCTAAACTAGATTTACTGTGGTAGGTCCCTTTACAAGGGACCGTCTGGTGAGAACCACCACGGTGCCTATTTCTACTGCAAAGCAGTAGTGTGAAAACACCACTATGTTCCGGTTTGAAGGGCACCGTAGCCATGTCTATGGGCGTCGGTGACCACTTTTCATTACGTGGCCTGACTGCTCGTGTGACTAGACTCTGTACAGTGTAAAACAACATTGTGTTTTATACTTCTTTTCAATGTGTTGGTTAGGTAAGATGTGCCTATCACCAGATGGCCTGAAAAGTAAGATAATCTATGCGTCCCATCAGAATGTAAAAATCGATACCGGTTGTCAAAACCATTAAAAGCGAGAGTTCCTTTTGGTACATTGAGGTCACATGTAAACTTTTTTTTAGGTAAACCTGATGATTGATTACAAGCTAACCCCATAACAAGTTAGGAAAATAGATAGGACAGAATAAGTTTCATTAATATTTCAAGACTGATTAACAAAGCGACGTTTAGTTTACTTATTAAGTCAAACACATAATAAGTAAATATTAAACACAAGTCTATTATGTTATTTGAGTTATTTGCAAAGATTGAGAACAAAACAATTTCATAAGCGTCATAATAATTATTTTGCATGCATTTGTTTCCGATTAGGTGATATCGCGACACCCTTCATTGCTTTTAAACAAAAAATAAATCATTACCGCAAATGTTTAAGCTTTATATGTCAACTATGTTGCTAGAACAACTGCAATATATTTACAAGATATCTTTCTTACGACCAGGCATCTTTTCCATTACAGCCCTGAGAATATAAATCGTACGTATTATAAGACTGTCACGGAAATTATCGAATAAATCGCTTTCATGTCTGGTGACATATGATTTATTTCCATTGTATATTTCCTGTTAAGAGCTCCACTAGGCAGGCAATTTCTTTTTATTCATCGACAAAATTAAGCTACATATATTTTTATTAATGAAAAGGCATTGAATCATCATCATCATTATCAGCCTGTGATAGTGCACTGCTGGACATAGGTGTATTAGGTGGATAATGGACAGGTGTGATTAGGGGAGGCCTAATCACCCTGTCCATTTGAGGGTTTTGGACCGTATCCCACCACGCTGTTCCAATGCGGGTTGGTGGTGGACCGACTTTACATGCCAGGTATTGAATAATTCAATATAATTATCAAATTTTTATATCTTTGTCTCTAATTTATCTGTATATATATATAATTTATCTTTGTATGTTTTAGTTACACATGAATTTCTAGTATTTCATTAGTGGCGCTTGCTCCTCGACAACTTATTCCATAACGTAAGTATAATTGTTATTTTGTAAACATTGTGGGTATTTGGCAAGGGTTTGCCGCAATGGTATGTTTCTTGCAATAAACAACGTGATATCTCATATTGTTCTAAAGGTAATACCTTAAAAACTAGTGCCCTATAATTTAATGATTTCAGATCAGTATTGTAAACCTTCACTACCGTCTATCTGCCAAACAACTTTAATTGCAAGTCCATAATGGTCGAAACGGCTTTTAAAATTGCAAAGGCCTGGGGTTTGGGGTCCTGCACTATCAAACTTTTTCAATGCTATTAAAGTATTTAATAGATTAATATTGATTTTTTTAATTTATGGAAAAAAAAGCTATCATAAAAGGCTCATACTATGGTTTAAAGAAAAAATATGACCGACCTCAAACTGTATGCGTAAAATAAGCGGATGCCAATGTACCGTACGTAACTACGCAAGAAACTACCGCGCGATTTCTACTACTGCATCTTTAAAGGCGTTTGTTGAACCCACATATTATGTATGACACGTTTTATACATATAGAGTAAAGATTTTTTAAATGTTTGGTGCATTTAAAAATCTTTACTCTTCTGTCTTTTCAATAAAAAAACCAAAATACTTTAAATGAGCTTTGAACATACCTCATTACGATTTTTAACAATGTTATAAAAGGCCTTAAATATTTTTGCTAATAAAGCATATTGAATTATTTCTAACCTACGATGAAATTGTGCGCAAATCTTTTAGCTGAGATTTCAGCACCCATCTTGCAAATTATCGGCTGGCTTGAATGTTTTGGAATTCAGAAGGGATTTTGTTGATCTTTTACCCTAAGCGTGGATCAACTATTTTAGGCCAAAACCATACAGATATAATTCCCAATTGGAGGAATGCCATGCCAAGGAAAAGGAAACTTTAAAAGGGCGTACTGTTTTTGACAGATCACGTGCGCTTAGGTTGGCATTTGCGGTACTTGCCATTCATTTAGGTTTCAATTTGGTTGTCGATACCCCTCATTTACCTGATCTGACACACACCTAGCAATTTTTATCTGTTCTAGCAATTAATTTATTTTATGCACCGGAAGTCGATCTCTTATATAAAATGGCGTCCTTAATTGGACCGACTATTATATGAACATTATGTAGCTAAATTTCAATGATATTATCATTGAAATGACATATTTTACATAACCTATTAAATAAAGTAAAAAAAAATTATAAAAATGTCGTACTGTTTACAAAATTGTTGTGTTTAAAAAATCGCAATATTTAGAATAAATTACATGCTGCCAAAGTTTTCTGTGTTTTATTCATAATATCGGTATCCAGTAAGGATTAGAAGACCGCCTTCATGGTCTAGCGGTATCGGCCTTTGCTTTATAAACCGGCGGTTGTTTGTTTGAATCCCGTGGGAAACATGCCAAATATACAATACATAATACCAAAATCAAAACAACAAAATAACTGATATTCAATTATTTTACTTCTCATACAAATATTACACATTCTTAAGGGGTCACGGGATAGTCTCCAAAGTATTTAATTTTTTTACCTTAAGTTATCTTAACTCTGTCATCTAGAAGATTTATATAAAATATAAAAAATTATTGAGTATAAGTACATAATACTTTTGTAACCATTTCGTATATTTTAAAATGTACACGAGGAATTAAAAAGATGGTAAGGTCCCTTTAAAGAACTTCAATGATATCGGCAACTTTAAATCAAATAGACCTAGCTTACTTATCAAAATGTTCAAAAGTTAAATAGTGAATTCAGAATTCTATCATCAACATTATCAAATAAAAAAATACAATTTTTTGTCAGCCTGTATGGACAGCGGTGTTCATAAATTTATATTTAAAATTCTTTTTTATTGGTTTCCACAAAGATAAATCTCAATATATTGAAAAAGACTCTTGACTTGAGACGACTTGAGTTGAGGAACAACATTAAATTCATTTTAGAAGAAATACAAAAAAATCTTACCGACAGCATCTTGCTAGAAATATAGACTAAAAAAAAATCAGATGTCGTATTCATAAAGACGTAGATGGCACAATAACCAATGTTTTTTTTTGTAGAGAAACATGAAACGAAATATAAGGAAAAAAAATACTTTTTGTAACCTCAAAAGGCATTACGGTTCTTAAGATCACGCAAGCTTTTATACTAAAAATTTCCAAGAATTTTTGCAGTTGCTTTGTAAAATTTTACGGAAATATTTTCGTATTATAAGTGAATAAAGAAAGCACTCAACCGTTAAAAAATGAAACTATTCGAGCTAAGTATTTATACTTATTTTTATGGAGATAATATTTTTGTCATGTTATTTTAAATTTTTATTTATGTTGAAACCAACGTGATGGTACCAATTGATGTAGCACAGATGAATTCTTGTACGTTTTAATGTGATAACGTAAGATTACTTGTGTCTAACTTATTAACCCAAGGCACGTTATTTTTTTTTCTAAATTTTGGTCTCATTTAAAAACCAATAATAAAAATTTGCACAATCACAATTGTATGTAGGTGGTAGGTCCCCTTTTAAAGAAGACTGTGGTGGAACCACCGCGGTGCATATTTCTGCCACAAAGCAGTAGTGTGAAAACACTACTGTGTTCCATAGCCGCGTGTTTACTGTGTAAATGAAACTTAACATCCTATGTCTCTTGGTAGGCAGCGCATTGGTAATACCACTGGTATTGCTATGAGCGTCGGTTACCACTTTCCATCTGGTGGCCCTACTGTTCGTTTTCCTACGAAGCCAATATATACACCTATATATAACATAGCGACCATGAAAATAGCGGTTCTGGAACTCGGTTATGTTCTCTGCGAAATATCAATGGGGCCAGTGAGTACTACATTAATATATTTAATCATTTAGATACAAGAATTTACAAAGTTATCCGAGAATTATTAATGACATAAACCTTTTGTGTTCTTAAGATCCTGCTTATTTACAGATTAAAAATATGGCACAATAAATCTGTCTGGCAATTATATATTTAACAATGATGAAGCAAACATTAAGAAATTACACAATTATTTCAAAGTTGACATGTATATCATAGGGCATAGGAATCTGTCATTCTATGGCCGTTTCTAATGGCGGTGGTAGGTCTTAATTTACAGGGACCGTCTGGGCCGGTATCACCAACAAAAGAGTTTTGATACTTTATATGCCTCTATTGTGTGATAATGTGCAATAGAATAGTAAGTTTTTCCTGGGACTGAATACAAGAGCATTTGCCTGTATATTAAAACTGTCTTTTCAGAAAGCTTTTTCCTTAAGTAGATTCTTTAATTTTAATTGCTGCATTAGAAATTTAATGTTTAAATATTGTGATAGTCATATACACAAAAGTAATTTTATGAATTTTGACCTTAAAATTTTTTGGTTACTATATAAAAATAATTAAATTTTTACTTTCTTTGCTAAAATATTAAGAGTAGCTGTAAATGGTAAAAATTTTAAATAGTTTTTTTAACGAATTCTACTAAAGCACTGTCATACTTCCCAAAGGAGACAGCGATGTTTTTTTTTATTGCCTACCCAGGCAAACGAACAGTCGGGCCAGCTCCACCTGATAGGAAGTGGTCAGCGACATTTGCAGTATTAGTGGTATCGCCAACGCGCTGCCTACCGTGAGACATAGGGTGTTAAGTCACTAAAGACATAGGACATAGGATGGTACGCGCATGTTTTATTTGAATGAATATTAATAAATTACGAGTGCTACAATTTGACAAAGGAGGAGTAAAATGATAAACTTGATGTTGTTTTGCAAATAATATTGTCGCAGAATAGGATAGTTTACTTTATCATTTCATTGTCAGTCGCAACTAGAGATAATTAACTATTCATATTCTTATATGGGTTTTATTATAAATTTGAAGCAACAATTTAAAATTTTCTCCAACTAGTTATTTTAATTATTACTATCACAATTACAGATGGTTAACATTAAAAAACGTTCACGATTTTAAACAATTGCTGAAAAATACAAATTTATAACAAATAGCCATTTCATATCCTATCACAGAGAATGTCTTCTAGTGATTTCTACGATTAAACAGTTTATGCGTATTCAGCACAAATCAGCCGGACGCTATATAGTAAGGTTAGTCAACGAGGTTTTGCCTAACGAACCGTTCTAAAGCGTTGCTATGTTATTGGTTGTGGGTTAATGTATGTTCTCAATCAAAGTTAAACATGAATATTACACACAAGTGAAAGGCCAGTAAAGATGTACAATCAGTTTTGAGAGGGAAGCCGATAGGAGCATTCAGCCTGGCTAGGCAGCATTTATGAAGCTAAACCACATTCTCACGTGGTCGATACCGCAGGGTTTGAAGAAGAGGGTCTACACCCATACCGTATATTTGCAGAACGGCCAGCTTCTTATCTCGAAAATCTAAAGGATAAACGGCATTAGATTAACAGCAATGAATTTAAAGGTATACTGTAAAGACGCTTATGATGTTCTTGACAACCGGGACATGCTTTACTTATTCATTCTGTCAAACCAAAGTCTTCGCTGTTTGCAAATTGAATCTAAAAGACTTACATTGGTTTAGAATGTTGTGTTTCAAATAGTTAATTTTTTTTCAGTGGCGCAGAGACAATCAAAGCAAATCTTATTGTTTATTTATTACTTTATAAATATACGCCTAATGTGTTTATTTTTATTTTTACCCAAATCTATTTTAAACAATATTTAATATTTTATATATTTCAATAAATACAACTCTTATTAATTAGCTGCTCAATACAGAAGTTTTATTGAGCTTCAAACATCTACGTGAAGTAAAATAAACTTTTGCTCGCCATTAGGTGCTTAATTTACTGTAAAGAACTTACGAGAAACTTCGAAAGAAGTATCTTAAAGGAAAAACATACAAGCAACGTGTTATTTACAATATTATTTAATTATTTCTTTTATTTACGGGTTATAATATCAAATCCATTTATTTACGAATTTTTCGCATTACTTAAATATATTTATTCCTGATTCTCGGATTCTTTTCAGCATCCATGATCACGGCAGACTTTATATACCAACTTAGTCTGCCCGTGATATATTTAAGTAACATGAAAAATCCGTAAATAAGTGGATTTGATACAATATTATTTGTTAATATAAAATTTTATCAGTTTTTTAGAATAATTTAATAAATTACGCAATATACTTCCCAAATGTCTTTCGTGCCATCCATGGTTAGACGGGTAGAAAATGCATTTTGCCATAATTTAATGCCAAAGATATATAGAAAATATTATTAAAATAAATAATTTATCGAAAAAGGAGACTTAATATCATAAAAGCAAGGACTTTAAAGCCTTTTATTCATCATCAGCCTGTGTAAGTCCACTGGTGGGCATAAACCTCCCAAAATGCACGCCTTTTCTATAAGGGGTTATTTGGACCGTATGGGTGGACCGACTTTTTACATACCCATCCGACGCTTGAATCCTCTTACTTTTCAGACAATCTGGTAATCGGCTCAAATTGTCCTAACCAGCCAAAAAACAACCATAACAAAAAGTGGTTTCCCCGTGGAACCCGAACTCACAACCTCCGGTTTATAAAACAAGAGCTTGACTTTTAGACCACGAAGGCGGTCTAATGCTGCGAAGTCCTTCACTAATAAATCCTTAATTGTTTAGTTTTCGTGCTCAGTATTTCTACCATATTGCATGACGACAGAGTATCATCCGCAAGCTTCTTAAGGGTCCAGCAATCGTCACATCAATATTATTCAGTGCATACAGTAAGAACAAAGTGAGAGTGAAAGAGATAGCGGATTTGTAATGTGATAAGTTGGTAAATATTATTATTTTTAAAAATGCATTTACAAATTTTATTTTATTAAACCTTCATTAAAAATTACATTTTTTTTCTGAAATGTAGCTTACAAATTTTCTAAATTAAAGGAAAGTAACCATTATTATTTCATATCTTTAATCCGCTGATTGCTGGTACACAACTTACATAGAGAGTTATAAGTTATTAGCATTTAATAGCTGTAATAATGTCGTTTTATTGCGGTACCCACTTCTGTATATTAAAAGTTCTCTGAGCATTGTGGGGTATTGATGTTCTTGTGACAGCCTAAATTTTTGTTAGGGAAAATCATCAACATCTTCAACAAATATTGCGATTCGATTTAGGAATACATTTTTCGAAGCTTAATTAATTCATATATATAAGCTTATGCTTTATTTAATGAAATTACTTAACCGGATTTTATCGCATATATTAACATATTAAATAATATTTTAACCCCCGATGTTTCAGACACTTTTCAGTCCACAGACCGAAGCAGCCTTATACTTATAGCTGCGAATAGACCTTAATAATATTTTAAATTTTTAATAATAATTTAAATTTTTAAGACGGACTATGCATTAGATATTATTTCATCATTACCTACCGCATTTCAATAAAAATTTAATTTTAAATCAGATACAAATTCAAACAACGCTTTCATAAAATTCCATGCACTATGAATAGAACCGTTATATCATAAACGTTCTAATGCGCAAATAAAAACAATTAGGATTTAATAATGATGAGAATATCTTAGTTAGGGAAGGCGTAAATTTCTTTCGTTTTACAGCCTTTTAATTAAAAATCAGATTAATTTTGGTTGAGAAACTTTTTTTTATTTTAACAGAAAACGAAATGACTTTGGAAAAAACTGTCCATCGTAATATATAAATATGTATATTAATTAAAAAAAGAGCGTAATTGAAGTAATGGTAACACAGCCTTGTCTTTTCTAAACTTCATTTAACGTAAAGTTCGTATTGTTCGTCCCGTGGCATCCAATTGCCCTAACCAACTAAGAAAAATAATTAAAATTGTTGGGTCCCTGCAGGATTACAACCTACGATAAAAGCAACGCCCTTACTCCTAGGGCTACGGAGGACATTGTGTAAATATACTATTGCATTTCAGATGAGCGATGCGGACGTGGCGGAGTTGGAGGGAAATTGCTCTCAGTGTTGTTTTCTCGCACGGGGAATAATATTTTATTTTGCCTACATGTCTGCAAATAACATCAAGTTAATTGAATATTTAAAAAATAAATTTACAATTTTAAATCCGGCCGGTCTGTAAGTAAGCTTCGGCTGAGGCAGTCATTTAATTTTATTATAATTCCCCGCTGGAAAAAGGGATCCGTATGAATTCCGATGAACTTTTACGTTTGCTAACGAGACCAATATCTAGTGTGACGATTGAGACATTTATTTACAATAAAACGATCAAGTTATTAGGTTTAAAATAAAAAAAAAAAACAAGCTGGCCTTGATTGAAATGAGATATTATTGTATTTTAGTTAAGAATTAATTTATTTTAATTATTGTTTCAATAATAGTACCACATTTATTTAAAAATAAAGCTATATAGTAATAGATTAACATCTTTTAAAGATTTATATAAGTCGAGAACTGCCTTTTTTCTTTATATTCTAGCTCCTGCTGAAAGAAATTTCATTGTTAAATATGCCACGTGCTATTTATTGTATTATTTGATTAAAAACTATACACAAATTTTCAAAAAATCTGGCTATCTAAATGACATATGTAAAATACCTACACTTACATAATACGAGGGTGGTCTGAAAAGTTTCCGACCTCAACTCAAAGATGGCGCCACTCGTTAATAAAAGGTAGTGAATTAAATTTTCGTTTTTGAAAGGCAATACGCCTACGCAAATCAAAGATGATGGGCTCTATGTATGGGGACTCTGCACCACCTACCTACAGTGAAATTTTGGCAGCTGAATTTAAACGTTGTCGTAAGAGCTTGGGAGACTATGAACGTTCGGACATCCAAAACTGCAACTACTGACGATAACATTGCTAAAGTTCACAAATGGTGTTAAACGACCGCCGAATTAAAGTCAGACAGATAGCTAGGGCTACGAAAATGTCCAAAGAACGTGTTTGTCACATATTGAAATCAAGATTTAGACATGAGAAAGCCTCTACGCGTTGGTGCCGCGTTTGCTTACGTTAGACCAAAAACATGTTCGAATCAACATTTCCAAAGCTCTGTTGGCGCAGTTTAGGCGCAAGAAATCCTGAGTTTTGCCGCCGAATAATTACTGTAAATGAAACTTGGATACACCATTATACGCCCGAAACAAAACAACAGTCAAAACAGTGGATCTGAATGGGAAACCAGCTCCAAAAAGCAAAAACTGTTTTTCGGCTGGAAAGCGATCGCGACTGTTTTTGGGATAACCATGAGTTATCTTTATCGATTATCTTCAAAAAGGAAAACCATTACAGGATCATACTACGCATCATTACTTGACGAGCTGAAGGCAAATTGCGGACAAACGCTCATTTGCAGAAAAAGAAAATCCTGGCACCAAGACAACGCGCCGTCTCACACCTCAGCGGTTGCCATGGCAAAAACCACGAGTTACGGTTTCAACTGCTTGACCATCCGCCTCACTCACCAGATCTGGCCCCAAGCGACTTTTTTGTTCCCTCATCTAAAAACTGCGCTCGGAGGACTAATATTTTCGTCAAATGAGAGGCAATCACCTTGTAGAAAGTTATTTTGCAGAAAACGTCAGTACTATTTGGATGGGTTACAGAGATAGGAGCATCGCTGGGAGAAGTGTGTAGAGTACAAGGAGTAGAAAAATATATAAAATAAGAAAAAAGAATCTTTTATCATTGTTAGGTTGGAAACTATTCAGACTACCCTCGTTAGTTAATTTGTCGCTTCGTGTGCAGTTTATAATTTAAAAAGTTTGGATCGATGCATAAATACTTTTTAAACAGTACAATAAATGTTAAGGGTTAATCCCGTTAATTTTGTTTAATAATTAAAGTGTCATTTATAGAAAGTTTTGTCTTACCATACAGGCTTAAAAAAACTGCATTTCCAAATCACCGAGTACTTTATTTTTATGATTCCAACGAAGTTTCCATTAAGGCCGTTGACTGTCGTAAACTGAAACTTAATAGTCTACAGATAGCTACAGGTACTAAATGATTTAGATTTGTACATATACATATATTATTCGCATATATTATTTGATTTTTACATTAATGTAGTAATACAAGACAAATAAATGGAACAATAAATAAATACAGTAGTCGGGTCCTAATAATATAGCAAAATATTGAAATACTTTTTATAATAATTAAGTAGGTAATATTTACCGTTAAACTTGTGTATTTAACATTAGAATAGAATACCACAATAATTTAAAAACAATTTAATTAAATCTGCAATTGCATTAAAGAAAAAACGAGTGTCCATTTATGAAGCTTAAAGTATGTTGGTTTGTTTCATATTAGTCTGCCCGTGAAATTGAACTCTGGAAAGAGACCAAAATGTCTGGAATAAATATAAACAATAAACGCGTAAAATGAATAAAACGTGAATTTTATATGTATAATATTCGCGTTAATAAAGAAAAATAAATTAATTTTATTGGTGGAGATTATGTTAAGCATACAACCAATATATATATTGTTTTTGTCGAACGTCGAATTTCCACTCCTTTTTATTTTTGTAACGCGTGTTTATAATCATCCTTAATAAATAACTAAATAAATAAATACATGTTTCTAAAATAAAGTCATTGAAAATTTCGAAAATCTTCCAAACTCTAGTGAAACTACCGCAGTAGCTTCGGATGTCGCATGCTTCCTGAATAAAAAATAAAATTTTATTATTTTTGTATATTTTATTAAATCAGTCGTAGCGAAAATGTTCGGATCTCAATTCAAGGCGATAAAGCCTGAAAGTTATAAATAGCGCTTTAGTTTTAAATTTCCTTTGATACATTTGTTTTACAGGTGAAATTTTGTATGTATTTTTTTTTATTTTATTATTGAGACTTTTTAGAGTTTATGCTTTTACTGAAACAAAAAAACGAAGAAAACAATTTTATTTATTTAATGTCATTAGTGGTATTTAATCTATCTCAAATAATAACCTTGGGTATGGTCACATTGTTTGTTATATTGTATTATTTATATATGTTTAGTTTCAGTAATCACCAATCAACAAAACCTTTCTCAATTAATCTTCGCTAACCTGTAATGGGTTAACAATACGCAAAGCCGGACAAATATTCACAATACATATGTTACAGATTGAATTATAAATATTATCTTTTGTACATTTCTAAACTTGTTGAAATGTCTTTTTATATTTATTCAAAGTCAATGTCAAAGTCAAAGTCAAAATCATTTATTCAATTTAGGGCTCTACTGAGCACTTATGAACGTCAAAATTATCCATTTACCACCGGTTCACAAACTCAGACCCATCCAGAGAAGAACGGCAAGAAACTCTAGCGCCTTTTTTTTAAATATTAGTATTTACAAAATTTGACCAATAATTTTTTTTAAGTTACCAGGGATTTGTAAGCGCAGAATATAAACTATTTCCACACTCTTGGTCCCTCAATATAATTTATTACAGAATAGTAAGCTTTTTCTATAAGCGTTGTTTTGACAACTTTACGAAAGCTCGAATCATTCAGTTGCGTTTGGCAGGATTTAATTTATTATACATTCTTATACTATTATACATGAAAGACTTTTTGGTTCGGGTCAGTCTAAATCTGGGTAGCTCTAGGGGCACAATTCGATCCCTTCGCGGCCTAATATCTTTTTTAGCAAACATATGAATATTTTGACGCGCGTACATAATATTTTCAAATATTATTAGCGAAAATTTCAGTTTTATTAAAAACATTACGTAAAGATTCCCGTGAACCCAGATTGTAGATTGCCCTAGCAGCCTGTTTTTGTACTATAAATATTGTGTTCAAACCGGCTGCAGATCCCCATAATAATAATCCATAGGACATAAGGCTGTGAAAGTACGCGTAATAAACTAGTTTTGCAGTTGCCTCGTCAGTTAGCTGCATAATCTTGCTATGGCAAAGATTGCTGAACTTAGCTTTTAGAGAGTTTGTCAATATGAGCATCTGACTGCATCTTGGAATCAATAGAAAATCCAAGAAATGTAGTAGAGCTTACGTAAGGAATGACCTCATTGTCAACTTTAATATTTTGAAAATCTGGCAACTTACAAAGAATAAAACGTAAGCATTTAGTTTTGTTCGCGTTAAGTACTAAGTTATGGACGCAAACAGTTTGACACAATATCAATTGCCCTATTTGCTATCTCAACGTTATAGGTCATTTCTTTTTACCCTTAGCAGTAGAGAGGTGTCATCTGCAAAAGGACAACTTCGGACAGATCTCCACTACCAGAGGCAAGTCATTTATATAGACCAGGAACAGAAAAGGTCCCAAAATTGATCCTTGGGAACACCCATCCGCACATGGGAGTCAGATGACAGAGTCATTGTGTATTAATGACAGTGTGTGTTAAGTCACATACACTGAATTTTACAAAGAGTACTTTAAAGCGTTAGAATTAAAAGAGAGAAATTAAAATCAGCCAAAAACTTTTGGGACAACGAACGTGAAAAATGGCTTGGAAAACAACAAATATGTTCTTTATTTAACGAAAAATTTTATTAGAATCATCATTATTAAATAACCACACAAAAAATAATAATATTTATTTGCTTTAGTTTATAATTTTATTAGATACAGACATTGCTCCAACACAAGATACAGGGTCTCTCGACATTGTCAAGTACCTTTAAACATGGACATACATGTTTTTTAAAAGTTTTTTTAAACATATAAACAGCAAATACTAAAAACTTAAAATAAGATCGTTGTGTAGTAAAATTGTACATATTACAGTTAAATCTATTAAACTAGGTATATTTATTATTTAAATATTGTAAAGAGAGTTGTGATACCTAATGTATATTTTAATCTTAAATCATTTATAAGTTAACAATTCTTCAACTGAAAGTATTAATATTGAAAGTTTTATCATAATGACGAAAAAACTTTGTCGCCTGCAAGTTTCAGGACAGGCGTTAAATTACCCTTGTATTTTATTGTACGGAAGCTCTCAGTTAAGCACTTCTGCGACCTTATATTTTATCTGAGATGATTTAATAATGCTTCTTAAATTAATATATAGTTTGTGCGCATTGAGCGCACAACGCGTTACCAAGATACCGTTAATTCTTGGTATCAATTTATTGTCGGACCTACCCAACAGTGGCTTGAGATGTTGAGTATTTTAATGTATTTTATTTTTTATATTCACTTTGTGATTTAATAAATTAATATCTAAACAACTTGAAGAACAGGTGTTTCTTGATGAAAGGGCCATGTCTGTAGAAAAAGCAACAAAGGGTGCCATATCTCTACTTGTAGAATGTATCATATCAGTGACTCCTCTTTGGTATTGAAGTCGCAATCTTGGATCGGTCCTTGGGACATAGGTGTAATGTTTACAACGTTTGTCATTCTGAAGATTAGCAGCTAGATAATTTGTCATGGGGTCTACGACCCAAAAAGGCATTTACCGACACTAGCGCACTTGTTAGAATATTTAGCTGTATGGCTTTGCATAAAAAAGAAATTGCTGCTTAACATGTGATTATAACTTTTTATGATCATTATATAGAATGGATAATATTTGAAGCAATGTTAGACTATAGTTTCATTAAATAACGTGTAGTGTTCGCGTTAATAGAAAAAAATAAATAATATTATATAATTATATAATATCTTACTACGCGGGCATTAACAACGTTTAAGTGGAATCATGTTACTCTAATTACCATCATATTGGTATAATTTACAATACAAAACAAAATTTTATTTTGTTCTAGTTCTTTTAAATAGATAAACTTATAAAATTTAGTAAAATAATAATTGAAAAAAAAATTCTTTAATTAAAGAAATTAACTTCTTTAATTCTTTAAATAATAATTTTATTTAAATATTCCATTTTACTTGATAACAAACTTGACATCTGAAATACGTGATCTAAAAGCTTTCCTAATCACATTTTCTTGTCAACTAGTAACGACATTTCTATTCAAACACCCGTCGTAGAATAAAAGTTTGTTTCTAGCAAAAGATAAAATGATTTGATGGTTATGTTTACACATTTGTTACTTAATGAAATTAAAAATTACTATCTGAAATTTAGAAAATGCTTACGTAGAAACTATTGTTAAAATAAAGTCAATGTAATAGTAAGAGTATGATAGAAAGTATAGTACTATAGTGTCTTGTTGCTTGGTATCTCTCTCTTTTTTTTCTGTGAAGTGTATCATGGCGGATCTTTCTTGTAATTGAACGACTGTGTACTTATCAAATAAATCTTTCTTATTAATTACGCCTATATTTCATTTATATTTCATAAGGTTAGGGCTCAGTCACAAACTAGCATGGATTTATAAATGTACACTATTTCACTGCAGTATTTTCAATCCTTAAGATTTAAAAACTGCAGTGAAAATTGATATAGAAATACCGGCGGTGGGTTGACGCCATTTTGAGGTTAGTAAGGATAAGTAACACCGGGAAGGAAAATACTTGTTCTGATATCGTTGGCCAGGCAGGAAAGCTTCACAGGAGAGAAAAAAGGATTTGACCAGAGTGGAAGTGGACAACAGAACGTCATGAAGCTGGAGGGTTCCAGGAATTTGAATATTTGGAAATTTTATTATATTGTATTCATATTGTGCAACGAATTTTTCAGTTTAAGTTTGAAGAAGGTACAGAGACGTCTGTGTTTTTATCAAAAGTACATCAGATGCAAAATCAGTTAAAACAGCTGGGAGAAAACTTACCAGAAGATTACAAGCATTTCATCTCGGCATGGTAGTCTACTCCTGATGACAAGCCTATGATAATCTGATAGCTAGATTATTGATAGAGGCAGAAAAAATTAAAGAAAAAGGCGGGCCTCCACCGTCTACGGCGTTTATGGCAAAAAAGTAGATAAAAAAAGTGTAAAGTGTTTAAAGTGTCAGTGACTTGGACATTATCAAAGCGAGTGCCGATATAATAATCATAATGTGTATAATAATTTTTGTAACTCTAAAGACAGTCATCCAGATTTCAAGTGTTATTTTTGTAATAAACCGGGATAGATTAAGAGCCAGTACCGTAGTAAAAAAGGACAAAGAAAAAGATAGATAATGCTTTTATATTCAACAAAGTTTTTGAAGAACAGTTACAAAAATCTCATTGGTTAATCGATTCGGGTGCAAGCGAGCTTATGTGTTGTGATTACGAACTATTCAGTTAATACTCGACCGTGAAAGATAAAGTGGTAATAGTAGGGAACGGAACGAAAATTAATGTCAAGAGTAGCAGTCAAGTGCAGCGCCACTGCAAGATTGGAATAGGAGCGAATGGATTGACACTACAATGGACAATGTATCTCATGTTTCTGAGCTGAAAACAAATTTGTTCTCTGTCAATTGTGCGAGGTTATGTAATCGTTACGGAAGAGTTCATTCTATAAACAAAACAAGGTGATGGCTATTGCTAAGCAACGCGGAAGCATGTATTATTTGGAGTTTCGATACTTTAATGCATGTACAGCGAACCTTACTGACCTGTGTTGTGATTTGCATGAGTGACATGAAAAGTTGGCACACCAAAACATAGTTTATGTGTAAGATGTTCTGAAGAAAAATAATATTAACATTAAAAATGCGAATAGTCAAACATGTAAAAGTTGTCTTAAAGGGAAAATTTACCGCTTGCCGTATCCTGTAAGTAACAATGTGACATCGAGAGTATGCGAAATTATTCACGCTGATACCTGTGATCCTATGGAGAAGACATCGATCGGCGGCTCCAGATATTTTGTGGTACATAAAGATAAATACTCAAAGTACAGGCGAGTGTTCTTTGTGAAAACAAAAGATGAGATTAAATCGTGTATAAAGAACTTCATATCTCAGGCTGAAAATGAATATAAATATTTCGAAGTGATAATGGAACCGAATTTATAAGCAAAGAGGTCAAAAAAGTGTTTCAGAACAAAAGGATTATAGATCAAACATCTGTGACTTTTACTCCTTAACAAAATGGAGCAGCTGAGCAGGAAAATAAGATTTTGGTGGAAGCGAACGAACGAACGAAACTAGAACTATGTTATATGCTAAAGATTTATCTATCAGTTTGTGGGCTGAAAATGTTAATACAGCTGCCTATGTGATTATAAAAACCGGTAAAAGCTCAATAGAAGGCCAAACTCCTTATGGATTGTGGTCAGGCAAAAGTTATGATATAAATAACCCAAAGAAAAAAGACGTAAGTGGAATGCCAAAGGTAAAAAAGGCATTATGGTCGGGTATAGAGAAACAACAAAGGCTATAGAGTATATTTTTCACAGAAAAATGAAGTTGAGACCAAACGAGACATTGTTTTTTGTGTACAACAATCCAGTGTAGCCAATACAACAATATGAGACAACCAAATATATTAAGGATAGTGTTGAGGTTCCAGCTACAGTTGAGGTAGGTGCTCAAGTAGAAGATACCACTGCTGCAGGTGTGTCCAGTCTCCAATCACATACCTTGGATTGTGATGACTCTCAGTGCACCATGCAAAGTGATTCTGAGGCTTATAACCCAGTAATGGTGATGAGTGTGTTGAGGTTGTGAGACGTGATGTGGATCCTAAAATCAAATGTATTAGGAAACAGACTGTTTTCTTTAACTTTAATAATGTAATATTAGATAACTGTGAGCCAATAACCTATTGTGAAGCTATGAATAGTCCGGATGCATGTAAATGGCAGGAAGCTATTCAAAAGGACCTAAAAATCCTCAAAGATAATAATACTTGGAGTATTTGTGACATACCAGATTATTAATAAGTTAGTTTTTGCTTAATATCTTGTTGCTTTAAGAAGCAGAGTACTGTGAGTCTATCGTCAGCAGAATCCGAATATGTAGCAATGAGCATAGATGGAAGTGAGGCATGCTGGCTTATTGTGTTATGTGATTTCAAAGTGAGTATCATGCATTGCGATAATCAAGCTGCCATAATGAATGCAAACACAAATTGTGTTAAGCGATTAAAGCACATTGATATAAAATATCATTATATAAGGGAACTTATTAAAAACAAAAAAAATATGTATACAACATGTGACAACGAGAGATCAAATTGCTGATATGTTAACAAAGTCCAATAATAGTAATACACTTTTAAATTTTGTGAAGCGATGTGGTATGAATATGTAAATTAGTCTTGGTTTAATGTCCTTTTTATTCCTTTTGTGATGTTTATGATAAGTGTAAAAGGGTTGGTTAAAATATATTTCTTTTTTATTTGTCACATAGTTTGTTAATTTATGTTGTAACATTGACGGGGGGTGTTAAAATAAAGACAATGTAATAGTAAGAGTAAGATAGATAGTATAGTACTATAGTGTCTTGTTGCTTGCTATCTCACTCTTTTTTTCTGTAAAGTGTGTCATGGCGGATCTTGTAATCGAACTACTGTGTACTTAACCTTTGTATAAAATCGAAGAATTACTTTTGATTAACCTTACAAAATTAAAATATAAAACACATTATTAAAAGAATAACAACCACAGTATAGGTTTATAATAAATTAAAGCGCAGTTTCAATAATATATTTTGAAAATACAATAATGTCATCATCGTTAGCAAAATTTAAAATTGATAAGCCACAATAAATTTAAAGTATAAAAGTTCAAAATTATTGAACATAACTATGTTCTATAATGTAGTCACGTAGTTCTCCTTGCAGTCTTCTCCCATTTAATGATTTCGGAGTAAGTGGTGGAATGGTTCTTTCGTGTCATCTTTATGCCGATGACCTGTAGTTGTACGCTGAAGCATTCACCAATAATTTAGAAATGGTAGTTAGCAAAATAAATAAGAACTAAACCACAATAAAAGCTTGGTATGATAAATTCGGTTAAGCTGTAAACCCATCCAAATGCCAAGAAATAGTTAATGGTAGTAGCAAGTCACATTTTTCCGCACTCCCAAAGTGTAAAGAATCTAGGCCTCCTTATAGACATAACACTAAATTGGAACAACCAAATAGCAAGTGTTTTGCAGAGAATTACAATTATCCTGTGGTGCTTATATTAATTCAATAAGTTTTTGCCCATTAAAATGAAAGTGACGCCTTTAAAGACCTTGATTTTTTCTATTATCGAATATAGAGGCGTGTGCTGTCTTGACCTGAGTGCAGATCACCTCAATAAACTTGACCGATTGTCAAAAAACTGCAATAGATTCGTTTTTAATCTTCATAAATATGACCACGTCTCTGCGCAATGTCCCCAACTTCAGTGGTTGCCTATTCTCCAGCGACGCTCCTTACGAGCCCCTCTAATTCTCCTCCTGTCTTTTATATGTTGTTATTTTCAATACTTATGTGATGTCCGCAACAAGAATCTTCGTTTGACGAATACTCGACTACTTCATTCACCGTTCTGACATCACGCACTCCTCCTTTTTTCAAATCTATCCTCCTGTGGAATGCGCTACCTCTCAAAATCAAGATGACAGAGACTATTTGTACCTTTAAGCGAAAAGTAAAAGGGCACCTACTTAGCGAATATTACCAGATAAATAAAATCGTTAGATATACTTATTATTATATATGTATATATAAGTATTTATTTATGCATGTATGATATATATATACATATAAATATATACTCAAACTAAGACCTTTAGTCTTAGTTTGAGCTCACTTTACACAAGCAATATTTTTATAACAATTAAATTGAAAAAAAAAAAGAAAAAAAATCATAATGTCAAATATCAGTAACTAAGTGTAATGCATTGAAGAATAGGTCACAAAGTAACATAATAACGAACACATTTTTCACAGAAAAGCCGCACATGGCATGTGTAATATGTAAATTAGTGTTTGTCGTGACTTAATTATATACACCTGACCTAATCAAGACATTGATAGACTTTAGGCACACTGCATTATACTGTAAAACAATTAGTTCTTTTTGTGATGTAATAAGTTTGTAAATAAATATAAGTGATAAACTAATATAACTACTAAACAGTATAGTTAGTAAAATAATTAATTTTAATAGTATAGATATTTTTGGTCTTATATTATAAAATTATTGCTCGGGGTCAAATACTGTAGCTGTAAAGCTACAGTCGTTAAGTACTAACTTTGACAAATTTTAATAAATATGGTGCTCGATACATGTTCTTTATTGTTTCACAGTTTCTTACCTATGTACGTGTTAATAGATTTGTCTTTAATCACAAATTCTTAACGTTTCCGCCAAGTATGTAAATATGATTGCCTTTATTAATAGCGCCGGCTGTATATAATGACGATAATACCGTCTAAAATTCTAGGTCTAAGTTAAGCTTGTTAAGCTGGCATCTCGTGCCCTGAAATTTTCATTAGGTTGTTAACTTTCCTCCTTGAGTCAAGATTTTCACGAATTTGGTGTATAAAATTATGAGTTCTTTAGTGTGATATAAAAGATTTATTAAAGTTATGAAAGCATCAAATCCTAGCTAATTTAATTTTAGATACATAATTCTTTATCTCATCATCATCAGCCTGTATTAGTCCGCTGCTGAACATAGGCCTGCCCTACACCCTCTTATCCATTAGGGTTTGGACCGATCCCACCACGCTGATCCAATGCGTTGGTGGGTGGACCAACTTTTACATGTCCGTCCGATGCATGGATCATTTACTTTTCAGACAATTGGGTGATCGGCGAAATTGCCCTAACCAACTAGGAAACAACAATGAAAATTTGTTGCGTTCCGCAGATTCGAACCACGATCCTTTCTGCTAATACACGCCCATACCACTAGGCTACGGAGGCAGTATATATTCTTTGTTTATGAAAGTGATACTTACTGGTATATTTCGAATAAAACAATTAGAGAAAAATATATATTGATTTTGATGGCAACAAAGAAATTGGCTACATAATGATTATACATTTTGTTGTAGAAGTGTTAAAAGCTTTATTGAAGAATGCGTGTACGAGGAAGAAAAATATATTTCCTACAGTAAGTGGTTATTTTTATCTTTTGATTTACTTTTTGTTAACTGTTGTTTTTGTATTTGACAATAAATAAAGAAACAGAATACTTTTAAAAGTAATTTACATTGAATTAAATTTGATAAAAAATTAATATTAAAAATTATATGTTAGGTATTTATTTAGTTATGTTATTTATATTTAGTAACGAAACAACTTAAACTTAACTATCCCAGTGGAATGTTGAAACTATTTAACAATCTGAGGACACGATATTTATCCAGTATGCAATCTAATATTATTTTAAATCTGACATACTTAGAATAGGTTCCAAGAAAGGACATAGGAATTAATTATTGAGATAAAAAGTGCTAAGAAGGTTGAAATAAGGGATGAAAGTTTATATGAAATTGCCTCTATTAAATTTAAAACGATAAAATTATCGGAACTCTCACTAGCTTGGAACGAACACTAAATGGTGTTCGGTAATTTGTTGCAAACGGTTCCTAGTACAGGACGAAGTCGGGTCAGCTAGTATGTTAAGTTTGTCTTTGGAATACGACTTAAGAGTAATTTAAAACACATACGATACTTCGCATCTAACGAACATTAGCTAATTCAATAAATCTTAACAAAATATCACTTACATAAGCTCGTTTTTAAGTACATTCATTTTCGTCTACGAAAAACTTATTGTCATTGTTGTAAGCTCGCTTTTTAAGTTCCTTTAATGAAAACATATGACGACCATTGTTCGGAGAGCAAGTTTTGTTCTCATTTAATTTCTGATTCGTGGTTGAATTTGATCAAAACTAGAATGGGTGTAGTTCCGATGTTCTAGGTTTAATGTAGAATTTTGAATTGGCTAAGTAATGCAGATTTAAAATTATGAGTTAAATGAAAGAAGCACAATGCACTATTGTAGTCTGAATAAATTATATTAATTTTCGTCTATCAAAGCGTATCTACATTAACATTGTTTCTAGTTCTGTGCTGTAATAATAAAATGATTTTCTCATTAACAACCAACCAGGCATCGAGAAAAAAACTGAGAATTTTGTTGACGTTACTTATTATTACTAGCATGAAACAAGACTAGGTTATTTGCTGAACGCTGAAAAACGAGCTTAAAAGTGACTGTAGCAAATGACAGCTTTTCTTATACCTCCATATACCAAGCTAGTTTTCAGGTCATTTTTTAATCTCTGACCTTTTTACATGAAAGAAAAATTAAATTGCAGTAGTAGCATGAGGGATAGTAGGTATTAATTGTTCTCATCGAAGCCTAATAAATCGATGAATAAATAATATATGCAGCAAATGAAGAGTAACTAATGTGTTCAATCGGTAATTAAAATGGTCATGCTACTCGAAATAGCCCTTAAAAACTAATTTAATACAACGATCTACTGAATTTTGGGACAATCAAACAAGAGTCTATATTGTCCAAAGGAAGCCTATATTAAGAATATATTAGAAAAGAAGGAACGGAAGTCTACTCCATAGTATCATAATAAATCAGTTAAATCAAGTTAAAATGAAGTTGAAAGTTGAGAGCGGAAGTGATGTTTGCTCATTACACCCTGCAGTGGTTTGGCTCTCGCATAGTTTGCACAACGATTAAACTTGCTCCTGTTTGTTGTGATAATCAAATTAATTAAACAACCCTTTCGAGCAGTTCTAGTGGTCTAGTTAAATAACAATATTTGTTTAACAAGTTTTTTGGATATTATCTATGCATATTATTTGCACAGCAATAAATTATCACCAGAAGTCTAGTATTTTTCGTGGCTGTTATCTTAAGTTGTCTTTGGATCTAGATCAAATCCATCCTGACTTACATTAATTATAATCTTGGCGCAGAGCTACTCTTATTTGACCTCAACTACGTGGTCTTATCGACTAGTACTTTTTATGTGCCTATCCGATTAGTTTATCTTCTTACTTTTTTTAATTGGATGATCGTTTCATATTATTATCTCAACTAACTGTGAAACATCGATAACACATTTATCTCCACCCAGGGTTTCATCTTAATACTTCCGGTTTGTCAAGCTAGGACCAATACAACAAGACCACAGAGGTGGTTGTACATATTAGTTATGCCACTAAAATATTACTAATACTAGTATATTTATTTGAAGAGGTTAAAAAATATGAACAGCGTGTTCATATTGTTTAACAATAAAGTTCTAATGGTTATGAACATTCATGGTGCTGATGATGAATGGTTATAAAAAGATCGTTATTCTGTTGGATAGAAATGAAACCTGTTTAAAGACGTTTTACGTAATGAAAAAGTGTCTTACGTATCTCACCACGCTGGTCCAATGCGGGTAGGCGGTTGGACAGACTTTTAACATGCGTATCCGACGCATGGATCATCTTACTTTTCAGACAATTGGGTGATCGACCCAAATTGCCCTAACCAATTAGGAAACAACAACGAAAATTTTTTGAGTCCCCGCAGGATTGGACCCACGTACTCCGGTTATCTAAAGCACACACCCTTACCACAAGGCCAAGGAGGCAGGCAAAAACGCGCATATTTTTATATTCTAAAAACAGTTTAATTAAAGTTAAGGGGTCGCTTGTAGTAAATAGGGGATAGATGAAAATTAATTTGTGTAATTGAATTTATAATTAATTAATCCCCTGATAAATCATGACGTTAAGGGAGTGTTCGATGTTTTGTTACGCGTCGATTTTAGTTATTTAGGTTTCAAATACGGATCTTCCATTTAGTTGGCATGAATCAGATAGATATGTTATAAATATATTTACCAATTTAATTTATTTGTTAATAAACATTGTAATAATGTTAATGGAGCTTTTTTTATGTTTGATCGCTGGTTCTTGAAGATAGACAGCTCATGACATTTCTTCTTTTCATAAAACACCTTATTTCACATAGTATTTTTAAGCATATCGTTCAATCTTTTAAATATACATATATTAGTATTGTCGATCCTAATCGAGGCAGGTCAGAGAAATGAAGAAATGGATCAGAAATAATGCGAATATTAAAAATTTTTCGGATCATTTCATCTGTGAACAATCGTAATCAAATAACGTTGCTTTCAATTCATCATCAGCCTGTGATAGTCCACTGCTGGACATAGGCCCCCCTAATACACCTCTGTCCTATGCGGGTTGGTGGGTTTGTTTACATTATATTTTAAATAAGAAAAAAAAGCGTGGTTATGTATTTTTCGCATACTGCTTAAAGAGAGTCGTTACGAATATATGTTGTAGAGAATCTTACATGTATCGTCTTGTCTCTAGCTGAATGATATGTAATGAATATAAATGAACTTTTTCTATATATTTATCAGGCTTTTATTATTTTCCTATTATTAACTTGTCAGACAACTGTTATTTTTGTAATTTTGGCCTCATCTATAACGTGTAAAATTTTTTTTAAGTAAAAAAAATTTATGATATACATTACTTTTGACAGAATGAAACGCTGATCGTGATCATAAAATGCGGACGGTTAATGTTCGCGTTTAGATAAATGACTTCACCTTTTACGCTTTGTTAAGGAAGATTTTTTGTATAATTCATAACTGAACTTTAAGGAAGGCGAATGAAATATGTCTTGCTCGCTATCCTAGCGGCAATACAGAATTATTGTTATAAAGCTTTTCACATGGTATCAATTTATATAGACAAATGTATAAAGACAAAATTGTACCTATGTGTACAACAACTTAAATGATTAAAAAAAAACACCCGATATTGGCAATTTATTAAAAGCATTACAGGAAATAGAACGATTAGAACCGAATATATACCGTTACATAAATTACTGTACAGTCGTTTAAGAAACGTATTCGGGCAATGAAAATGCTTTTCCGTAATAAAACACACGGGCTTTAAATGGATTTCAATTTTATACTTTAATGCAGTCAAGCTGAATATGCTCAATCGTACCTAATGCTTTTCTTATGTACTTCTTACAGGTAAATTTACTATAAGGTAGGAATTGTGTATAGCTGGTTGTTAAAATTTTAAAGTAAAATAAAAATACTGCACTGTTGCAGTAGTTTCAAGGGTTCTTCAAACGAAAGATTATGAAATATCTAAATGATTAGCAAGCAGCCAGTGTAGTCAACGGTCGTCGTTTATCGAATAATATAAAGTGCACATTTATTTGTACTAGAAATATTATTTTAGTTTGGTAAAATATTATTACTGTCACTGCTAAACTTTGCGGCCGTAAATATATGATTTTTACTTCTCTGATTTTTATTAGTTCATACTGCTATTGGACTTATTGGTAACTTGTGGAATTATTAAATAAAATGACTTCACGGATTTCATCGCGTTTATTTTACATTTTTAAATTCCCGTTTCCCATTTTTAAACTTGACTTGACTTGTGGAATTTTAATTATGTTTATAACCTTTTGTAATATTTCATAAAATTACTTTGGATTGCTTATATTAGTTTTGTTCACAGAAAACACAGTCGTTATTATATTATCTTAACGCATATTGCTGTAAAGGTTCTCAAAAGTTTTTGCTTCTATTGAAGTAAAACTAGGAAATAAATTATACGTAAAAATATTTATTTCGGTTATTATTGAAGTTGTTTCATTTAATGCATGTCATATAGCTATTATAAGTAAATAAATATTGTTTCAAACAATATTGAAACGTTAGAAAGCCACAGAAATAATTGCATTCAAACCAAATTTTGCGAATATCGCTTGACCCGAACGGTTTTATACCTTCGTAATGTTTGTTAAACAGCTTCTGTACTTTATTCTTTTTGCTCTGGAGCATCAATTATAAGTTTTACCGTATCATTTAGTATGTATATATAATTGTAATATGATTACCTTTATTATATTTAAAAAAAAAGTGATGGGTTGGTACTACGCGAGGCGTGTCAGGTCACGCGACGCGAGCGTGCCCTATTTTATGTCTCGGAATCAGCGTTGTTGTTCGCACGCATTTCTATGACGCCTAGCACAGCCGCAGATTAAGTTACGCAATAATCTTCCTTCCTTTCTAACTATACCGCCCTTTCACCTGCCTCTCCTTTTCCTTTTAATTTTTCCTCATCTCGCTGAAACGAAGAGGGTATAAGGTGAATACATCGCGATCGGCGGGCAGCGCCGCAGTTGACAATTGCCTTCGAGAGTTCCTACGCAGCGCATAATATTTAAAGTCACGCGACGCTGAAATGGCCAACGCTCCATTCTATGTTTTAAGTTTAACGCGAACTCCAACCGCATCAACGAAGATGCCCGCAGCTGCCGCCATCAGACGAGGTATTTATCCTTCATTTTAGCGCACTTCCAATCCGGTTTCATAACCACGTTGTCCAAACCGGATTACGCATAGGTCCTCTCAAACCGCATCCTCGCTTCTGGTCCTCAAAATAGATCTGCCATATCGCTGTCACTCGAGCTAGCTGGTCCAATCTACTAATTGGCTGATCGAAATCTTGAGCTTGAACAACTGGTTGCGGGCGCGTGGTCAGCGCGCCACGCAAACCAGTGTGTAATAACTGCTAAGTCTTATTTTGAAGGCCACCGAAGTCAGTGTGATATTCGGTCATTAATTTTAAATATAAATTGTTAAGTAATGGGATTCTAAATGATTTTATCGCGTTTGTTTACGTTATGATTTATATAATAGCTCTCGGTGATCCATGAGATAGACTTCTATCAGGCGTCTTGTTGTCATTACAGAAATGGGATTGCTAGCTCTTAATTATACTTATACTTATATTATTAGCCTTCATTCTGAATTTCATTGATCACTTCCTTTTATCATAATCCAATCACAAAATCCTTTTGCATTTAATTTATTATATTTTTAAAATGACATTTATCTACTATGATGCCTTTAATACATCCTTACTTTCCCCTCTAGTGGTTGAAAACTTTATAGCGTTATGCAGGATTTTTTATAATAGTCAAAGAATAAATGTTTCAGTTTACGTTCCCTTTAAGAACTGTACGTAATTTGCGGGCAGGTAATCGTCCACGTTAGATATATGATTACACTTTTTTGTGTTTCATTTCGAGAGATATTTCAGAGCTTAGGATGTTTGTATATTAGTTATTGTTCTTTTAATCTTACCGATTTATTTTCCCAATGGTAAAACTAAATGATTAGTTAAAAATAAAATTTGAAAAAGGTTCTGGTATAGGACATAAAACATTGCATATTATTTTTTAAAGTTTAAATTACTATAATAAATATATATTTTTAGTCAAGTTATGTTAGATAGTTCAGGTTTGAAAAGTGAACTATTTCAAATAATTAGCTTATTTTATCTATCAATATAATTTTAACTAATCATATCTATCAATATAATTTAGCTTTGTCACAAAAAGGATAATTGCTAAATCATCGACTATGTTGGATCAGCTTTTAATTTGCTGCAAATAAATGTAATCTAAATAAAAACCCCTTTTTGAAGTTAAATTAGTAAATTCTAACCCAATCAGACAATATTTTTCGTGTTGACATCTGCTAAAAATGTTTAGAAACAGCACTGTAGATTTCATCTCCCTTAATATCTCCATAATGAACTGAGTCTAATAATAAACGACTTAATACAGCGCACCATTTATTCAGCTCAGACGGCATATTTATTAGGACCCGTGAACAAATACTCCGACACGCGACGCTCTCACGAAATATAAATATTTGAAATTATTAACAACGGTGTCTTGTAGGCCACGGGGTCACGAGTTCTCTTCCGAATTACTCTTGAAACCGTTCTAGATATAAAGAGTAATATTTATTTCGATATTTTTACCGGGAAGTATCGCAAAGTTCAGCGAGAACTAAATTATGTTAATTTTCATGACCCTACTATTTTAAACTGTCCTAACAACCGACATGTATGATCATGATATTACGTCTTGTTTTTTGTTTATCACCATCATCATTATCAGCTCCTAATAGCTCACAGCTGGACATAGGCCTTTTTCAATAAACGCCAAGATGGCCGATCCCCTGTTACTCGTTGCTAACTTGAAGTGGCTACTACACGGAGATCGCCATCCCACCTGGTCGCGGGTCGACCATCACTCCGCATTCCTAAACGTGGCCTCCACTCTAGAACCTTATTAGCCAATCGACTATCCGTTCTTCGAACTATGTGACCAGCCCACTGCTACTTTAACAAGCTATTTCTTTGCGCTATATGCTAAATACTGTCCAAATACTTTTTGCTAGACCAAGCTGACTGATGTATCTATACAAACTAAAGATATTTGTCATTTTTTTCTCATATCTTTTAAGATGTTTTATGTCGGATGACTTTTAGTTTGTTTATAAGTAGGGCAATGTCAAATTAATAGGATTTTTTAACAAAGAAAAACTTAAATGTGAGTAAAGTAGTTTTTTTCATTATCGACGATAAAGTGGAACTACTTCATCACCACAACCATCAGCCTGTGATAGTCCACTGCTGGACATAGGCCACCCCCAATAGACCAATATCAATTTGGGGGTTTTGAACCGTAGTCCACTACGCTGGTCCAATGCACGTTGATGGGTGGTCCTACTTTTACATGCTCATCCGACGCAGGGATCATCTTACTTTTCAAACAATTGATCGATCAGCCCAAATTGCCCTAACTAACTAGGAAACAACAATGAAAATTTCTTCTGTCCCCGCAGGATTCGAACCCATGACCTCCGGTTTCTAAAGCATACGTCTATACCACTAGTCCACGGAGGCAGTTGGGAACTACTTACTATTTGTTAATTTACTGTTTTAAATCGCTTACAATATTATTAAGCACGTTTCTATAGATATAAGTGTTTACCTTCTAATAATGTGAGCAGGGAATATTTTATTTTTCTTTCTATAACGGCTTTTCATCACATCATACTTATTCACAAAATCATATTGCATTAGTAAGTTATTCTTTGTAGATATAAAAATTAAATAGGTAATTTTTATATCACTAGAACTTTCTAATTTCTTAGAGATAAATTAGGACGCACCAAAAATAGAACAATTCCTTTGTTTTTCAAAGTCGCTTTAACCTGAAGGCCTCCACAAAGGTTTCAGAACTTTTCTCGCTAAAAGGCTATTATTATTATGTCAAGCAGTGAACTAACACAGGCTGATGATGACGGTGATCAAAAGTAATGGACATAATTCATGTAAACAGATCTTTTAAAATCTTTAGAACAAAAAGAATTCGCCAATTAGTTAGTTGTTCATTTATATGTTGAACTTCTTTTACGTAACCGGCAGTGATATTGCAATATTCAAACGAAGGTAGTTGTTACAGTTAATTTATGTCTTCAAGTTTTTATTGCCTCTTCACCTTACGTAATAAAGTTGTCAAAGCTGGAGCTTGTCACGAGGATAACTGTTTCTATTTGGAGACGTATTTATTTACCATTTTTGTATATAATTCGGCTTTGTTTTGTTTTTGGTTTCATTTCTGAAACAGTTTGTTTAAATTTTATTAGCCTTACATTCGCATTTACATATTAAAAAGGCTTTAGAAGATGTTTTAAATATAAAACGGTTTTCTATCCTACCCTAAGGCTAAACAATGAACCCAAAAATATTTAGAATGTTTTTGATATAAATGGACATCGACAAAATTATATCTTGAAAGCAAAAAAAAAAGTGGCATAAGGTTTTCAAAACACTAGACAGTAGAAAAATAAGCAGAGTAAAAACGATGATTATAAATAGTTACAAATACTGATGTTTTTATATACAAATACGCATTCCAAGAAATTATAGTATTTTAATCCAAGTAACTAATTCATACCATAAAACACCACATGAACGTGTAAGAACATGGCATATTTTGATGTTAAATTGGTAATTGTATATTTTTGAAATAGTACACAATTTCCAATAAATATCTATGGTTAGATATTTACTTTTAACATTTTTTTATAAGTCTACTTAATATGAATCGTTCCATAACACATTATTTTGACTCACCTTATAACTTTTAGCCACAATTTAAAAATATAACCGGATAGCAACTTGTTTAAGTCACGACTATGATCAGTGCCTCCGCATTTATAATCTCTTATATATTTTAAAATATTCATTTTCTAAAAACGATTCCTTTACTTTAATGATAAAACTGTAGATAGAACTAATTAATGATAAAAGTTGAACGGTTTTTTGCTGTTTAATCGTTAATTAAACCGTCTTTTAATTTATACTAATAAACTTTTAAATTGACTTGGATTTATTGCTCAAAATATTTGAAGTAATAGAGCTAATTCTCAAAATTATGTATTGAGTTGATTTCTTAAAATTAACTTATATAAACCATTACCTGCACGGTCTGTTGATATTGGTCTTTGGTATTCTAGTCAGAACTTACATATTTAATCCTTGCGGTTAACACACAAAACCGTGTTTTACACAGGCGGGGGCAATGAGAATTTAAAGTCTTAAAGATAAATGATCACCAATTACGAATGAAAGAAATAGGTGAACCGTGGGGGTAAAGCTAGACATTGTATGTTAACCACTTTCAGTACTAATAACAATTAACAATACCTTTCTGCAGATACACAGACACTAGAATAAGAAATTGACTCGTATATAAATTGATACATTTTATACAGAAAATAATATGACTTGGGTGAAGGATAGTAACCTGTTGCACAGAGTAGTAACCATTTGTATTACAATCTATTTCCGAATTTATTCTTTACATGCCCAATCGAAACATGGATCTTTTTTATTTTCAGACAACTGGTAGATTGGCCCATATTATCCTAAGCAACAAGAAAACAACGATAACACAAAGTTATTTTCCCGCAGAATTCAAACTCGCTGGCTTTGGTTTGTAAAATAAGGTCCAATACCCTAGTAAGGCTGTTGAGTTATTTTAAATTTAAAAATTTTTATTATTTTAAAACTTATTAAAATTAAAAAAAAAATGTTTATCACTATCATAAACGCGGAAGTCTGTCAAATGTGTAAATGTAAATGTGTGCCTTTGTAGGTCTTATGAAAACCTACAAATAAAATCTAATACAATTACACATAAATATAGCTATTGCATTATAGAAAGTTATAAAACAATAGTAATATGTACATAATATACGCACTTAGTACTTACTTATTATTTAATATATATAATAAAAATATTTTAAAATTAATTGTTAACGTTGTTTTCCGTTCAATTAATACAATTTGGGCCGATCACCCAATTGTCTGAAAAGTAATATAATACATGTGTCGGACGGGCATGTAAGAAGTCGGTCCTGGTTTTCAAGATCATCTTTGGCAGTCGTTATAGGAAGACGGTGCTTCGAAATTAAATGACAACTAAATTACCTTATGATGCACTTTACCCTTTGGATTGCGGAGGTCAGATGCCACTTGTTGCACGTAAAAACTGTTACTTAGGTAAATCAAGATGGGTTAAAAGCCGATCCCACTGATAACTTGAGAAAATGGCTTGTGAAAGAAAAGATGTAATTCATTTTAGTTACTTAAAATTTTTATTCATAAATGTCACCACACTTTATTTACCTGCATCCTGCTTTATTTGCTTTGGCCATTTGGTTCACACACTCATTTCTACTCGCAATAAAATATTCCGCAAGACACACATACGATTGCAAAGCAAATAACGTTGGCTAAACATCATAAAGCAAATTTCAGCTGTACTCGCGTAATGCCATAACAAGAACACAAACAAGCCGCCTTAAAAGAGTTACGAGGGTTATTGCCAGACGTATGGAGGCACCGGGCCGATTTACGACCGACAATATTCCTATTTTCTCTTGCACACATGTGAAATTATTCCATCTTTATAAACTCGTGCAAGTAAACTTTGATTAATGTATAACTGGCTGTTACCCGGGACTTCGCCCGCTTGCAATTTTGAGTAGAAATCGAGGACAATGTAAACTAATGTAATCAAGGCTATTGATTACATTAAATAGGCACACAATAAAAACAACTCATTTATATTATACTATATAGCATTTTTCAATACATCTCGTGGACATTTCTTCTATTCCACGCGGACGAAGTCGCGGGTAAAAGCGTATATGTCTAAAATTAGACGCAGCATTTCTTTGTTTTATCTCCAACTATGAGGAGTTTCCATAAAAACTTTCATTTGCTTCAATCACGTTTTATTGTAATAATAAGTAGCCTTTGACCTTTCTGGGAATTTATTCTATGTATGTGACAAATTTCATTAAAATCAGTTTATAAGTTTAAATCGTAAAGATAATCTAAGACATATGAGGCATCTCAAAGAGAAATATCTGAACACATTTCGGCTATGAATGACATATTAGATTTATGTAAAATAACACAGACCGTTTTGACTCCTAGACCAGAAATTGTGTATGCAATTGTCAAAGCATACAGGTTCATTCAGAGCTGGAAAATGATTCTAAGTCTCTGTCTCAAAGTGTGTGCTTCACGGTAGCGGTAACGGTCACTTCGAGATAATAGTAAAGAAAACATATTTCTTCCCATAATTATATTAAAATATGCAGCGATGAACTGGGAAGAAGTATGGGTTCCATAATTCTAGACAAGTGTATGGGGAATCAGTATCTAATTTAGCTTTATGCCAGGGGCAACTTCACATATTATGAAAAAATATTGACTGATTGGGAGTAGTAGAAATGTTAATAGACAACACCACAACAATTTCATGAAAGACTTAATAAACTAGATGTAAAATGTAATGTTCTTCACATTTCCTACATTAAGAAGTTGTCACAGGAAAACCACTGTAGATATAAGTTAAATAACCATTTGAATATGTTATACAATAATAATTGTAAACTATTAACCCACATAGTTTACAATTATCACAGATCATAACAAAATTGATATTATTGACATTAATAATATAATTAACTGTAACTACTAAAAATAGTGAAGTGAAATCCTTGATCTTATAGTAAAGTACTCAGCGTTCTTTTTGGGAAAAATTAAGCGAATGAGTTTTCTTCTTAAGTAATATGTGTTCCAGTCAATTTATGCTCTAAATTAATGATATAGTAATACAATGCCATAATTTAAATGAGTTTATTAAACATTTATATAATTTTCAACAAATCATTGTTTTGTATTTAATTCTTTTTAAATCCATAAATGTATCGATATTTTAAGCAGTACTTTTAATAGAATTTTTGTAGAATTATACGAAAAAAACATACCTACTCATTGGTATCGACATCGTATACACATCGGAACATCCCTACTATGTATAGGCCCTTGCCTACATTTATTACGGTCATCGAGTTAACAGACCGTAAAGTTGATACATGCTCACAAGTTTGGGACTTTAAAAGTAAGAAGTTTCGCATACTTTCAAAGTTTAATGCTTGTACAGTTAATTGTGTGACTAGAATATTCTTAAAGGTCACTTTATTTAAAGAAAGGTTTTTGGACGTAGTTTAATGGCATGCTAACAATGTATGGATCTTTAAATCGTGGACAAACTCTAATATTATACAAATATATGGTAGTAGGTTTCTTTTTATACAACTTTTTAGGTGATATCCGGACACACGTGGGGACGATCTCGACCCCACGTGTGTGATCCTGTGACCTCGGAACGTGTTCGAAACGTCGGGAATTTAAACATGTAAAAAACGCGACAAAATCCGTAAAAAGTATTTGTTCAATAATGTGTAGTATTTGCGTAAACAAAAGAAATAATTATGTGTACCAGTACGGACCGGAAACCGCAAACAAAGTCCTTTTATTCAATAAGTTGTGGCATGTTTCAAGACCTAAAAATTTAAATATTGGTTTTTGTTGTGTTATGTAATTAATTACACCATTCAGAATACTACACCAATAAAGTACTGACAACAATCAGTAAACTCGTAATAGATGTCCCTGATGACTTTTATTTATTTCATTTTGCTTATTTCGAAATCAAAGTGATTTAAAAATATAAAATAATTATTTTTAACAAAATACAGGAAAAGGTAAAATAATCTTCTCTACGTTAATTGCGCTTAGAACATAAAAATAATCAATTGGAAAATATTGTATTAATGCTTTATTTCTATTCATGATTTTATATAACTTGAAGGCATCGATTTTTTTAATTTAACTTTTTCAAATTAAAAAAAAACCCGATCTACTAAACTGCTAAAATACTTCGTTACTGTTACGTTACGCAAGTATAAATAAAGTCATTTTCAAAATGTTTTCTAAATGTTAAGTGAAAAAAATAGACTAAAGTTATAACTTTATAAACGTTTATAAACGTATAACTATAGACCATTAAATAAATATTTTGGGACGATAAAAAGTGGTAACTCGTCCCTAAACTACAAAATTTAACATATTTTTTTTTCGGATGAACTCACGTTGGTGGAGTTAACGCCCAAACCGGCGGTTCGAGGGCGCAAACTTGTCACAGACTTCACCTCTATTCTGTGGCAGCACCGAGGGACTGAGGGACCTCGGCTCGCTGCCACTTTGTATATACCGTAGCGTGGCGATCGAGGGTGCCCACGAGGCCGAGCCTCCGCTCGATCAGCCGCTGGTCAGGTCCATGCCTAAACCGTTAGCAACACTTATCGAGGGTGCCCCGGGGCCGAACCTCGGCTCGATAGGTCGCTTTAGGACTTATTATTGAGAATTGCTTTGGGATTGATAAGGCAAACAGGCGACCGAGGACGAAAGGCTCTGTTTGACCTGCGTTTTGCGGGCCAAGGTTAGGTGGTCTAAGATTACCCCAGGTATTTGGTCTGGCTGACCCAAGGGATGGGGCAACAAGGAGACGGAATTTGAATGGGTCGGCCTTCTTTGGGAATGGCCGCCTTTTGGAATTGGTCCTCCATTTAAACCAATCCCAGGGTTTGGCTGCGGTTGGGTCCCCGGATAAGCGGATAGGACATTGACCGGAAGCATGTGGGTGCATCTGCGAATAAGGAGGTTTACAAGTTTGAAGGATGGGATTCGTTATTTAAGGGGTAAACAACACAGGGCCCAAACAAGGCCCAAGGTCGGCTGGGACCCGGGTTTGTTGCCGACTGCCCTCACGGTTTCGAACGTTCGATTCGGAAAAGTCTCGTATTAGGTACGATACGGTCGGGCGGAGCTTATATAATTTATTAACCCTTCGTCCACCCTTTATCGAACGCCCGCCATCAGGAAAAAGTGCGCTTTTTTGACCCTGTTCATTTGGCTCGGATGTGTTCCGGATCGAAGAACTTGGTGGGTGCAGGTGTTTTGGCTGAAAGCCGTTGCACTGGAAGGCCCTCTCGGGGTTCAGTGCGGGCAAGTTGGCGTTTAAGATTTTCCAAATTTAGGAGGCTAATGGGACGGTGGAGGGGGTTGGGAAGGTGGTTTGGGTTTTGGGCCCTATAACCCGTCCTTCCAAGTGTTTGGGAAAAAACCCTTGGAAAACTGCGTTAATATGGGACAGGAGGCTAATTGGTGAGTGTAAAATTTTAATTACGCGGTTTGTAATTCCATCGGTGCCGGGCTTTCCGTGGTTTAATGTTTTTGATAATTGACACCGCTTTCCGTTCCGGTGACGTTATATCGCGCGGAGGGGATTTGGGTCAACCGGGCCCGCTCTCTACCTTTCAGGTGACGGCGTCGACCGTTGATGCTCGAGCCGTGGCCGGGTTGGCTTCTCGGAAACGCAAACTTGGGACCCGGGATTGAGGGCCATTGGGGTCCGACCTGCCTTTCAGGCTTTTTAAATCGCCAGGGCGAGATGGAGGATGCATAGCGTCGTTATCCCCGATCTTCCTAATTCACCTAGGCGTCTTGGACCCGATGTCGGGCGCATCTCGGTTACGCTCGGTCGGATACCAATCGGCACGAATCGCCGCCCCTTTGATGTCGTTCAATGCCCAGGGGGTTTCCTCCACCGGGATTTGCCTCGAGGCCTGACGACATTTTGGACTTGTTGTGGTGCATGAGCAGCGGTTCTGCATCAGGCTTTTGGACTTTGGGAATGGTCAGGTGGGGTGAGCTTCGTCTGCTGGGCTTCCCCGCCAGTCATGGATGGTTTTGTAGTGATTTGGGTGAGTCGGGTCCCTAATTTGAGGATAAGGTCTATGATCTGGTTAGGTCAGGCCCCTATCCCGAAGGGATTGACATTTTTGGGGAGGCAAAAAACATCCGGTCTTGGTTACTTGTGAGGAAAGTGCGTTTGCATCAACGACAACGACACTGAAGGGTTTCAGACAGAGCGTTTGATAGGCCTGGGTTGAACTGGCTATTCCTCGGGGCCCTTTTTAATAAAAAACGGCGCCTCCTAAGAAAATAGTTTTCGAAGTCGGATTTCGGTTGGGATGTTATACGCGATATGTATACCGAAGTATTGTTAGGCGCGTGCCCCTGTCCCTTTAGCCTCGATCAGGCCTCATGAAGCGTCGACGGCGTTTCGATTCTCCATGCGGGACTTTTTATAATAAAGAGTGCCGCCGGTGAAGCGCCGGTCCTGTCATTTTTATGATTTATAATTAATTTTCGGATCTCCTCTTGGGCTTTGGAATGTCTCCTGCCCAGTAGAATTTCCACGTCGTTTTGGGAGGTTAGAATTTCGGCCTTTTTATAGTTCGCGAGGCCGTTTGCGTTAAAAAAGACTATATTTACTGCGCGTGGCTTTAGACGGCCAATTTTAACATAGCAATTACATGATTGATAACAAGATACACTAGTTTACGTTTTGTTGAGGGTACAACACACTAAACCTGCGAAGCAAAAATGAGGGCCGACATTTAGTATTTTTGTTGTATGATATTTTACCACACATGAAATCTTCTTTCTCCTGGTCATTTTTCCAAGTCATAGCGACTTAGAAAATGTTTTTCTTTGAAAGTTAATGTCCACAAATCCTTAGGAAACGCCAATCTTTTATAACAAACTAAATAATGATAATTATGATAAATAAGCATGCTGGCTTTATCATTTTTATAATTGTAAATAAAATGCGAGTTTAAACTATATTTATTTTAAAATTAAACTGGTAACCGAAAAATCTGAACTACTTTTTTCAGACAGGAATATCTTGATTTGGTTAACGTAATTAAAAAGCATTGCGTGGTAAGAAACAATTACACACACAAGCGGTGTTTATAGCGTAAAGAGAATACGAGTATTCAGGGCGTAAAATTGCTTCTACTCGTAAAACAACGGCTAGCTACTATAACGACTGCAAAGTTTTTCATGCCTTAGAATTTCGTCATAAAATAGCAATTATTGCTAATTGCATGTTAGTACCATATTATTCCTAGAACAAATGATTTAGCAAAATGTAATTTTCTACTACGCCTTACCACATGTCAACACAAGTATTGTGTACTTGGGTTGACATGAATTTATACTGAAATGAAATAAAAATATTTTTGTTTCAACAGCATCAAAATTCTTATCGACACTATAAAATTTAAAAAGACCTTGACGTTATGTAAACAATTTAGATCACCTTCAATATTTAACCTTGGTAAATATACGAATAAAGTCATAAAGTTACACGCTTAGTGATTATTGTCAGCTTAAATAATTTCATAAATGTGTTTATGGATACAATTGCCTCTTACTTGTGTGTGTGTGTGTATTGGTCTAGTAGTGTGGGCTCACGCTTAAGAATAGTTAAATCCTGCGGTATTGTTCTAAGTTGTTTCCTAGTTAGTTAGGATAGCGCGGCCTGATCACCAGATTGTCTATAAAATAAGATGATGCATGCTTCGGATGGACATGTAAAAGGTCGGTTCTGCCTCTGATGCGTCCCATCGCATTATGAGAATAAAAAAAGCGGAGTGTCTTTATGTTTGCCCGTGCACTTGTTCAGTATAATATGTTCTGCATAGTTGCCTGAGGTTAAATACAGATCGGAGTCGAAATTATTTATTTGTAAACGAAAAATAATGTGATCTATTTTCTCGTTATAAAATGCTTCAATTGCAGTGTTTGCACATGTACAAATACGAATACTAAAATATATAAAAAAAATGATAATATGATCCAAACAATTGCGTAAGTAAACAGTTTATATCCGAGTTAAGATTAAAAATACTGATAAAGAAATAGAAATCTTTGAAAAAAATCGTAAATACCTATATAAATATTTTTTTCGTTGAAATAATACGTGAAATTCTATTCTGTATGTGTTCGAAAATTAATTTTGTTTGACAATTAGTAAATATAACAAAGGTGTATATCATGTGTACAATTATATTAACACTCATTATGGATCATTTAAATAAACATGCGAAAAAATTTACTTCAATTAATTTGGAAACAGGTTAACGACTTATTCACTTCAAAAGCTTGAAACCCGATGTATCAGGGTTATTTTTATCCTGCTAGTGATTGCTTATGCGTGCACTATTTTTTCTATTTTCACTTTTTAACGAAACATAATAAAATTAATATGTGACATTAAATTTAAGGAACACTTACACTCTGATATATTATCGCTTAAAAAATCGATAGTTATTTATTAAATTTTGCAGTTCTCTTTTAATTATGATATTGATTGCTCTAAATCGCCCTTAACTAACATAAGCACTTCATCATCAGCCTGTGACGTTCCACTGCTGGACATAGGCCTCCCCTAATACACCCCTATCCTTTAGGGGGTTTTGGATCGTATCCCACCACGCTGGTCCAATGCGGGTTGGTGGGTGGACCGACTTTTTACATGCCCATCCGACGCATCTTACTTTTCAGACAATTGGGTGATCGGCCCAAATTGCCCTAACCAACTAGAAAACAACAACGAAAATTTTTTGAGTCCCCGCAGGATTGGAACCTACGACCTCTGGTTTCTAAAGCGTACTTCCGGTTTCTAACCCATACCACTAGGCTACGGAGGCAGTACATAAGCACTTAATAAATTTTATTAATTACTTTTTAAATAATATTGAAATATTTTACAAAACAGTCTTATAAGATACTTCGTTACATATTGCTAAATTCAGTCCAACTTGGACCAACTTCAAACAAAATATAACCATTTAATGGAATATAAGGATCAAATAACAGCTAACGTCTATCGTTGAAAATAAAAAGATCAAAATCGGATCTCTAGGAGCGGAGCAACGAGGTAACAAATATAGGAAAAAATACAGTCCGAAATGTTTTGGGAAGTCGGCAAAAATAACAAAAGGTATTTGCAACTTTTAATTATTTCCTTACGTTGAAATATTATCATAGCAGCTACAAAAATGTAGATGCAAGCAAGAATACGTAACTTGTAAATTAAAAACTAAAGCCGTCTGTCATGTCTCAGGACTTTAAAGAATCTGTTCAACATTCTACTTCGCTTAATCTCGGTAAGAGCTAGCTTCTTGTTAGATTAAACCAAGTTTACAAAAGTCTATCTCGTTAGTTAATAAAGTAATGGTAACAATGTTTTTTTGTTATATAAGTTTTATGTATTTAAACCTACATAGTACTGAACTTCATGTTGACTTTTGGTTTCTCTCTTCCCCTAAGTCTTGACTGACCGCCTAAATTTAATGAATCTTAACAAATAATTTTATTATTTAATGTAAATAAAACCAACCGTTCATCGTCATAGATTTTTTTTAGTTTTGTAATTTTAGGTTCCACCAAAACTATGTAACGTTTTTGAATTACGAAGCGCTATTTAATGTTTATGGATCTGTTGGTTACTTCGCTTTATTTACAGCTTAGTTATTTTTTACTTATATAAGATAGACCACAGTCAAAATTGTGCACTTTCACTTCTGTGATTGATTCTAGGCATTTTGTCATTAGTCAGTCAAAACTCTTGCTATGCGTAGAACATTAGATATACGGTACATTATGAAAGCTTAAAACTAGTTTAGGCGGTTAATTTTGTTTTTAACTTGTCCGATGTTATTTATTATTTTAGAGTTTTTATTTGATGAATCACATATCACATAAAAACTCTAAAATATTTTTCCAATAGCTTGTATTGGAGGTTAATCTTTCATTCGAACTTAAAATAACTATTTTTATAGCTTACTTTCTAACGTCTTTATTTTGCGTATGGGAAGAACGAAAAACAGAATTTTGAATAGTTGGAAATCAATAAAATTTTATAAAATTAATTGATTTCTGAACACAGGACGATCCTAGAAGTATTATCATTTGGCCTTGTCATGTCTACAAAAAATAAAAAGTTATCAGCACTATGAAATATTTGACTCAAATAAGTACTTTAGTCGGTATCAGTGATTGGACATAAATAATACACATAATACTTTTTGGGCATTTACGCAAATACTTATATATATAATATATTGTAATACAGTGATAAAATTCAAGTTTTTCATTACATCACATCGTATTATTTAATAATTTTACAGATACTTGCTGCCATAAATTCTATGTCAATCACGCTTTTAAATGAAGAGATATATTATAATTATAAAGAAAAGGATCACTTCCTTAAACATTTATTTTATAACCAAAACAGGCTTCCGTTGTTATTACTGTCCCCTCACTTAAAGGTAGCAATCAGGCAACGCTTTCAAACCCTAACAGCTGTTTTACGAAAAATACAATTCAAACAAGTTCAATATGTAGATGTAACAACATAAGATTTACTTTGCAAGACCAAATTTAACGCAAGGGATAGCGACGGAAACGTCAACTGAAGTCTTCTAACGTAATTTGCTATTTGGCTATTGCAACTAATGTTGGTATATGTCTAAAATACTTTGAGAAATATAAAAATAATAAGCTAAACGGTTTTTGTAGTAAGACATAGAAGTTTAAAAATTTATTTTGTTTTTACGAAATGCGTATTAAAAATAAACATTATGTTCAAATTATCACAGAGAAAATCCAAACAACAAAACCAATACACTATTCAATTCAATATTCAATAAGAAGAGATAGCAAATTAAAATGATCAGAAACGACCTTATTCTAAATGCATAGTTGGAATTTCTTTGCAGTTGTGATTGCACAAAGGTAACCAATGACTCGTAGTAAAATATTATTCGCGTAAGTTCGTCTGTCTCTTGGATGTGCTTAAACGTGACTTAGATGTCATGTACGGAAACATGTAGATCTCGTTGTTCAGAATATAACCATTTAAAGTACATGGATACTAGAAGCGGAGCAACGCGGTAACATATACAAAAAAAACATACGCTCGAATTAACCGACTTCGACTAACTCGATTGACCGACTTCCTAAAAGAGGTACCCCTTCTTTTAGGAAGTCGGTCAAAAACGATAACAGATAACATTGCTTGCCTTCTGTTACTGCCCCATAGTGATAACTAAACATTTTAAGACATTATGCACCGTACCTTACACCTTGTCTGCAGGCAAATATTTATTTAATTTTGTAAAACACATTACATACAAGTAACTTAAGATTATAGATTTGAAGTGATATAAACATAAACTATTTAATGAATCAAAATAGATGAAAAATTAAATTGTCCAAAGACGAATCTGTTACTTTTTTGCAAAATTTTAGGTTTGTTCATATTTCATTGATATATCTCGATATAAGTATCTGTCTATTAAAAAGTCTGTATAGTTAAAAAGTGTTAACATGCTGAGATTTAATTATTGTATTTAGAGTGTATTAGGATATCAATGTCATAGACAATCGATTCTTTAGTTTTCTATCGAGTTTAAATAATTTCATCTAATTGCGATTACCCTCTAACACCGTTAAAACGCGAGATTCCAAAAGAGTTCAATATTGTGATGTTAAGACTGTGTGAATACCTTTCTAAATTCATTTAAAGAATTAACAAGTGAATTACTACTTAAAACTATTTAAACATAACTCGATGCAACACATGATATTGATTGATTGATTAAACACTTTATTAAAATAATCTTATGATTTATTTAAGGAATTATCTGAGTAAATCCTCATTACTATAGTTCTATAGTATATATAATATAGTGATAAGATAATATAGTGATAAGTGTTTAATTATAATAATTTAAAGTTTTAGGCTATTTGTTTTATTACGGAATTCATTATAAGTTGTTTAGTTTCATTGATTGCCGATGAGTGACCCTGATAAAGAGATTAGTGACGTCAGCCCGGCTAGCGTCACTGTTTCTAAAAATCCCATTGGACCAGATGTCTCGTTATATCTTATAATAAAATGGTTCTCTTTGTTATATATATAACATTATATGTGATTTATTGTGTTTCTAAGTTTTTCATTAAGGAAATTACCTCCTAATGAACCTCTATGATCCTAATGGATAGGGATGGTGTATTAGAAGAGGCCTGTGTCGAGCAGTGGACTGTCACAGGCTGATGATGTAGTCGCTGCTTCACAATTTAATTGAGTATGTATTAACAGAATAATACCGTACGTCACTTATTATTGTGCTAATCAGAAGTTATTGAAAGCCAATATAAATTCAAGCTGCATCTGTGCTCTTAAATTGTAGAACTTCAATAATAGTTGCTGATTAACATGAATCGGAACACCCGCTTCGTCTTGCATTCAAGTTTAAGGTCTCCGTTTTTCTTTAAAGAAATAGAAAGGCCTTGTGCATTATTTATTTAGTGCTATAATTTTCGACATGATTTATTATGTTTTATTTCTGCTATTATTGATGATAGTAATTTTTTCACACGAGACGCGGGTTGGTGGGTGGACAGACTCTTAACATGTCCATCTGACGCATAGATCGTCTTACTTCTGCAGACAGTTGGGTGATCGGCCCAAATTGCCCTTACCAACAAGGAAACCAGAATAAAATTTTTTTGAGTCCCTGCAGGATTCGAAACCCACGACCTCCGGTTTGTAACGGCCCTTAGGCTACGGAGACAGGTATTCTGAGAAGGTACTTATTCTGAGAAGCACATTTCTATAAGAAATATTATAAATGCAAGTATATTCATTAAAAGTTTTATAAATTCTTTAGTCCTGTAAATTATTTGAAGGGAGTAAAATACTTTACTTATTTTTTAGCATTTTATTTGAATGCTTGCATAGATGTCATATTGATGTTCTAAGGCCGATGGGTAGAAAAACTCTGGAACGAAACGTCCGTTTCACAAAAGACTGCATCTCGCTTTGAACGTTGAGGACAACTGACCGCAATTTTGAAAGCTATGAAAGCTTCCACTCGTAATAAAAAAAGAAGTAGTTTAAATAAAAGAATTAGGAATCGATTTCATTTAGTTTTATTACTTTTATTAATATTTAATCATGATTATTATATTTTTTAAATATTTAGTAATTATTACAACTTGAAATAAATTTTTAATTAATTACAAGTTTTTTGACCAACAAGGAGGTTCGGTCAATTCGGAGTGTATGTTTTTTTTATCTATGTGTGATACCTCGTTACTCCGCTCCTAGAACTCCGATTTTGTTCAATCTTTTTTAAATGATAGATTTTAGCTTCCCATTGGTCCTATTTATTTTAACAAATTTGTGTTTAGTAGTTTAATAGATAGTTGAGTAAGAAAAAAAAATACGGTACCAAAAATCACAACCTCGTGCAATTAAATTACAAATGCTGCCAAAACCGTAGGTATGTTTTAAGCTCATTTAAGGTTATATATTGTAAGTTCACATAAAAGTTAATACATTGAAAAAAATTCACTCTATTGGTATACAACATTTCATACCCAACAAGTTGATTAAATGGATATCTTATAAATTATGAAAGATATGAGAAATTTAAAGAGCGAAGGAGATATCACTGGGCAATTTCAATTTGTTACCAGCTTGTATTGCGTAATTTTTCTTGTTAAAATTTCACTTGTTACTAAATAATGCTATTGAGGTTATCTATTATACAGTTAAAGTTCATATAGTAGTTTTAATTAACTCGCATTGTCTCTGTTATTATAATGATTTATTTTATTTTTCGGAGTTCGGAGACGAGCAGGACATTCATCTGAAAGTAAGTTATAAGCCCTGCCCATAAGAAAGATTAAAGCATTGTAGGACGCCACAAATCCTCTCACGACCTGAGACATGAGATTTTGATGCTGGCCACGGTGCCCTTAAAATCGGAAGAACGCAAACACTACTTGAAATAGTATTTGCATTCTTCTGAGTTGCGGCAAAAATGGGCACTGTTAATACTTCCCCAAGCAGTTCAGTTGCTAATTGCCTTAGTTTAAATTTGCTAATGGCCCTAAGAAAGATGATGTTATGAATTTGTACACTTGTTGCAAGAGCCAAGGTGCCCTTTACGCTAGTTATTGGATTTGCACCTGAAAGAGGCATCGTTATAGTGCATCCGTAGTTGGTTCCTAGTAATGTAGGGTCGAAAAGGTTAAGGTATTAATATGCAAAGTGTTCACAAAATTATTTTAACGAATTTCAGCTTACAATTTTAGTATAAAATTTTTATTATTATAATAAAATTTTAGGACCCTGAAATCCCTAGCTATCTTAGACTCGCAAACCAGAGCGTACCTGAATATATTAATTTTATAGCTCATAAAAACGAAGCCAATCAAATGATTCATTAAGAAATTATGCGGTGTTCCGAGATTTTGTGTATTGCGTCATCTGCAAAAGTCATAAAATTCAAATTTTATTACCACACTATTTAATACATTTGAATTGCGTATTTTGAAAAGCACACATTTATAAACAAATACAAACATTGGTCAGAAGTTTTCTAAAAATCTAATTTCATATTTTCGTAGATCGTACTACACAACACTTATTTTGCTACATCTTACAGCGAAACAAGATTTTCAAAACTTTTTCATAATTTGAAGTGCCCGACTTCATACAAACTGTTTAAAGTAAGATGTAATATTAAATTACCTACAATATTACGCTTTCTAAGGAAAGTTAAATAATAACTCGCAATATATAATCTTCAGATAATTAATAATACTGTCACTGGCGGTAAATATTTGTTAATTCTGATAAATCTTTAATGTTAACGTTTTGTTTTCTTCTGTTAATACATATTCAAGATCGCCAAAGCAAATCAGCCAACAATTCTTTAATAATAATTATCTGCCACAACTTGAAGGTCTTAAACTAGATTTTCAATTTAGTTTCCCTGTTAGGATTACGAAAACAAATTGCTTTGTCGCCAGTAGTCGATAGATGCATGACGAAATACTTGATAGTTAGAAATACAGCATCTTTTCACATTTCCTTTCACGAACTTGTATTGATGTAATAGGCAATGAAGCTTAAGATTGGCATATCCTTCAGGTACTATACTGCTATTACTGCTCCATTGAGTGGAATACAATCACCAATTGGCCCACATTTTCGGTACGGAACTCTCAATAATGTTAATGCTTGTTAAATATTAATTTAAGTTCATGTTTTTTTTTTTTTAAAGTTAGGTTTTTTTTAAACCACCAGCAACCTTTAATCAAAATTTTATAAACTTTGGATTTGATTTTTTTTTACAGGCGTAACTTTATTTTAAATCAAGAATAAAGGCCAATTATGTGCAAAAGTATGGATATAGGCATACTACAGTGTAGTCCTCTGCACTGACACGATAATACACTCAAAACAGTGTGTTTGGTAATTCGGATTAAATAGTTTAATACACGCTACGACATGCATCCAAAGCAATAAACTCTATGATTATGAATCTGAGCACTAAGCTCCCATTAATAATCAATATTGCTTTTATACTAATATAATGCAAACTGCGGTAGCTTAACAGCGTACGAGTAGATTAATTTTATTTTTACGACTGGGCCTTACTTAAGAGAGCGTCTCCGCATTAATATGTTGCTACAGTATCGTGGCGAGGTAATTAAGTTTTATTACTACTAAATAAGCTGCCTCCGTAGCCTAGTGGTACAGGCGTGCTTTAGAAACCGCAGATCGTGGGGTATAATCCTGCGGGGACTCAACAAATTTTCATTGTTGTTTCCTAGTCGGTTAGGGCAATTTGGGCCGATCACCCAAATGTCGGAAAATAAGATGATCCATGCGTCGGACTACATTGTAAAAAGTCGGTCCACCCACCAACCCGTATTGGACTAGCGTGGTGGGATGCGGTCCATAAACCCCGTAATGGAGAAGGGGAGGCCTATGTCCAGCAGCGGACTTGCACAGGTTGATGATGATGAAGACTACTTAAATTGTCTTATTTATGGGAGTTGTTTCAGAGGGTTTGTCGTTTATTATATATATATTAATCAATGACGGATTCCTATAGTAAATCTATTCCTGACCTAAATAAATAGGTAGCGTTTCCAGCCATCACGAATATAATTAAATAATATATTTGTTCATACTTGAAACTTATTTTATTTAGTTAAATGTTTATTTATTAAATTTTAAGTGTTTTATTTTTGGGATGCAAGTAAATTTTAAATTCAAAATTTTATATGGAACAAGGTTTAATGCTAAACATTAGGTGAAGATTTCGAGAGTCGGTTACCTTTGACATTACTCAAAAGACTAAACTTTTGATGCTAGCTAAACTACTCTAGCTTAATTTCTTAGAATTTTTTATACTTAAAAATTCTACCATTCAACTACGTGAAAAGATCTTTTTAATTTTTTTTTTATAGTTAAGTTAGTTGAGAAACTAAAGCGCATTATGTACAATCAAAAATTACTTATTTATGAATGAAAAATAAACAATGTAGTGCAATAATAGACCGAATGCTAAAACGGCTTGGGTTGTACGGAATAAATGAGGTAAGTGCACCAAGATATGAAACAAATAAAACCTTACGAATTTATAAATAGAAATACACAGCAAGGCTTTAAAGTACGTCTTAATTTAGTTTAACTTATTATGCCTTAATAAACAATTTTAATTTTCGTACCTTTGAAGTATATAAATAAAAGCTTGATTGCTTTGCAAAGACTAAAAATAACGTATTAAGTTTGTAGTTTAAAATATTAATAAAGCAATTGTATAACGTTAATAATATTTTGCCAATTAATACGCGTAAAATATTTGTACAAATTAAACAAAATAGACATCCCTTGTTGCAACTTTTCCATCTAATAGTTCATGTTGTATTACAACACGGGACAAATAGTTTAGGTCAAACTGCTGTGAGTCAATTGGGTAGCGGGTTAAAATTGGTTTATCGCAGTTACAAAACAAAGTTAGAAAATCTTTTAAACACCTTTTTATTTATAGTGTGTATTATATTGGTCGAATAAAATAATTGATTAACTCAAAAATTAGATTCTAAGTTTTCTTGCATCGGTGAATATTATCATGTAGTTAGTGCCGGACTATATAAATTGAATAGCTATGTTTCTATTATAGTATATAACGAACAAGTTTAGAAACTATTAATTTGATTTGTTTCTGTTGTTACTTATTTACACAATAGTAATTAGTCCATGAATTAGAAATAGGTAGAAAAAAAAATAAACTAAGCAATAAGACAAACAGGACGTTCACTCCACTGTAAATCGTACATCTGGGCTTATGTATAGGCCGCAAACCAAATACCGTATTAGGTAATGGTTCATACGTCTCGTTTATCCATTAATTATGCTGATTACGGTATCCTTCAATAAGAATACTGTTTTTGCTACTTCTTTGTACATTTTTGTAAAAAATATGGTAGTGGTCTTTTTGTGTGAGCTAGGTTAAAATTATCAATTAGTTTAAAGATGTAAGAAAACGTCATATTAATTGATAATATACAAATTTACCCCAATATAAAAACGTATCGTAAGATGTTTATGACAATAAATTCGTTATGCATAACTGTAATAACAATATTTTGTTACTGACTACCTAAATTTCATCGTTTTATGTTCAACAGTAACAATTTTCATACATAATTTCATTACCTATATCCAATCTTACAACCACTTTTATCGCAATAATTAAAGAGCCCAAAGTCCAAAATCATAACCTCGTGTAATTAAATTGCAAACTCTGCCGAAACCGATAAAGATAAACTTAAACTGCGTATAACATAATTGTACTTTATAAAATGGTCCACGAGTGCATTTATTTATGTTCTAAGAATAACACAGTAGCCATTTTAATGTAAAACATTGTTAAAAATTCCAAAACATTGTTTAAAAATTCCAAATCCTTTTCTCTATGTGCACGATATTAGTACATAATATTTTAACGAAATGAGTACTTCACGAGATATTTGAGATTGAACATGCATGTGGAAACTACGTTGCAATTGCTTAGAGAGCACGTTATTCATTATCATCATCAGCCTGTGTTAGTCACTGCTGGACATAGGAGTCCCCTGATCCATGTCCTCTCTATAAGGGAGTATTTGGTTCCTATCCTACCATGCTGGTCTCAAGCGGGTTGGTGGATGGGCCAACTTTACTTGCCCATCCGACGCATGGATCATCATACTTTTCAGACAATTGGGTGATCGGCCTAAATTTCCCTAATCAACTAGGAAACAACATTAAAAATTAGTCGCGTCCCCGCTGAATTCGAAGCCCTTGCCTCGTTTACAACGCCTATTTATATAAATTTTGAAAGATTGCTTTAATATTATTAATAATTTCGTGAAGTATACAAATACAATTCAAGTCAATGCCATATTTCTTATTATTAAATTCGTATAAGGTTAAACTTCGCTGAACTTGATACGAGTTTCAAAATACTTGCTTGCTTGCAACATAGGAGCGATACACTCACTTATTGATTGTCAAAAATCTACTACCGGTTCGGAAAAGGACGCCTCTGACCTGAAAAGAACCGGCGAAAGAAACTCGGTGGGACTTTTTTTTGTCATCTTTTACAAACGGTCAATATTTTAATTTAAGTAAACAACTCTCTGAGTGATTCTTTAGGGCCCAGGTTATAGACTGTACGAATAGCTCTTTTTGAAGGACGAATTGTTAATATTGGGCGTTTCCCACAGTAGAATGTAAATTATACTGTGGAACTAACAATACACCAAGCGTCTGTCTCCACGTATATTTTTCAAATTTTCTTTACAGCATATGCCGTGGAGCTAAGTTTATTCGCCAGTCCATTTATATGGGGGCCTCACTGCAACTTAGCGTCTATTGTTATGCCGAAACACAGTACAGTCAACAAGATCTAGCGCTCCCCATCCAAAGACACTGGAAAGTTACCACATTTTACATTAGCGGTCATAAATCAATTACATTTAGTATTTTAGTTGTTAAGTAGTAAATTATTGACACTAAACCAATGCGCCACTTTGTAGAGAGTATTATTTACATCGTCATTAATCAATGTGGTACATAACATAATCAAGGAAAAGAAACAAGGAACGGAAGGTACAAAAGCAAGGAAAAAAAAAGGTCCAAGAGTAGACCCTTGTGGTACACCCGTACTTACCGGGGCCCCAGGAGATCTCTTACCATTCACGTCAAACCTCTGAGTTCGATGGCTCAGGTATGAAATCAGAAGATCAAGTGCGGTATTTTTACCACAATAGTGGCATAGTTTTCTGACCAGGATCGCATGTTGAACACAATCAAAAGCCTTTGAATGGTCGCAGAAAATGCCTAAGGCATCCGGCGATATTTCCCAAGCCTCGTATATATTTACCGCAGTCGTATATACAGTCGAACATCCGCGTTAGTTGTGGAGCGGCCCCTAGTGAAGCCGTACTGCTTATTATTTAGAAGATTTTTTTCGTAGAAGTGTTTGACTAACAGCAATTTTTAAAGATTTTGCTCAGAGTAGGCAGTATGGATATAGGTCTAAAATTATTGTACCATTTTTACAATGATTTAAACATGGTATTACTTTACTATGATTCCTAAAGTCAGAATATAGTCGCTAGGTGCGGTGATATTACATCGATATTAGCACTGATCCCCCGAAGGTCTGCCGTTCTTTTCGTGTCTAGAGATTTAAAAACATTGATGACATGTACAATAATATTCTATTTATAGATAAGTGCTGTCCGTCCTTTTTTTATTTTAATAATTATATATGTGAAATACTAACTGACAACTTTTGTTATAAATCAAGTGATAATTATGCAACAAATAGTAACAATGAACATTTAAGTTAGTAGAGACATATATTTATAATTGTAAATAAATTGTATACGGTTAAAAATACTTAAAGTCTCATTTGAGCTTAGTTAGGTTTCAGTGAGTTAATTGCCTGTGCAGGTCTTTACGTCTGCCGGAATTTGCGTTTAGGTAATTAAGACAGCTGAGTGCAGGGCTCAGCTTAATCATTCCGTCTTTCAAACTACAACTGATTAAAAGCAGACTGTGATAAGATTGGGTAATTAGACGAATGAATATTTGAAAGATTCTCTCCTCTCGACTTCAAGTTATTTGTGTATTAAATATATCATTTTACAAAAACCTCTGTCAGAAGTCTAGGTTAGTTTCGTAACCTTGAACTCTGGGAAGGACGTGAAACGTCGGATGTAACTTTAAATAATTGTAAATTAATTTAAGGCGATAAAATCCTTCAAATTTGTATGAAAACTTTTCGCATAAGCAACAGAAACTTTTTGTAAAATAATTTGTATGAATGTACCAAAGTGTAATTAAACTTGCCGACTGTTCACGGCTCTGATTGTGTTCATTTTAGATTTTGCCGTTTTTGTTACTTGGGCATAATAACTTTCTAGTAATGAAATAATATTTCAAATTGGTTCAGAAGTTTCGGAACCTATTCTTTCTGTCTTTTATTGTACGTAAAAGAACTACATCAAATTCATAAATATTCTTAATTTGATTTATTTACGTTATGACATATCAAATCCATTATTTACGGATTTTCACGTTATTTAAATATATTTATTCGACGTTTCGGTTCTTTTTAGCATCCATGATCACGGGCGACTAAGTTAGTCATATACCAACTTATATTTAAATAACGTGAAAAATCCGTAAATAAGTGGATTTGATATTCTTAATTTGGTTTTATTAAATCTAGGTTAATTAGAGTTTGGTTTGTGCCTAGAAAAGATTATAATATACTATCACAAGTACATTTACAAGATTCAGTAATACAGAATTAAATTTTGGCATGAGGAAAACATTTTTAACGTTCATGCAAATTAAATAAACGTAATGAACGCTTTTTACTAAATTTATGTTACCTTGCCGCTCCGCTCTTTAATTTACCTGTTAAAAACATGTTTATGTTTAATAGACGTTAGTTAAATTTAAAATACATCTACAAGAAATACTTATAAAAATATCCATCTACATAGACATTTATTACAACCAAGTTCTAGGAATAAACCGCAGTAAAAATGTCCATAAAATTATGTATCATAAAACGTAATAAGTGGATAAAATAAATACATGTATAAAATAATCTCAATATCACATTATCCTTAGTTGAAAGGCAAAAGATAAATGCTTTCCAAGACTTTTTGTAGATGTCATATAAAAGATTTCTTAGATCTTCGGAGTCTTTTAGTAATAAGCACTCGAATTATTCATAACTAGCTATCCGCCCCGGCTCCGCTCGGACAACAGTGATATCTATAAAATATTATGTATGAATTATACATAGAAACCTTCCTCTTTAATCACTCTATCTAATAAAATCGATCCGCATCAAAATCCGTCGTGTAATTTTAAGGATTTAAGCATACATAGGGACATGAAAAGCATCTTTGTTTTATACTAAATTTCATATTCTAAGTATAAAGAATTATTAGTTATTTTTTGGTATTTATTTAGTATGTATGTGACAGCTTTATTAAGTACTGTATATTCAAAAGATCTAGGAAGATTTTTTAATAAATCTTCCTAGATCTCTTAGAGTTCAGGTTTTAATCTGCAGTGATAGTGTTCCTTTAATGGATGGAAATTTAATAAGCCGTGGTTTTCCAAAAATCGATGCCATATCACTTAACCATAAGTAATATATACTCATGCATGTCATGGCACAAACTGCGGGGAAAAGATCATAAAAAACAACTGTAGGACCTTTTAAACGATAAATAAAAACTAAAATTATTAGGTATCTTGATTGCTTACAATCATAAATAAGATTATTTTAGTAAACCTTAGTAAGTGTATAAAAAGGTACCATTTTCAATTGCCTCTATAAATATCTCATACTTTTTTAGTTTATTCGACTTAAAGTTTGGAGCAAGGGTTTTTAGCAGTGAAAGTTTATTAAAAATGTTAGTAATATATTATGTTATAGTATATCTTACCTTTTCTTTATTCAACTGCAGCTTTAAATAGCCGTGTCTCAAGATTTCCCATAGATACAATTCCAGACCCGGGGCGTTTTATTATTCAATAAAATTTAACTCCGAAAGGTTTAAGTCGGGACAGCAATAGAACGCGATAAATCATAAAGTAAACTCTTTGTTTCAAACAGTAAGATATGCATTAAGTAAATAATTATCCAAAGTTTTAGCAGCCATTTTGATTATATGTAATTTGTTAATTTAATAAAACTAGGATAGTCAAAAAAAGTATTTTATTAAATGTAAAAGGGCAGATGATTTTTTAATTATGCAAACTAAGGCTTAGATTGGGTATTAGCTAGCGACCATAAAGAAGAAATTTTATATGAGTGATTCATAGTGTAGTCATTTAAAAATCCGAGTCAAAAATTGTATAACATGGACAAAAAAAAAATTATATATTATTATTTTAATGACATAAATTTAACGTTTCGTTCTTGAACAAAATCTTAAATACCTCGTGTATGTTATAATTTTTAAAACCTTAATGAATGCCACAAGCCTTTTTAAGCCTTTTAAATATATAGACCGGGCTAATACATATGTACATATTTTAGGACCCATATAAACAATAGTTTATTGAATTTAACGTCACAGATAGTGAAATTAAAAATATGCATTTGCGTTTAAAAAAAGGTTTCGATTGAAACTCAGAGCGCATGTCAAAATTTTAAATCTACCAAATAAGTTAAAATTTAATAAATGAAACCGTTGTAGTCATAAGACATGCAATTATTTTTTCCTTGCATAGTGTATTAATGCACCGAAAAGCGATGATGAGAAATGTTTGCCGAGTTAAAATTAACGAAGTGAACAAAGTTCTTTCATTAAAACGGAAGGATATTCTACAAATAACTGTTTATTTATGAATACGCAAACAACAATCTAGAGTTTTTATTCATCTTTTTTAGGGTTTAGTAATTAAGACCGACTAACCGGTAAAGAAAGGTAGTCACGGCACCAAAACAAATAATCAGTTATTGCTATAGGAACAAAGTCAAAATTAAATGTCTTTATTCTATGGAGCTTTGTACTTTTTATTGATTGTGATTTTTTATTGCATACGTAGGCAGACGAGCAGACCTGGCCACCTAATGGAAAGTAGTCACGAACGCCTATAGACATTGGTAATACAGGTACCACCACCGCGCTGCCTACCGTGAGGTATAGGATGTTAAGACTCGTTTGCCCAGTAAATACGCTGGCTACGGTGCCCTTCAAACCGGAACACAATATTGTTTTTACATTAATGGACCGCGGTGGTACCGCCTCAGACGGCCCCCTGTAATATGGGGGCCTAGCACCATAAAATAGAAATAGTAATGTTTAAGTATCGAGGTATAATTGCTAATTAACTTGTCATATTTATATATTTTAGTTTCTGGATTTTTACAGTATTTTTAAATTAATGACAATTTTCAGTGCAAATTTACAAGTGAACTTAAAAATTTTATTATATGTAAGTACTGAAAAAAATAGAGTCACTATATTAGGAACAAATATAGCAACTTTTCTTCCTTTCTCCGTTTAATATCATCGTTTAAAACTGTAAGTTGATGTAGTCCTAAACAAACAAAAAAAAATTGTATCAGCCATATTTTGCTGGGATATAGTTAAAATAGTGGCACGGCTTTCTATAAAACACGCTCTCTTGTTCATCCATAACACTCGCGCAACGAGTGCTTGTTTTGGATAACGACGAACGTCATCAAATATAAAATGTTTAACCTAAGGTTAGTTAACGAAGGCAAAACAATAAAAAGAGCAATAATTTGTTGTTACACAAGTTATTAAATTGAAACATTACATTTAACATCACAATTCCGATAAGAAAAACTTATGGATGTATTCAAACATTAGCTAGCGCAAGAAATTGGAAAGTTTATTCCCTAATATAATATTACAATGCAATAGGTACAGTATGCAAAGACGTTTCCCTCAAGAGACTCGTTTACATAATAAAAAAATACATATATTAAGAAAAACTACAATTTAAATGTTAATAACCATTGTTTAAAAAGTAAAAGTATAAGAAACAATATAATATTCTATTGATGTACTTAACATAAATTAATTCAATAATGTTTTCTACATTAGAAATTGAACGCTAACTCTTAATTATATTTTGAGTCTCCTCTTTACAAAGGAAAATAAGGGTTAGTACCACCATTAGTGTCTAAACACAGTCTCTTGGTTTGAAGAGAACCGTAGTCACGTATACTTTCGGTAAACGAGAAAATACGTCCCATGTTTAAGAGCGTTAAGAGCTGCTTATCTTATATGTATTTAACATTATCTATTTATTTGTTTAAAAAAGATGCTATCGCTTAATTTATTGCGGATAAATTTGGTAGAACATTGTTTTCATGCATTTTTTAAATATAATTTGGTGGTTGTAAATGTAAACGCGGAGGGATGTGAGTTCCGACCGCGTATTTTTTTCTAATATGTCTTGGAAATATCCTATGGCATATAAGATTAAATAACCACGATACAAGTGCTAGGTTAAATCACAGTTGGGTATCATCTTCGATTACACCAGTTTCGATTTAAAATACTTTTTGGTAAAATCCACAAAATGATGATTAAAAAAGTAAAAAATTTAACACCCCCCTGAATATTAATACAAGCAATAAGATTGCAACATATGACAACTTATTTTACAATATGTTTTCCCCGTGTAACCTACGATGGAGTTGGAATGCCGGTAAATATTAATGAAGATACAAATATACGAAGCTTCGTAGACAGACGACCGGGTCTCGGCATAATTTGTGCCTTTATAGGTCCCATAACGGTAATAGAAAGTTGTGTTCGAATATAACTCGGTTAGCGGATATATTATCCATTAGTTGAACTCGTACCAGCTTCAATCATGATTATTTTACCCTTTTTTTTTTGATGTTGCAATAATCCAGCTTACGGATTCTCCGCCGCCAGAGTGAGGGGGCAGCAGGGATATGAAGGGGTTCCCGGACCAAGATGGAGCGGCCGGTATACCCACTAAAAAACCAACGGTTGCCAGCCTTTCTTATGTGGCTGTAGCCGGGGCCACGGGCGCTGATGACAGTCTTCGGCGACCCTGGCGCGACGTGGTTCTTGCCTCTCTCGGGCCTCTTTTCTCCGGGTGTGTTGGGAAACCTGGACCGTCGCTTTAGGCGCCGTGCCGGAACAAACAGCACGGCGCTCCCTCTTGAGCCTACGGAGCAGAGACGCGACACCTCTGGGTCCGCTTAGCACCCTCGCAGCTCTCGCCGCGAAGGTGAGCCCAACTGAAGGTATATTGCGAGCTGGGTCAGTTAGTTTAACGGCAAACAGAACACGCTCCGTAGCTCTTTGAGCACATACTGTACACAATCTCATGCGTTAGCGTGTAATTAAACCAAATTGGATATGGACTTTTCACTTAATTAACAAAGTAACGTCAAGAAGTCGTACATTAGGTGAATTATGAATTAGAAATGTTACAAATTTATTTGCTTTGCGTAGTATCCATATCTTGGTATCGTGATTTAATTTAAAGCTATATATTGAAACCCAAAGAAAAAAGATAGTGCGCCCTGTGATCATGGACGCTGGAAACGGATATTGAATTATCGTAATTAAATTCGTTCCTTCGCACGCTGATCGGCGTCTTTGATCCCAGTTTGAATTTCGAACGTGTTTTATAACTATCGAAGGCTGAAAAACCCGACATAAACGATCTACCAATAGCACCATGGTTAACCGTTTTTCATTAAATTTTCATTAAAGAATTCAGTTTTCATTAAAGAAGGTAAAGAATAATCTCCTAATAAATAGCCAACAAAATTGGAAGAAAAATTGAGTGACAGAGGCAGGTGATTAAATGGGGGTCCCGAGTCACGAATAACGTTAAAACAGTCGATAGTACAGAGCTTGGTTTTAAGACATATCTCTATGTACAATAACACTTGCAACAATTGTAAATACACCAAATTATTACTCGACTGTCCAACGCATAGATTATCTTACTATTAAGCTGCCACTCAAAACAAAATAATATTTTTCAGCAGTATTCAAATCCATAGCCGTAACACATCATCATCAGCCTTTGTTAGTCACTGCTGGACATAGGCCTCCCCTAATCACCCCTATCCATAGGGTTTGGACCGTATCCCACCACGCTGGTCCAATGCGGTTGGTGGTGGACGACTTTTACATGCCCATCCGACGCATGGATCATCTTACTTTTCAGACAATTGGGTGATCGGCCCACATTGCTAACCAACTAGGAAACAACAATGAAAATTTGTTGCGTCCCGCAGGATTCGAACCCACGACCTCCGGTTTCTAAAGCACACGCCATACCACTAGGCTGACAGGCGGTCAGATAGCAGATAGCATAACCGTAAAGCTTTAGATATACTAGGAACTAAAAGCTATTAAAGCTTTACGATTAAATTTACCACATCAAGATTGAATCATTTACTGGAAATAAATAGTACCCTGAACGTTAAATAGCTGCATGTATGCTCACCTATTGATATAGAATTCAACATCCCGCAATAGCATTGTAAATATTGATGCGGTGAGTCTAGTACTCCATCTGTAATTCAGGAGCGCTAATTAATGAAATGGTGAAATACCACAGTGCATCGTTCACTATTTACTTATGCAGTCGAAAATAAAGGTCTGTATTTGTCAATGGAACGATGTTTTTTTTTATATTAGAAGCCAGTGTTTACTAAAAAAAAATTCTGTACGTCAAAAGTTTATAATAATAATGTATATTTATTTAGGTACAATGAATATTGCAATTGTTTGTAGTACTGTATTACTAGTTTTAATACAAGTTGGAATTACAAAAATAAATGATATTAAATCAATTTATTCACGAGTAGAATAAATTTTAAAACACTAAAAATATGGTTTTTATATGAGTCAGTAATAACACTAAATTTAGCAATAATATAAAAAAAAGGTTAGCATTAATATTTAATAAAATAATATTCATTAAATCCCATCAATAACAGTTTATTAAGAACAACAGATTCTAGAAACTAAGCAAGTACTTGCTTGTCATTATTTTCACTAAAAATTTTAACTAAATTGTTTTTTTGACCATATTTACAAAAAAAATTACTTAAAACTCCAAGCAGTTTTGATTAACAGGTCTAGATTGTTTTCAAAAAAATTTGAGAACAATCTATACCTGAAAATCACATATTTTTGATTATCACAATTAAAGTTCGTTATAATAACATATGAATGCTTTAATTATTGTTCTTCCCTGAGAGAGTCTACAAGTTTGACAGAGGCTAGCAGTTGAGCAAGAATTTCCCAATTATGAAACTTGTATTAAGTTTTCAAACTGTTGATGCCTTAAAACGCAATTATTATATTGAGTGGAAAAAATTACCTTCACGTATATCCTGTAGCAGTTGATCCTGAAATCATACATTGCAAAATAATTATTATAAAAGCTTTCAACTTTAAAAGCAAAAAAAAATTATAATACACATCTTTAAAAAAAAAAACATTTTAATAAAACCTTACTTGTACTGCAATAAATATCACAATTAGCGGGTTTCTACGAAAATAATGCTTATAAAAATAATAAAAAACTCAATGAAAGACCCACTTCCACGAAAAATTGCAATTCACGAGGGGCTAAGGAAATTGTAAATGGAAATAAAATTTCCTCTCGATTTTGAGATTTACATTGTTTGTTTATTATGAACGTCTGATATTACTGCATAGTAATATATTTGAATTTTGAAGGTTACATAAGTACATGATACATTTTTATGAATATTATATATACGTTATAATTTTAGTATTACATATAATATATGCTTGAAAACCGAGTTCGTGGTTCAATCCTATGGGGACTCAACAAATTTTCATTGCTGTTTTCTAGTTGTTTGGGCAATTTGGGCCGATCACCCAATTGTCTGAAAATTAAGATGATACATGCGTCGGATGGGCATGTAAAAGTCGGCCACCACCAATCCGCATTGGACAAGCGGGTGGGATATGGTCCAAACCCCTAATGGATAGGGGTATTAGGGGGCCTATGTCCAGCAGTGGACGTACAGGCTGATGCCAAAATATTTTATAATTGCCAACGCTAAATGGCTAAAAAGCATTTTTATATAATCGTTCTTCTTTAGAATAATTTATCGTTATTTAATAGAAAACAATTTTAAAAATCAAGAGAAGAAAGTATAAGAAACAAACCCATACAACTGATAGGTCTCTCGGTTTGAGAGTGCATCAGTGCCAGCGTTATTACTAAGTAAACTTGACGAATAATTTCTGTTTCAAGGTGGTGGTCAAGTTTATATTGTACTCTTCTAATCTTCCTGCTTATTACATCATTTAAAAAAGAGAACATTAGGAATCTGTGATATGTACTCCAGCTTCTGAGCTGCATAATAAGAAAGCATTGCGTGACTCAAGCTAATATCTTCAATTGGCTGTTTAATGCTTTTTACATATCTCGAATGATCTTACACTGAAAAGACATAAACGGAATAAAAAATTCAATAGCCTTGTTAAACAGAAGAATATAACGGTTATAATAAAAACTACATCAATTAAAGGTTGTTACCTTTTTGTGACCAGAAAATAGAACTGGCTAAGTTTCATATTAGAGTTGTCAATGTTGACTCATATTTCAAATGGATACTATTTAAAACGCGAATGTTTTGTGACATTTGAAAATGTTCCTTCAGCTGATCGCTTTTTGCTGAAAAATTATGCACAAGATTATAACATCAAGTTGCTAGCGCAAACACAAGCTTATTAAATTTTGAGGCATAAATAAAGCCTTTCTCATATGTGTATGAAACTGGTAACATTTTTAAAATCAAGTAATCAGATTTGTTCTTGTGGAATAATTTAATTTTTATTGTTAAGTTTGGTAGTATTTATTGCTTGTTTCCCTAACTGTAAATGTTATCGATATTATGTGGTATCTGTTATATTTGCAATAAAACCTGATGAAAGACAAGTAGTATCCAGATGAAGTTCGTGCCATTCATGTATTGTACTATAACTCTTTATATATCATTCCTATAGTATATACTATTTGATCAAAAAATTAAAATAAAGCAAACAATTGACAGTAATATACAATCAATAAACTATACGTATTCACTATCACCTAATTTATAAAATTAAAGAGAATTAATAGCACTCTATGTCAGAGTGTTAGTGTTAGTTGATAACATATACTTTTTAATATAAATATAAACGTCATCCCATTCATATAATTTAGTTTAAGCAAATATTTGCCACATCATAACAAGTATTGCGCTCAAATTTAAGCTGTCAACTCACTCAGCTAACTTTACGATTTCTGCAAAATATATGTAACCATGGCATGCCTTTAAACTTCACTTGATTTGCCTTTATTTGTCTGCAATTATTTTAGGCATTATGGAAACGAATTATGAAATATGGAGTATGACAAAGTATAGGACTAAATTTTCTAATATACTTACATTTCTTTAAAAGATTATTATCGTTGAATAAAAATAATTGTTTTTATTCAACGATAATGTTTATAAAATTGACAGTCAGACAGATATACTTTCGCGTTTATAGTATTATTACGGACACAAGTGAGGTTTTATTGTGTGCATAAGACATAAAGTTTCATGGCTTTTGCTTGACGCTGAAGAACTTCCGTATGGTCTTTCATTCCTCATTTCAATCCCTAATCCATCCCCGTACAGTTTCAAAGTACAATTTTGCTAGGAAAGACAATTTCAATATAAACATTCATCCCTATTTCAACCCTTTCGACTTCTTTAATCGCAATAATATCTGTCCTCTAGTCTATAGCCTATATGTTTTTGGAATCTATTTAGTTTTGTACCAATTTTGATCTAGTGGTTTAAGGGCTTAGACAGTAAAGACAGAAAGACGACAGACATTTTTTTTTCTACGGATGGCTCACGTTGGTGGAGTTAACGCTACAACCCAGCGGTTCGAGGGCTGTGCAACTTTAAGTGTGCCAGACTTCACCTCTATTCTGTGGCTTAGCTCCTGGGACCCCTGAAGGGCGACCTCGGCTCAGGCTGCCACTTCTTTATCCCGTAAGCGGGCTTGATCAAAGGGCCCAAGAGGGCCGAGCCTCACTCGATCAGCCTCTGGTCAGGTCCATGCCTATACCCGTTAGCAACATTTATCGAGGGCGCCCGGTGGGCCGAACCTCGGCTCGATAATTTGCTTTAGGACTTATTAGTGGAAGGTATTTACCGCCCTATCTGATTGGTGAGAATCGGCCTGGCATCGTGCCGATATCTGTTGTACGGTGTACTAGTTTGTCCTCGACGGCGAGGACAAGTTGTGTTGCGTAGTGAGTTTAAACGTGCTTCACGATTGTAGTCTCATCGTCCGGATCCGTTATCGCGTTTCGCGCTCTTCGATGGATGTCGTTTTTAGCGAGGTAAATTGTTGGTTCGTAAGCGGCGGCGCTCCGAACTAGATCGTTTGGGTGTTGCGAAGCCGAGTCGAAATATCGGATGGACGCTTGTTTGAGTACTGTTTGATAGTGGGCAATTTCAGATCCAGGTCGGTCAATGTTGCGCAGGTATATACGGCGCAACAGTGGCCGCATGAATCTGTTTGCAGGACTTAAAGCTTGTCAATGTGTGATTGCTTTGCATGCAATGTGGATTATTAATTATGGGGATCTGCGCCGGTTTGAACACAATTTTATACTACAAAAACAGGCTGTGGGCAATCTAAATCTGGGTTCACGGAATCTTTTATAAGTTTTAATAAATTGAAATTCAACTTTACCCTCCTATATATATTTGAAAATATTGTACGCGTCAAAATATTCATATGTTTGTAAAAATATTAGGCCCGGCGGTCGGAATTAGCCCTAGAGCTAAGGATTTGGACGCCCGAACAAAAATCTTTCATTATAATAGTATAAGAATGTATAATAAATTAAATACCAAAGCAACTGAATGATTCGAGCTTTGTAAGTTGTCAAAACAACGCTTTTTTTTTTTTTTTTTTTTTTATAGCATACGCACGGACGAAACAGTCAGGCCACCTGATGGAAGTGGTCACCGACATCCCATAGACATGGCAAACATGGTATCACCAACGCGCTGCCTACCGTGAGGACATTGGATGTTAAGTCCTCGTTTACCCGTAAATACGCTGGCTACGGTCCTTCAAATCGGAACACAGTAGTGTTTTCACACTACGTTCATGGCGAAAAGGCACCGCGTGTATTCCAGACGGTCTCCTGTAAACGGGACCTACCACCGGTAAAAGCTTGCAAACCCTGTAACTTAAAAAATGCATTGGTCAAATTTTGTAAATATAATATTTAAAAAAGGCGAGAGTTTCTTGCCGGTTCTTCTCTGGACTGGTCTGGTTTGTGAACCGGTGGTAAATGGATAATTTTGACGTTCATAAGTGCTCAGTAGAGCCTAAATTGAATAAATGATTTTGACTTTGACTTTTGACTTTTGAAAGGGACTGGATATGTAAAATTGGACGTATTGACTATCTTGTATACAACACCTTATTGCGCAGAGATAACACTTTAGGATTTATGTGGAAAAAATCGACCTAAGACGTAGGCGCTCTGTTTTACCCCCTAATTGCGGACCAAATGTCAAGGATTTGCTAAGATTACCCGAGGTATTTGGTCTGTTTGACCCAAGGGATAGGGCAATCAGAGTCGGACATTGAAGAAGGCACGGATCTCGTCGCGTGAACAAAATGCGCGCTTTTGGAAGGATTGATTTCTATTCTCCATTTCCGGAACCATTCCCTAGGATATTGGCCATGGTTGAGTCTTTATAACTAGGATAGGACATCTACTGGTTGAGTATATGCAGGTGTCGTCTGCGAATAAGGCGGTTCTACATGGGTGCTGTGGGATGTCCTTTGTATGGTAAATAGTTGGGCCTAATACGGAGCCTTTAGGTACGCCGGCACGGACCAGTCGAGGTATGATTTGGTTCCCTCTACGCGGTATCGGAACGTTCGATTCCTGAGAAGTCTCGTATGATGGTCTGAGACAGTCGACCCCCGACTAAACTTGTTGTAAAGCCCTTCGTGCCATGCTATCGAACGCCTTCCCAACGTCGGAAAAGCGCTCCGTGTGATGGCCTCTTTAAGCTGACTTTAATTTTCTCCGTGATGCGGTGAATTTGGTGAGTGCAAGTGTTTGACCAAAGCCGAATTGAATAGGGTGGGGAGCCCTTAGTTTCATAAAAATCCTAATAAGCGGGCTTGGACGAGACGTTCATATTTTTCCGAAACCCTTTAGGAGGCTAATGGGACGATAAGAACTGGGAAGTGCGGGTGGTTTGCCGGGTTTGAGACCCTTAACGGTCCTTCCAAATGTTTGGGAAAATACCCTTGGAAAGAGCTGCGTTATAAAGTGGACTGGATATTAATTATATGTTCCGGTAGGATTTTAATGACGGTTGTTTATTCCGTCGGTCCGGGGCTTTCCAGTTTGTCGATAATCGACGCTTCGCTTCGGTCACCGGTGAGTTTATCGCGAGGAGGAAGTTGAGTCAACCTCGACCTCGCTCTACCGTTTGGCGTGAGCGGGTCGGTGGTTGAGTGCTTGCGTGCATTGTGCCTCGAGGCTGTCGGCTGGGCATTCGGCTTTCTTCATCGAGAACTAGAGGAGCATCAGGAAGGTTGGGATGGGATAAAGGCGGCATCGGAGGTTTCGATTCCGCCCTTAGGCTTTAGGAAGTTGCCAGAAGCTAATGGGATGGGTGCATTTGCTTCGATCTGTATCCCCCGATCGTTCTAATTCCAGCTATGCGTCTTGGACTGATGTTAAGGACGCGCAACTGTCTCAGTTCCGTTCGGTTGGAATGCAATCGAACACAAATCGCAGCCCTCTTGCGTCGCAGAGGTCCTTGATATCGTTTGTCAAGGCCCAGCGGTTTTCCTCACCGGACTTGCTTCGGAAACCTCGACGACACATTGGACATGTCTTGTGAGCGCGAGCGGCAGATTCGCGTCGTTGCACTGTTGCGGACTTTAGGAATGGCCTCTGGGTGCGGCGAGCTAGTGCTGTCTGGCTGAGATTTGAGTTTGCATAGTCAATTATCGTTTGGATTGGATGTTTTGGGGTCAAGGTGGTCCTGGTTAGAGGATGATTGGGCGATAATCGGAGGATAGATCTTCTATGACCTCTTACCTCAAAAAGTGAGATTGACATTTTAGGAGGGCGTATCAAGCACATCCGATCTGTAGCCTACCGTGTGCGGTAGTGCTATGCTCAAGCGAACAACGATACGAATTAAGTAGTTCAGATGGTGCATCTAGTGCTGCACCTCCAGTTGATTGTGTAAGCTGTTCCATCGGGTTGTTTGCTGGAATCCCTTTAGGGCCGAAAGGGGCCTCCTAGGGAAAATAACGTCTCCAAGTGGGTTAGTTTATCCGGAAACTACCATGTTAAGTGAAAGGGCTTTGGTTGATTGGTGCTGTTCCTGTCATGGCCTAACAATTAAAAAGGGCCTTCTCAGTGCGTTAAGCTCGACGGCGTCGGTTGCTACACAGTGCGGGGACTTTTTCATAATAAATGGGCGTGCCGGTGGAACGCCGGCCCGATCATTTCTTATAATTTATATTAGCCTTTTTCGGATCTCCTCTTTGGGCTTTGGGAACGTCTCCTGCCCAGTAGAATTCGACGTCGTTTTTGGTAAAAACTTAAGTTTTCGTTTGATCCCGGACTGTTTTAAGTTGAAAAAATGAGATGTTCTTTGGCATTGGCTTTAACGGCCCAGGCCTTTCTTTTTACTATGGGGCTTTCGTTTAACGTCCCTTAATTAAGTCAACTAATTGCCTATCTTACAAGTATAAAGACAAGCTCAAATTACCGACGACGGGTCAAGTTCCTGCCAAGGCGATCAGGCTCTGCCGAAGTCGTCTGTCGGCTAAAGTTTCCAAGTTGCTGCCATTGCTGGGCTAAATTGGGGGGGCCCCGGGGCGGGGTTGGGGGGGGGCCCCCGGGGGCGCTCCGGGCCCCTGCGGTGGTTGCTGTTGCCCGGGGGGGGCCTTTGGGGGGAAATTTGGGTTCCCCCCGGAATGGGTCGGGGGGGGAAGGAAATGGGGGCCCTGGGGGCTTGGGATGGATGGGTGATGGTGGTTTCCCGGGGCCTTAGGGCAGCCAGATAATTAATGTGGCCACGTTTTAACCGTGGCGGTTCTACGTGGTGGTACTTCCCTATCTCTGGGTCTAGAGCAATCAGGGTGCCAATCACCAAGGCATTTAGAGGGCGTGCGTGACGGTTGGGCCCGGTGCCCGTACACTCAAATTATGACCTGCCCAGGAGGCCTTTTTGGCGCGTGGAATGAATGCGACTAATTCCATATTGGATATAATCTAAACCTTTTTGCCCTCGATGGAGCTTCAGGGTCAGAAGGACCCATTAAATGGTTTTTCGTTTTTGGATGGTTGGGGCGGAAGGAAATAATGGGATGTTTTGTCCTTAATGAAAGTAAATTCCCCTTGGGAATTCCTTCGGCGCCTTTGACACTGTCCGTACCCTCTTCCAAAGGCATGTGTGTAATAGTTCGTTCTTTTAGATCGTAACGACGGGTTTCACTGGTTTATTCAATTTTGCCCGGTTCAGTCGGCTGAATTTTTTATTTTTGGACGGGGACCCGTTCCCCATTTCCCCCGACCGAATATAAAACGGCGGGTATCTTATCCTAAATTGATTATGGTTGCAAACGCCGAATTGCTTTAACAGGGATGGTGATTTGTGAAAGGGCGGGTGGTTTTAAAGGGGCCGATTTTGTTGGCCGGAGGCGGCCTGAATGTTGCCGTGGGCTGCTTTTGGCTCTGTGGCCGATGTTTGGCCGGGGCCGTGGTACTTTGCCACGCTTTTGGCGCCGGTGGCGGGGTTGGTGATTGGGCGGGAGGCCCTGCTCGCCTTCTTCTTGCGAACCCCGCGGAACCCTCCCTCTTCGTCCTCGGTGACCGGACAGGTTATCCAGCCCATTTCGGTCAGTTGTTGGGTGAGGTGAAGTGGGGAGGTGCCCGGTGGATTGTTGGACCCCGACGCGGTGTGTTGTCGCGTCGGGCCGGGTCCTTATAATGGTTTGGCCCTTGCGCGGGGAGGCCTCACGGATGGCGCTTGTCCGCCGGCGGACGTTCTTTAGGTCCTCAGTCGAGGCCTGGGTCGTTGGCGAATCCATTTTCCATTAATAGATTTAATTTCTTTTGTCGTGACACCCCGGGAGGGGTTTGTCCCTATGTGAGCAGGAGGTGTAAACCTAACGCGTTTGAAAACTCCTCCCTTGGGGTTGTTACCTTGCCTGGTGCCAAGCGACGTTAAATTGACTCTAATAATGATGTGGTATGTTAATTAATAACGGCGTGGCAAAGTGAACAGACTAAAGTTAAAGGATCCCTCATCTCAACGAAAGGACATGCGGACGGCACACATTTTTGCCTCGGCGGCCCGCGTCGACCTTTACGGCACACTAGCACTGTACACATCCACGGCAGCCCGGGCGCTTCTTTTTCTGCGCGCGGCGTCGGGGAGGCTCGGTGGGCCCGGCCCGGTAACCAGGAGGATCGGGGGCTTGTCCCGGTCGATCCGGAAACTTTGCCCTGTTGTTCGTTTTGGCAATCAGACAGAAAAAACTATTTATCTTTTTTAAATTGCTCGCAGCAGACGTGTCAGGACCTGATGTGCGCCCTGACATTAATACCTGATATGCCTACGGTCCCCTGAAAACGGGGAGGGGCTTGAAACACCAAAACAAGAAACTGAAATTTTAATTCAAAGTTTTGTTTTAATAACGATGTCAAAGTTTTTCTCAAAAGGTTGACAAAATTAATTTTTAAATTGTTTTTCCCATTCAATACAGAACATCTTTCCCTTTTCCTAAAAGTAATTTAATAAAATCAACATTATTACAATTTTGTATTGGTTATTTATTTTTTTAATGACAAATATCCTTAAATATATTTTTAAAGGAAAATTATTATATAATAATTGTAAATTTTTGAAAAATATATTTTATTTAACTATACTGGTTTCAAAACAATTAAGATATTCTTACAATTTTGAAAAGGTTTTGTTTCCTTTGATTTTATAACAAATCCGGATCATATAAGTTATGTAAATATAACTCGCATATCGGCTCTTGCGTCGGTCATTAAACCGTGTTTATTTTTTATTATATATCGCTCCAAATTGAAAAATGTTTAAATTACTTCAAGGTTAAAAGGGTTAAATATTATTCAATAAAAACTAAGTTTTTGTTGGTTATATTTGAATCAAAATATTAAAACTCCTTTCCTTTTAAAAAACGATTACGAAAAATTTTTTTTTTTTTTAATTTGCTCTTCAACTTCTAAAAAATAGTATATTGGTTTGCAGATTCCGTTTTTATTGGATATCTAAATTTATGATTTAATATATAAACAGGTTAATATAGGATAAAAAAAAAAATAATCCAATAAATGTATAATATTTTTTTCAAAACGGAAAGTTTGACCCCTATTTTGAAAACTTTGGTTCAACACGCTCATAAATTCTTGCGTCCTCGATGGTTTCAAACGTAGTTTTGGTTCGATTAACACATCACTTACAATTGTAAATTCGTCCACTCTGTTTTTTGAAGAACAAAAAAAATGTTATCAATCCTTGGTTTTCTTTTATTTTTGTTTTTGTTTTAATAATATATTTCGAACAAAAAAATTGTTTGTTTACTTTGTTTTGTAAAAATGTTTCTCTTAAACCTTTCGTAAAATCCTGGGTTTATTTTAAGGCACTTTCATTACTGTTTAAACCGGGTAAAATTTTATTAATTGATTCCAATTTCTTTTATTGATGAAAACAGGCGTGAAAACTTAACTTATCTTTAAATTCCGAAATATTTAAAAATAAAAGATCCCAAAATTGCAATAAAAACCTTAATTTCTTTATAAAATGTGAATGAAAATCAAAAATTAAATCAGATTTAAAACCTTTTTATTTTTATAACACAGGAAAGGAAAAATTATATAATATTAAAATGCGTATCTTATTGCGTGTCTAAAAACAACAAAAATTTTTAAGCTCTTTAATTTAAATTCGGGGCGCACTGGGAAATTTCGGGTTTTCAAAAGTGACATAACATTTTCTGAATATTTTTTCCTTAAGTAATCTTGGAAATGAACATTTTTCATACGTAGAACTAATCATTAAACAACCATTCCCTCAGGTATTGGTTTAAAATTTCCTTTTTGAATTCCCCAAACTTCTTCGGGTAAATCTTGAAGTTATTCTTTTTTTGGAAATTAAAACTATAAAGGGCTGGGCTGTACGGGGTGGTTGGTCTAATAAATTTCCCTTCGCCCCGACAAACCCTAAATTTTCTTGCTCTAAAACTCTGTTGACTGTGCACGTGTAGAACTCCTTGTAAATTTTTTTTTTTTTTTTTTTTTCTTGGCAACTCTAAGACATTCACTCAATGTAATTTAATAATTTTAATTATTTTTTATTAAAAACAATTATTCTAACGTTCTTACCTCCTTTGTATATATTTAAGTCTTCAAATACTAAATTCAATTGTAAACAATTGTTGTTATTGGGTTTAATGTGTTTGGATCTAGCTGTCATTGGAAATAACTCTTTCTATTTAAATTTACGTATTGTTCCTTTATCCTCTTAAATTCTCATTTCTATACATTCAAATTAAAATTTTTACCAAAAATTACCCCAACACCAAGGCCCGTAGGCTGAGAACACTCCCCCAAAAGGGTTAAAGGGGCCAAACTGCCAATTGAGCAATTGCAGGGAAGGGATGATGAACAAAAACTTTGAAATTGATGAAATCTTAAAAAAAAAGAGCTATAAAAACCTCAAATTATTTAACACAAGGCAAAATGATAATTTGAAGGTATCGATAGGTTTGATCGTGTGGGGTGAGTAGGGGGCTCTTGACCTCCTCTAAACTAAGTCATAATGGGGCTCATAAAACAATTTGTATTTTGAAACTCAAAACCAAATTTAAAGACAAATAAACCCGCCTATATTCTGAATTATGGGGAATTCCGAATATGATATCCTGTCTCAAAATTTTAAAACAATGTTACACTATAGATCGACTGGTATGACTCTGGGACCTACCCCTGGATCACGGAAAAAACAGAAGAAATTCGAAAATAAACAAATTATTAGAAAGAAGAAAAAATTGTTAAAATATGGCGTAGTTTTAAAAATTATGGAAAATATTAAAAGACAAAAATTTCAAAATAAAGTAAACCTATGTTTTTGAATAACAGCTCAGCTGTCTCATGGGCTAATTGTACCTCAGGCTGAGTTGCATTTAATGCAACTAAATATTCTTTCTAAAAATTGACTCCAGAGGAAATTTCAGAAACATTCGATGATATTGTGGTTTGTGTAAACATAATTCTGTTTGTTCCTTGGAAAGAAACTGTGTTGACTTCAAACCCTGGGGTCGTTCAGAGCTGAAGTTTAACCTTTTCTAAGACTGTGCTCTCCGTGGCCCTTAAAGACATATCGAACATATTTCTTCTAACAATTTATTAAAGTATACAGTGATAACGGGGAAGAAATATGGCCATTCCTGAACAAGTGTTCAGGGTTTATCTAACATCTTTCGGGCACTTTTCATATAATGGAAAAAAATTTTGGGTTAAATTGCAACCTTTTTAATCATTTGATTGGGAGAAATGTTAATGAAAAACCTTTGTCTAAAAGGAAACAATTAAAAATAAAAATTTACATTTCCTACTAAGGTTTCCGAAAACAATAATGAATAAAACAACAATTATTTGGCATATTTATAAAATAAATTTAAAATTTTCCAGACCTTTTAAATAAAATTAATTTTGAAACATTAATAAATATTTTATAATAATTTTTTGACATTTGATAGGGTTTATACAATTTTATAAAAACAATTAGCTAGTTCTTTATTTATTTCAAAAAACACAGCCAATGGCTTTAAAATTTCTATTGGCAGGATCAAAATTAAACTCTCAATTTGGAATCCCTTCCGTAATTTAAATTTATTAAAACAACGGAGAACCTTTTCAATTAAAAATTTTACAATTAAAATGTTTTTTAAATAAAAAACTTTAATTCCTTTAATAAACCTGGCATCAAAATATGGGTTTGGTAAAGGAACGATTTTTCTTAAAACGAAAATGAATTTTTATTATAATAGCACTTTAAGAACTCAATTTATCCCTGATTTTGGATGTCAGGTTGCTAAATTTATGAGATAAAAGCTATACCTTGGCTCTTTAATTTTTTAATTTTTTAAAAAAAAATCAAAGTTTTGTGAGCCTTTTTAACGATAAAAAAGCCTGTCAGAGCTGGGCATTTCATTGTTGTTGGCTTGCCTCCCACTTCTTAAAGAACCTTTTGAAATTGTGTTTAGAAGATTTATTTAAAACTATCTGAATCAAAATATTAAATTTTTGGTGACTTCAATATTAATTTTTTAAATAATTCTACAACCAATAGATTCAGATCATTGTTAAGTTCTTTAAACTAATCAATTTATTTCTTGAACCTACTGAATAACTGAACTTCTGCCATGTATAGATAATATTTTCCTTAAACCTTTAACAATCAATAATTAAAACTTAATTCCCATTTTTAAAACTTCCTTTTAGTTAAATAAAAATTGGACAAAATACAAATAAAAAATTATTTTTTCCATGTATAAAAACTTTGAAAGTTTAAGTAATAATTACAAAAATTATATTTACGTATATTAACCCATGTCGTTAATATTATTTCTTTTATAAGGAAGAATTTAAATCCATTTTACTTTAAAAGGTTTCAAAGGGTTTGACTTTTAGTGAATGGGCAACGTTGGATTCACAAAACGGCAAAGTTTTGGCTTTACAGTGAAAAAACTTAATCATAAAAGACCTTTTTTCATGTCATTTTACAAAATTTTAAAAAAGGTTTACTGTCTGAAATCATTATATAAAAAAAAAATTTTCATCAGACAAAATAAAAATGACAAATTTAAATCCAATTAGGGGAAGGGGAAAACAACTCTAATATGTCAAATTTGACAAATTCCATAAAGCGCAAGAATTTTCTTATTTCAAAATTCTTCTCGGACATTCCGGTTTCTACCCAAGTCCTTTGTCTTCTAACAGTTCCAGTCCTTTGAATAATACCAATGAATGTACGAAATTTTAATTTCGGACAAATACCCGGAGAATATTTAAAATACATTTAAAACTTTAGATTAAAAAAAACTACAGACCTGGGGATTCTGTTGGGTGATAAGTTCTTTCGATGTAATATCACCTCCCTAGCACAATATTCATTAGTATCAAAGGGGGAGTTTCCACCTGATGGTAAAAATTATTCCCGATATTTAAATGGATGTAATACCGGACCCCTTTAACCTTCAGACCAATATCTTACCCTCTCTTGTAAATTTTTGAAAAACTCTTTAAATCAATTATTAAACACAATCAAATCCTTTTTAAATAACAAACGGTATGGATTACTGGGTCGCTCAACCCGCCGGGCATCAGGCTATCAAAAGATTTTGAGGGCGGAGCATCCCGGGTGCTGGGCATTTTTGTGATCTCAAAAACTTTTGATTGCTCCCTTGAGACTGGTCAGGAAATTCGTCCTATTATAAAAGCACTCAACCCTTCTTCGTCGGCCATCGAATTCGGGGTTGACGTAAAATTAAAAAAAACCCAGGCCCAAAAATGGGGTCCCCCAAGGATCCATTCTTGGGCCTTTTCTCTTCCTCATTTTATAAACGACTTACCTTGTGATAAATAGCGAAGGAATGATTTTCAGATTTTCCTGATTTTTTAAAATTAAACGCATACGTCAATAAATGACATATAAATACCTCTCTAAAGTGCAGGGGTTTATGTTAATAACCTATTAAACAAAGAAAAAACAAAAATTAAAATTTCATGACTCCTAATTGAAACATGGTAATTTAAATGGTTATAAATGGGAGGCGTTAGACGAGTTAATCCTTATTTCTAGGAATAACTGTAGATGAGAAACTACAAAGGGAAATAATTAATATAGAAAAATAAGCTCTCAGCTTGCGGAAAAAATTGAATTATTAACCGATTGAACACTCGTTTAGTATATTTCTATTTTCATGTTTTATGTCCCATGGCATTCTACTGTGAAATGCGCGAATACTAATACGTCTTTGTCCTCCAAAACGCGCAATTCGTGCGATCTAACCTGGGCCCAAAAATCATTAAAAGTTTTCAAAAATAAAAATAATGACCTTAGTTCTCAATACATATTTGAAAATTTAATGTATTGCAAAAAAAAAATGATTTCCTAAGACATTATGCACATACATAATTAAAGGAAAACATAATCTAATTCTTACCAACTAGGACTGAAGAATAAGTAAGTCTTTATGGGACAATGTATACGTTTAAACAAAATCCCATAAACGTTCAATTAACTATTAATAAATTTAAAAGGTAGTCAAGAACGTTTTTGTGTTAAAGGTTATTACGATATTAATAATTTTAAATGAAACACAGCCTAGTAATGGAATATGCTCAGGTCCTGTTTCAAAATTCATAATATGTAATGTCGAATTATCAAATTGTTTGTTATTTTAAAAGATGACATAAAAAAATCCCGCTGAGTTTCTTTCCCGGTTCTTCTGGTCTGTGGCGTCCTTTCCGAACCGTGGTAGTGTGTTTGACAATCAATAAGCAGTGTAACTTCTATATTGAATAAAGATATTTGAATTTGAATTTAATTTGAATTTGAATTTGTAGTGAGGAAGGATAATGCAGCGATTGCACGTGTTCTCTTTACGGAGTTCAGAAACGACCTGTTCAAACAAATGCTAACATACCGTTCTCTGTTCCTCAAGAGAAATAGTTGTAATTTGGCCGGTTTTAGAGATATCTGTCACCATTTTTTGCAACACTCCGTGAACGAACAATGTTTCTTTAACTCATTTTCTGAACATCAAACTCGTAATTGGTTGTTTCAGGTTCGTAGCATATATCCAGGATTCGTCACCTGATTTGATGTTTTATCATCATTTATAGATCATGCTGGAATCTTTCGAGGTTCCGACGTACCAAGTAACGCGAGCCGCTTTTGCTCTTTGGAGTGAATCGGTATCCTTCAGGAAAACAACTTTTTACCTAATTGTTCATGAGATTATTCTATTTGACTCATGCCAATTTCTAAGTTGCCAGAATTTCACGGTATGTCACTTTACGCTTACGCACAGCATAAACATTTTTCTTTTGGACTTCAGTTTTGCTACGACCTTGACGGGGATCATCATTGGAAGCTGACACGTTTGCTTGAAATTTAGCAAACCAGCGATAAATTGTGGTTTTATGGGGCTTACCAAATGCCGAAATCATCTGGTCGACACTGTTTTGTGTTAAACCACTTTGAAGGTTATAATAAATCATCGCTCTTGAATTTTCTCAAAGACAATTCCATTTTCTTGACTAAAAAGATTGACAGAACTTTGACAAGACCAGAATATCAAATCCACTAATTTACGGTTTTAGCGTTACTTAAATATATTTATTCCCGACGTTTCAGTTTTTCAGCATCCATGATCACGGGCAGACTGAATAATCACTAATCAATGGATTTGATATTCTGGTCTGTCAAGTTCTGTAATCTTTTTAGTCGTAGAAATGGAATTGACTCGAGAAAATTCAAGAGCGATGATTTATTATGACTTTAAAGTGTAAATTAGTGGATTTGATATGTATAATAATCGCGTTAATAAAAGAAAGAATTAAGATCAAGAATATTTTTAAATAAATAAATGGCATTCTGTTTCCAAAACAAGGTTTGCAACTAAAAAGATTTTAATATGTCAGTATTGTGAAATATCCTGTTTCCCAATACTTTTAGAAGCGACCCTTGTCACGTATTCACTTTTGTTTTATTATAACGGACTAAATGCTTCTTGAGGGAAAATTTGTTTTAACCTTTTATCGTGGTATGTATATTTAGATTTATTGGTTACAAATCGCTATAAATTACTCCTTCAAAGGACATGGGCCATTTTGGCTCAAGCTAGTCACGCGAAATATGATGGAAAAAAATATTAAAGTTTGCATATTTATTATATAACTAAGAGAAATTTTAATCATGGGACAGTTAAAATCGTGAATAAAAAAGAAAAGCTACAATGATAACATTGAAGATGTTGCCAGAGGTAAAATATTTTTATAATTATTAATTAACTGTCATTAACAATTTGCCAGTTTTTTTTTTATTTTCTGTAATTATTTATTTCAGAAATTACTGACACAAAGAATGTACAGAAATTTTTCAAAAGTTTACATATTGTTTTAGAAAGAACAAAAACGTGTCCACTTATCACATTAAAAATATTTAACACCCTAAACACACCGAAATGGGTGTTTTAACTCACGTCAAAACGATAAGGGTATATAAATTAAGTTTATAAAATCTTATTTTTGTTCTAAATAACGAGAAACATAAAAATAAGAAGGATATAAAGGTTTTTTCGGTCAAAACATTTACAGATAAAGAATGAACACATTTTAATTAAAATATTACATGCAAAGATTAAAGTTTCTTAATTAACTCTTCATTTTGTAATCTTCTAATTTATATTTCAATAACTAAATTAGTATATCCACTTGTCGCGCCTTAAACTTTGAATGCATATAACATATATTTACCATTTTCCAGTACATAGCTTATTGTTCCACAATTTTAACTGCTACGTAAAATATTTTACCTCGTGATTTATTGCAATACTTAACGCTGCTCTATTTTCTGTATTAAAACCTCCGATGGGAACGCTGCATTGTATCTGAAAGAACTAAATATGAATGGAACAAAAAATTATTGTGGGTATATTTTTTTCAACCATCTCACTGATTTCGTCTTTGCTTATTCATGTTTTCAACAATTTCTTTTCTATTAGTTATGAATTAACATTTTTTTAAGAATTAGTAATGATTTAAAATTTAAAATATATTTAAAATAAGGTTAGTAATTATTGTAAGCAGCGTAAATAATAAAAAAATGCGCTAAGTGCCTTGCTGTCTTTCTGAATCTATTAATCGACAATCGACCTATAGAACCATACGGACTACCTCTACTACATTTTCTTTACTAGCAGGTAAATGTTTCGTGATCTGTATTGTTAACTCGGATTTAAGAAAAAAGCTAAAAAACCAAAAATTTACATTCCATTCAGAAAAGGAAACAAGTACAATGCCTAAAAATGATTGCTGGAATAATCTATAATTGAATTATTGTACGTATTTCAGTCTACTATTGCTAAAGGGGTATACGAGAATAAAAACCCTTTTTAAAGGCCTGTAAATGCATTCCATTTAACTAAAAGTGAATGCAAAATAACATGTAATTTATTTTTAAGATTTAAATTTTACTCATTTGCCTAAATTAAATATTGAATTATGTATTCAATTTCGTTACAAGTTTAGGAAACAGAATTCCTTAAATTTGACACTACATTTACAAAAGAAATTAGCAAGTGATATAATAAAAGAATAGGTCATCTCGCATCAGTGTTATAGCTATAATTAAGAAAATTAAAGAGTATTTTTAATGAACTTAGACAAATATTTTGAGGTTTAAAGATAATATCTCTTTAAGAGAATTATTTTTGATGTAAAAGATTGTTTATTTATAATCAAAGCCGCCAATGAATGCTTATTGTAAAACAACGTAACTGTGAGCAGCTTTAGTTTTAGCAGCGATCAAAAATTATAACCTCTTCTAAAAATTATGGTTAATTATTTTAGGTAAAGTAGCAATAAAAAAATAAAATACAAACACAATCCAGCCTTCCAAAATAAATCGAAACACTTTATTAACGGTGTCTGTGACCTATCTTGCAACAGAGAACTATTTCAACCTATACTAGGAACATGGGATACAATTTCAGAATTTTTAACGCGTACTAAAACATTTATGAGTTGTAAGTTATATACTGTTACCTGTGATTCTACCAAAGCCAACGCATGTGACCGCTAAACGTAACGTAAGTTAGTTAATTTAGACGCTCGACTAGGAAGCTGAGCGTACACGGTTTTATGCATACGCTTTGAAGTATATATGCATTTTGCTTTTACTTCTGTTTTATGTTTATGCTATTTACGTTTCTATAATTTCTAACTATAAGCGGTTAAACACAAACAGTTAAATTTATTATATTTGCACAAAAATATAGCGATGAAGTCAAGAACGACTTATTTATTTTCATGGATAGTGAAAATGTGTTTTACTTTAGTCTCTTTTTAATTCAACGAGTGTCTTAGCTTCTCTCTAGTGATCTGGCTGATGTCCTTAATTAAAATGACACATGAGTCTTTATTTATTGGTCTAAGTGATTAGACAAGCAGGAAGACTGGTGCTAAGAGATCCCTGCGTATATGAAAAGCAGCGTCAGAAGCCAAAATCAAAATCTGCTTCCTGCTCTAAATCTGCTTTGAGGCATTAAATGGTGTCTGGCTTACCCAATAATTACGGTGTCAATGGTTTCCTTCCCACCCGAAGACAGTAGTGTAGTTATATAGTACTGTTTCATTCAGCAAAGGCAGACTAGTAAAAAAGGACCACTTGTAAATTAAACATTTTTAGCAAAATACATTAAACGTATTATTTTTATTGAGATAAAGGGCAAGTATTGCTAGTAAATGCATTTATTAAAATGTTAAGGGTCACTTAAATACCATTTTAATTTTACTTGCATTGAAATTACATCAACAAAAATAAATATTGAAAGATCTACAAAAGGATTTCGTAGAGAATACTGTATCTCCTATTTTAAAGTTCATTTATTAAACTTACTAATAATGAATTTGCCATAGCATATATTTTATTCATCTACAATTGAAATGTGAATATTCGGCTCTTTGTGATTACCATCAGGTTCAATTTGATCGCAATAAAATATTCAATCGATACGTCAATCTGTCAATGTGACTTGAAATGACTTATTCGATCACCGATAATGGATTATTTTGTTAACCTTTTTCCTAGGTCTATATAAAAAAACTGAAGTTACGTGTTTCATAACATTAAAAAACACAGTACAGCAATGTTACCTAATTATAAAATTAATACGATACCATAAATTGTTTTATAAGATTAGTGTTAATATGTAACAACCAATAGTATATTTGTGCATTTTAATTTTGAAATAAGTTCTCATGTTATGAAATTTTGGTGTGTTGTATTTTTATTTAAAAAAATAACGACAAAGGCTAATTGAATATAATTCAATTCTGCGGCCAATTTATATTTGATGTACTCCGGTTTTGGCCTTTTTTTTACTTGATGTCATGGGGATGATTTTATATCGTAACTATGGGAATAATATTTCACTATATACCTTTATAATAAAAACAACGTTAAAAGTGCTGTTTTTTATACTTCGGGAAATGCATAGGTATACCCGTCCTCGCTAGGCCAAAGAAGGGTTATGTCGCACTTATTAAAACGCAAATAAAAACTCGTTGCTTTTGGCTATTATATTTCAGTTGGTAAACTTTCTTACTGAAAACACACTAACATCATGTTATGCAACCACAAATTTGCTTACAAGCTTGTGTATAAATAAAATAACTTCCAGCGTTGTACTTGGGGAATTTAGTGCAAAATTATACTAAAATAATTTCTCGGAATTATAATTGTGGCAAGTAATGCTATGTTAAGAATTTTAAATAGTATATGATCAACTCATAATTAAGTTGCGATATGTAAATGGACTTACAATATGTTTTGATGCTTACATTTTTTTATTACTCAACATTCATCTAAGGTGAACTGACTGGTAAAGTAGAACTTGGGGACCTTCTTCACGTTATCAGACTTTTAAGACAAACTTTGAATTGAAAAATTATATTGCGACTGTACTTGTTAATGAAAAAAATATTTTATGGTATCTTCTATTGTGTTTTGTCTACGTAATTTTATTATTTTTTTACTTTGGCTCAGACAATTTAGGAATTAATATTTAATATGTATAAGTTATCGAAGCATAAACAATTAAAAGGGACGTTTCATATTTTCCAAATGTTTAATGAAAATGCACAGAATATTCACAGCTCATTTATTAGTACCAGCGCTACTATTACAACGACCGCTTTCTTTTTGCAGTTCTGCCGCAAAACACTGCCCTCAATTTATTTTAAGGGTATTTTGCTATTATAATTTTTAAGCATTGTGTAGTTTTGAGATTAATAAAGAGTTGATCACAGCAAACTTACCAGTTTAATAATTGTATGTAAAAAAACGATTTATTTAATAATTCATTGATTTCTTTTCATAGCAGAAATATTAACCACTCGCCCGCCAGTTTAATGATCTTGATACCGTTCTGTGTATCATTGTTTATAACTTTTTAGTAATTTAGTTTAGTACCTAAAAAAAAATAAGACGTATATTTGTTATTGTAGGTACAAATAAGACCGCCTTATTACAACTAAAATATTTAAACAAATATCCTTTTTTTTACTTAAAGATGATGTAGCTGTTTAAGTATGTTTGATTTGAAAAAAGTGTCCTGAATATACAAATTTTCTTGTAAGGCAGCTTGAAATAAAGCACAAATATAAATGAGCTAGTGTAACAATAATTAAAATGAATAATATGATTCAAATAAAACTTGGACATTAATTTGTACATTTTATAAAGATCTGAAGCACTGAGCTCGTTATAACCTTCATAAATTTTTAAACTTAATTACGTAAAGAAGATTGTTGTTGCCCCGATGACTGAATTAAGCGAACTTCGTCTTAACGCGCTTACGACGATTTTAGTTCCGTAGTATAAGTTATTTCTTTTTTTGATGCTACCTTACAAATATTGTAGTGAACCAAAAAATGGGTCGATATTTATGTACGCGCGTGAGAGTATACTTCTTTGGCATCATTAAAAATTAATATATTTATTTAATAATATATTTAAAATATATATATATATATATATATATATATATATATATATACTCTCAAAAATAAACGTAACAAAAACGAACCTTAATCCCAACTCATAGAGCACATTTGCAACAACTATCGCAAATAAAAAACGACAACTCCATTATCACTACACAAAAATCAACTCTTATCACTATGTAATAAGGTCCATTTCACCGTTTTCATTATAAACTGTTAATTTTGTGTCACAGGTGCGCGCATCTTAAAATTTCACTCTCATCATTTTTCATAACGCGCCTAAAAATATAACTTCAAAATAAAGAAAGAAACATTTATTTGATACATAAAAAGAAACATTTTATCATGAAAATAAAAACTACATATGACTAAATAAATTCAAACATTCCTTATAACAAAAACATTGCCACTCAGCTTTTCATCATGAAAAGTTTCGCTATGGCTGATTTTCAGTGGAACCTTCCGATCCATAGATGACGCAACAATAACACAATAACATTAAAACACATTTTACAACGACAAATTATCACAAAAGAATTCTCTATTTCAGATTTCAGGAAGCCTCCTTTCTGTGTGTATTCTGTGTAATTATATAATGTGTGTATAATGTGTTTATAATACATAGATGCTTATATTACAAGAATAAAAAAACACGGTAAAAAAATGTCCACTGATTTACACGATTTCACTCACGTCTTGATAATGTATTGTCATGGTCAATATATAAAATATTTATATAAGCCTGAAGAGAGCTCGCCGTAATAAGTGACTGACATTACTTATATTATTTACACTTTGTATATTCATAAATAAGGGCCTATAACTTGCCCTTATATGTTTAAGCTATGTTATTATTTTGTTTCATAAAAATCTATCGTTGATCAATAAAAAAATAACAAACATGCATTAATTTTTACAAACTTATATTTCCCAATATTCAGTGCAAAATTTAAAATCGTACGGAATAACATTGATTTAATTACTAACTATTTCTTGTGCCATCGTAACTAATAATATAAATGAATTACAAAGAATCTTATTAAGTTGTAAGCGATTTTTCATTCAGATTAAAACGTTTAACTCTGAAAAAAGCTGAAAAAAATTATACAACAAAATAAAGCGCCAAACAGCCCCCTTATCATAAATATCATTAAATTTTCAGAATACGTATACCTTATTAATAAAATTATAAATATTTATGGTACATAAATAATTATAAATTTAATGAGCTTCCAAACTGCGAATATATGTTACATAAACGCTAAGATTCGTCGAACTTTAGAAATATAAAGGTCGACGTTAGACGGTAAAAGTTATTGAATATTATAATATATCCTTATATAATATAAAATAAATGTAAGCAACGAAACCAATTCTTAATCACTGATGCTGCAAATTAAAAGCTGTAAAAGGATGGAGGATAAAAAAGGTGAAATTTTTAAGCTCTCTGAACGTAACATGAGGTGGCAGTGGACAACCTTTCTCTTGAGCCGAGGGCTGCGTGGTTTCCAGAGCTCAAAAGAGTGAATCTCGTGTTGGAGTAACTAGCATTGCACCTTCTAGTTATTTAATAGCGTATTTTATTTTTTATTAACGGGTGTTTAATTTCATAGGCTTAGCTGGCTAATCATATTGAAAAATATTTATTTATGGGCTGCAGAAACATAGAATTAAATTTTAAACGAATTAACGATGACTGTTATAAAATTTATTTTAAATTACACGGAAGCAAAAGGCAAATGATAATCGTTATAAGAAGCATTTAGCTCGACCGTTCACAGATTAATTTAATTTACGTATTTTATTTCGATTCTTAACATTTAATTTAATTTATTTGCCTATAATATAATACAGAGTTATTTAAAACTTAATGACATTAAAACTTAGAATAAATTCAGTTATAATAAACTAAATGGCCTGCTCATTTCATCGGTTTAATCAATGAAATAATGGATAGATTTTAAAAATAAACCTATTAAATATGTCAGAGTTTTAAAAAAATTTTGACAGCAATAATGTTTAATTTCTGAGTAATAATATCTCATATATAAGTTTAATGTCAACTTATCAACGTACTGCACCGTAAGACAACAATTCGACAATGCTTTAGGCTAACAATCCCTAGGTTTAAAAAAAATAAAACCCAGTTCAATCAATTTTATGTATTATAGTAAATCATATCACTTTTACACAATCAAAATACTTAAACTTACAGAACAATGCGAATTTTCCTCCAACAAAAGTTTACTGAAATAATAGTTAGTTTTGTGACAACTGCTGTGATGTCAAGTTCATTATAGCTTCTACAATCTTTGTCTGAAACTGAGTTGCATAAATGAAGTTTCAGATGGAAACACAAATAAATAATATTTTCAAACATAACATAAACATTAAATTAGCTGGATTTAGTTTTAGATTATACGTGGTCAATTTTTTGCAAACCGTTACAATCAAAACAAAAGACTAAAACCGTCCGACTGACTAATCAATCAGTTCTAAAATTTGAAAATATTTATTAAGTTAACAAAATAAATATGCTCTTTGTACACAAAAACGCTTTGAGAGTATAATGAATTTATTGTGTAGTTTATTTGGTTTAATTAAGGCGTTTAACTATCACATGACTAATTTCTAGACCCTGGGAGAGGTCGTAAATACCGGTTATATTTACAACTGTTCCCATTAACAATTGCAGAATAATTAAACTCGACAAAGTTGTAAAAAGTATATCATTCACTAACATAGTATAAATATACATGTGCTTTTTTAAATATAATAAAAAGTTATATAAATATTGAAATAAAAGTCAGGCATATGTGCACACTGCAATCACTTTTAGACTTACAAGTAATATATATGTGTAATAATTTTGAGAAAAATCGCCACTACAACTGTGTCACCGCGCGGAAAAGCTCGTTTGTTTATTAATTTTTTGTGTTACATAGTTACAACCGTGCCTTACAGAAAAGAAATGTAACGGATATCTTAAAAGAGACTGGAAATTTTAATAGTATACGTAGTACTACGAGCTGAGATCTATTAGATCGTCAAAGAAGTCAATGATTTGTATTTTGAACTAACTTAAGTCAAAATTACAATACCCTTAGGCAAATTTGTTTATTTATATAGGTCTTAAACCAACATCAAATATACCATTGTTAAATATTCAATTCAATCTGTCATATTTTTCGGATTTTGTACTTGGTTATTAAGAGACCATATTTCGGCAATGGCTAAGGTTGGCTGTATCAATATAAATATCATTTTAAAATCATGTTATCAACAATATTAAAAAAAAAAATAACGTTATTATCTCTTAGAAATATAATCTATCTTAATTTAGTTACAAATAAGGAACTTTTTTCTATCGTGGGAAATGCTTTTGTATATCCATCCTCGCGAGAGCAAAGACGGGTTATGTCGGACTCGCACCGAAACCCACTACGTAGTTTCTTTTTGGCGCTTTGGAGATGGGGTCACAGGAACTCTTTGGCAGTCTTCTGCAACCCCACCAGCGTTGGCCACCGAAGCAACCCCATCTCGGCCCTGGCCAACTGTACCTGTGAGCTCATCGTGCCCTCTATCTCGGCTTCTTAGGGCAGCAGACTTCTCCAAATCTGCCACCCAGGAGCCATACAAACCCGGAGATCTTAACCCTAGCAGGGCAAGTCTTCCGGCCCCAAGCGGCGGCCTTCGCCACCAACACCCTTTCGGCAGCAGAGGATGCGACTGACACTTCTCTTCCCCCGCGCTTCTGCCTTGGCTGCTGAGAAAAGGGATAGCAGCGGGTCTACCGCCTCTTCCCCGAACGCTGCACTCTCCTAGGCGCGAAACTGGAGCAACCAACTCTAAGGCCAACCTTACTTTTCAGGCCACCCAGGTTCCTCAAAACTTCCCCTCGGCTGCACCAAGGCGCAAGTACTGAGCCCCACCGCTACGAAAAAGCCAGAACCTGTTTGGAGGAGAGACAAGGAACCAGCTTCACCCATGTCAGATTTTCTTTATCAAGTGTCTGAACGTATGTCCGTCCGATACTTTAGTTGATTGTCAGAATCTTTTGAAAAATTGCATTTAATAATAATATTGTTAAATTCCCTTAGCTTTACAACAAGATGAAGTAAATAAATTAACTACGTTAAATTATTAAATGATATCTTAACTGTGTATAATATAATCAATTGATAACAAGCTGTCTGTCAGAAGTTTAAATACTGTTTTTAGAACAATGCCTGAGCCTTTAAAGGTTAAAAATTTATGTAAACGAACTTAACTTATTGGTAGAGCACAGTTAGTCGTTGACATTTGTTAGTGTTTAACTAACAAGAACGATTAAAATATTATCTAATACCTTTACTTTTGTGTTACAAATATAATTTTTAAATGGTAGTGGCCAAAGTCATGAAGAGTTTTTACGCATACATGCAAGTATGTATTAAAATAAAAAAATCTAATGAATTTTGTTGCTGTTAAACGAGGTAATTGGATCCTAAGCTGGGGGATCACAGATCTTTCGGTTACCTTGGCTACAATGACCCTCAAAGTATCGTAGCCCCGGTAACTAAGTTCTATGTAAATTAAGATGTTTTTGACTTGCAATAGCCTCGCGGACTTTCTTAAAAGTAGTCGATGTACTTTAGCGAAGATATGTAGATAATCAAAATTTAAATCCCGAAAGCGTTGACGCAGGATCAAGTCTGAAACGTCCATTATTATTTAAAAAATAATTGTGAAGAAATGTTAAAAGCTACAGTACTATAATAAATATCACTTTATATTTCGGGCCGTATAAAAACGTATTAAGGCCATTATGGAGTATCTAATTTAATTAATATTAATCTACTAACATTAAAAAAAATGGGCGTAATCCTGTATAAAACAAGAAACGGCGATCATAAATCCCATGATATTACATTGATAATACAAACCAGCTTGAATATCTAAACAGAATCAGATTAACAAGTTCGCATAGTAATTTAGTATCCTATTTATCGCTGTTGCCATCATTGTGTTCACAGTAACACAATGATGGCAACAGCGGGAGGATAATTCCTTGGAACTACATTATTTATTATGACGGAATGAGTAATATTTAAATGAGCTCAACTCTACCTCGGAACGCTTTAATAAGCAGTCCTGAAGTTTAATCATATTCTTTGTTATTGTATTGGTGCAATAATTTTCTTATGTGGGTAGCTAGTATATTGTAGCTAGTTTGCGTCGAATAGTAGTCCTTCACTTAAAGAGAGTTTCTACTTTAACTACGATCCATTCTCATCATAACTGACTATAGATGTATACTGAAAATTTCACGTTTTACATTGTCCTTGTGTTAGCGTAAACTGTAATACCACAAAGGCTGTTAGCTCCCGAGCGAACTTTAAGGCAGATCCTCCAAAAATTATATTATATTGTAATAGACAACATGCTCGTGTAACTTCATGAAAGTTTTAGTCTGGTATCAAAATTTCACTTTAGGGTAACATGGTGAGGTTTTCCCCATTGGAAGCGAAGCCCATTTAGGTTGTTAACTTGTGACCTAAATAAACATGTCCACATAATATTTTTCTGTAAAAATTCCTAGGTTTCTGGGTTTACAAAATATTTGAGGGGTAAATATATACGTGACTTTAAAACGTTGGTACTCTGTAGCTTGTTTTCTATAAATATAAGTAGTGACGGGATAAGCAGATAGTTTTCCTAATCGAAGTGATCCTCAAAACGAAACGTCACGCCAATTAGCTTAATAAAGTTAAAGTATGAACCCTATCATTTATTGTAATGTAATATCAAAATGTAATACCATAAAATTTATTGCATCTGTTGAAAGCGGTTAACTTTCGAATAAGGGAGATCAGATACTAACCCTTTGTACATTACCCTGTTAGAAAGGTAGTAAAAACCAAAAAGGTTTCCTATACTGGGCTACATTAATGGATTTATTGGCCGGGTTTTTTAATCAAATCTTGTTAAGTAATAATAAGTAAGTAACTCTTGTTAGTGAGATGTCTCAAAAATAATATCACGCAACGATTTGCACCCATTTTCCTGTCTGAAATGACGAAAAGACAATGCAAAGGTCCGTAATTTTGCACCTAATTTAAATCGTATGTGTCTATAATAAAAATATGAAATAGTTGGTAAAATTATATTCCACTTGATGCATATATTTATGCGTCCCTTTAAGTCAACCAGTTTAATCGTAATTGAAATAGTTAAATTAAAAGGCCTTATAAATTAAATATAATAATAAAAAATAACCACCAACCCGCACTGGACCAGCGTGGTGGGATACGGTCCAAAAACCCCATAATGGATAGAGGTATATTTGGGAAGGCCCATGTCCAGCAATGGACTATCACAGGCTGATTATGATGATGATGATGATGATGATAAATTAAATATAGTAACTCAAATATACAGCATCTGATTTTAATTACGCTTTTTACACAATTTTATAGTTTTCTGTTATGTAATGAGCAGTTTCAACCTATGAGTGAAGCCACGCAGCCCTTATTTGTCTTCCGAAATAAAGCGCAGGATACGACAGGTGTGACACGGCGTTGTGCAAATTAGGTTAGCCTATTTAAAGTAAATTGCGTCTATTATGTAAATATTCTTACAGTAATTTGGGATCTAATTTAAGATGATAAACAATTTAAACTAGTATATTTTGTTTATTTGATTTGCTTGTTTAGCAATTTTACAGGTAATGAAAATCAATAAATTAATTTAACTGGTACTAATTAAACCATTTGAAAGAGAGTAACGTCGTTGAACGTTCAATGCTTGTTTAGGACAACATAAACTTTCAGCTTGTATTACTTGATACTAAACTAAAGCGAATGTAAATATTATTGTATCTTTCCCATATTTTTGTTTAAGTGAGTTTTATATTGCTGTAGCATAAACATGGACTACAAAAATATAAGCATAGCATTTATGTGTAAATACAATCCATAGTAGGAAGTATCTGATTGTCTTTTATATTCTTAAATATAAAATTAACTTACGTAGTAAATGATTTTCATTCATACATAAACATTTTAATAATTAATAAATATTTTATAATTTGTGTCCAGCTCACTTAGTAGCTAAAGAAGAGATTATTCGTTTTTAAATTATAAGTATCAGTTGTCATGTGATCCCACTTTTTTGTAATTTAACAATCCATACCTAACAAAATATGTCAATATTTATTACCATGTTTTATAAACTCAACAAAAGTTTTCAAAGATCTTGAAATATTAATTAAATACTTCTACCGTTAAACATATTTGGCAGAAAAAGAAAGTTCCGTGCAAAATGTATATCACGATGTACCAGGCTTTAAATCATAATGGATAAGCCTCTATGGCTTCACGTTTGTAAAGTTTTAGAGTTAAACACAACTGGACGCAATCAAGTAGTTAGCGTGAAAGCTGCTTGTTATTGGGAATCATTCAGACTGTTTACTATCGTCATACAGGAGATTATTGCAATACTGAAATCCAGAAAGTCCTTTAAAGTTATTAATATAATATGCGGCTATTATTAAAACATTTTCGTTATATATTACTTAAAGGTAACCTGCACAGATTGTCACTCGTATTAAATTGAGATTGGGGCGATCGAAACTTACAATATTATTACTTACTCACTACTTACTACTCTTAGCTCTATTGCTATGCCTTCTAGTGCTGTGTATTCCTGTTCTATGGTGCTTCTCAACAATATTAAAATTATACTATTATTAAAAACTAATCTTCTGATTACGTCACCGGCTGCTAATAATAGCTTGAATCTTTAGAGACGGCCACGGTCGGTAAGACTGTGGCCTCGCCTGAGTATTGGCTCTTGCTCTATAAACTGAAGGTCGTGGGTTCATAATCCCGCGGGGAAACAACTTTGTGTTATCGTTGTTTTCTGGTTGGTTAGGACAATTGCGGCAGATCACCCAATTGTCTAAAAAAGGAAGATGATCCATGAGTCGGACGGGCATGTTAAAAGTCACCACCAACCCTCATTGGACAAGCGTGGTGGGATATGGTCCAAAATTCCCCTAATGGAGAGGGTGCATTAGATCTCTAACATAGATTGGCCTCCATGGTCGAAATTAACATTATTAAGAAACTAAATAAAGACGTCAAAACCCCAAGCCCTACATTTGCCTTTCTCAATGAAATACGGCAAAAATGTGCAGATAGAAATATAAGAAACAACCTCTCTTTACTTTTAATTCTTTAAACCATTCTTTCCATCCTCTTACCTCGCGTTTAAGAAAAAAAACTGTCTAGTAAAAAAGGATTGGTATGTATTATACGTGTTCTCCGTAAAAAGTCCTTTAATTTTTTTCATTTAATATTGTAGTGTATTCGCATAAACAAAATAATTAATTAAACGGACAATGAACTAAAACCTTATTATTTTTCAATACTCGTACTTCTAATTAGTATAAGTTTTTTATTACATCAGCCGATACAAATATTCAACTTATTTTTAGTTTACTAAACAACTTAACTTAAAACTAAACAAAGTTTAGATTATTTATTATTTATTTATCTGCAACAATCATTGTAACAAGATGCTTTCTAAGGCTACTCTAAGATTTACATAATTAAATAAATAGAGGAAAAAAAATTGGACGTAGTGCAAATCAATTGCGGACGTATCACTCAAAGATAGATACTTAGTAAAATAGCATTCGTCAGAACTCCGTGTACCAAAAATAATATTTTACGTAAACGTAAAGAGATTTTTTCCTATTCCTGCCTTTTAACATCTAGATTCCCTTGATTACGTTTAAAGAAACTTGATTAATGATTTGTCAGTTTAAACTGATTCTTTAAACATTAAAAAAATGTTAGTTGCATTGTTTAAATTGTATCTAGTGATTAACACAACTTTGTTTAAATAAATTAATCACAATATACAATCGTATTACCGTGACTATTTAAATATTAACTAATTAATGCGCAACACTTCAACACCAATACTTAGCTTAGTACATGAGAACATATGTATGTATGTGGACATATAAATTGGGTACATAATACACATACAAAGATACAATTAACTTAGAAATGAAGTAAAAAATAATAATTATAACACGTTATAAACTTATTTTTTTTCTTGTATCATCACTTTTATAACATCACGGTTATTAAAATTCAACACTGATTTATACTTTGCCAGAGGTTCTGGGTGAATTCAAACATTATATTGCATTAAAGAAACTTGGTTGGTCCTAACAGGCATTTGAGCGAAGACTGCAGGTGAATATAAATAAAATTGCATTTGCTACTTTGGATATCAAACTTACGAAGTAATTCAATTCTATTTAATTGAATAACTAATTACTTCAAATTTTATATCCAATGTTTTATTTATTGTTGTATTCGCATTGCAAAAAAACTATTACTAAATAAAGGTAATATGTATATTTATTAACATTTCATTGTTATTTTTTTGTAAGATTATTATAAAAGAGTGGACGAAAAAAATACTAATCTGTAAGAAAATAATAGTTAAATATATTTAATTTAATACTTCCTATGTATTTATTTATTCTTTTGCACAATGTTATGTTACACAGACCAGTTTAAGGCATTTTGTTTATCCTTAAGCATTGTCTAACAGTAAACCTTAAGTATGGTTATGTAGGTGCACAAATACACATTTACGAAATTTAGACGTATATACTGAGAAATGTTCTTTAAGAGCAAGTGTAGTCCAAATGAGGATAAATTGGATAAATCCAGATTTGTGAACAAAATCGGATCGGTAAGGTAGGCAAAAAAGAGAGAGTTATTCTTTGAACGAAGTTCTCTATCGCTAACAGAACTAACTTCAGTATTGGAAATAGGAATACTAGTAAGTTTGTGAAGGAGAATTAAGAGTAAGAGCCTAGAACTCCCATAGTGCCCGAGCCGATAACCTCTGAAGTTTTGAACGATAGACTAGCGATAACGATGATACATGTTCTTATTTGCGAAAATAAAAAGCAATCGGATGCCTCAATTTTGAATTTGATTTTTAAGTCTTGTTTATTAAGTTGATGTGCAAATCAAGTCAAAGTGACACATGTCACCATAGTCGATTAAGGAGAAAATCAAAGTCTGCACGAGCGTTTGGATGGAGAAAAAGTTTTTAAGATTCTATAAAGAGATCTAAAGACCCCTGTAATTTTTTGAAAGGCGCTTGCTAGTTGGTTGCTCAAATCAATGTCCGATCAAGAATCAAAACAAGATATTTGACACACTCACTAATATGGATAAGAGTGCTGTTGAACAATAATGGTGGCCAGATGGACAAATTTATTTTATTCAAAGCTCAAATTAAATTAAATCATGTATAATGATAATACTTTTATCAAAACGACATCTAGTAGTGCATCATAAACAAAAGGTATATCATACAATGATACATTTGACACGCAACAATAAAGTTTCATATTGAAAGATATGAAAACGTCTACCATTTAATACAGTGTTTCGTTGGCAATTCGGTGTGACCGTATTTCGATAGAGATCCGAGTTTTTCCGAATGATTAGGAAATGTGAGGTATTATTTTCGTTTCCGAATTTCTTGATTCGGTCTTATATCGTAAGAATATTTTGGAAATTGGCCGTCTTTTAATATTTACCTTATACAATGTTTCCCTTATTATATATAATTTAAATAAGTTTTAGGTAAAATAATGCAAATTTTGAAAAAATATCACGTACATCTTAATATCACTGACCAAATAAGACTACTCAATAACCATACATGGTCAAAGAGAAAAATAAAAACGGAAATTGTCATTTAAGGATAGTATCGACTCCAATAACGATGACAAAGGATTTCTTAAACAAAAAGACAAAGGGATTTACACAAATATATAAATCAAAAAAGAAACGGCGTAAGTGAAAAACATTTTCTTTTTGTTAAATAAAATGTCTGTATGTTGTACAAAAATGTTTTGTTAAACGAATACGTCACATTTATTTTTGTGTTGTTTAAAAATTATGTATTAGAACCTTGTAGTTTTAGTCGAATAGTGAATAGTAGTCGTTCGAATAGGGAAAAACTTTGTGTTATGTTTGTTTGTGGTTGTTATCGTAAAATGGACCTATAACCATAGTGTCTGAAAAAAAAATTGATCTTTGAAATTGACCGGATTTAAACTTTGAGACCGCTTTTGGTGGTTAAAGGGCAACATTACCTTTCAAAATATTTTAAAACTGATTAATTTAAAAGATACAACTTACGATCAGGATCGTAAAAATCAGATACACTCAAAATCAATCACAATCATTTCACAATTTGGAAAAATGGCTCATGACTATAAAAGTAATTGTACTTGCACTTTGCTACATTTTTTTAAAAGGAAAGCCTTTCAAAGTCGGCTACTTTTGAAAATTTTACGTACAAAGTTTAACAAATTAGTCTTAATTCTAGAAAACTTTGTCCAATTGTGTCATTATTTTGCATTATCATGTGGATATGTCATTAAGGGTTATGGTTTCCAAGTTTAAATGAACAAAAACTGTAAAAATATTATCAAGATATATTATTATTACCCATATTTACTCATTATAATCATCGGTTTCCAATGTTCTAGTAAATCGTTTGACCTACTATTTAATCATAATGTAAGACCTCAAACGAAAGCAATTAAATCGACTCAAAAAAAGTTATTAAATTTCACATTCACTGTAATGATGAGTTATAATTACAGTATTATATTTTGTTACATGATAACGGTAAGAATAACATTTAATTATAAATAAATAGGGACAAATATAACTTTTCAGTTCCTTTTAATTTGATCAACCATTGTACATTGTGTGTAGAAAACTGCCTCCATATCCAAGCTATTCGAATCCTGCGGTGACTCAATAAATTTTAGTTGTTGTTTCCTTGTTAGTTAGGGCAACATGCTTCGGATGGGCATGTAAAAGTTGGTCGATCCACCAACCCACATTGAACCAGCGTGGTGGGATACGGTTGAAAAACCCCCTACTGGGGAGGGCGTGCATTTGGGGAGGCCTATGTCCAGCAGTGGACAGCAGAAGCTAATGATGTGTAGAAAAAATAGTCAAAGCAACGAGGACTTGATAAATACAATTTAAGAAATATATTTCAATGGTAGCTTGCTTGTTATGAATTTATTTTGTTTTTTAGTCGATGAATTTCTAACATAGTAGCAATTAAAAGTATATAAGCATTAAAAAGTAGTGTTCTTTTTGTTTCGGTGTAAAACTTATTAGGTATTACATATAGTAGCAGTAAGATCGTAAAAGTAGCAATAAAACTTCATTACTTCACCACGATGCTATAACAACACATCTATACAGTAACTTTAACTTGAGTAATTCCCAGTCAAAACACTAAGAATAATCTTCACGTTGGCTGTATTGTATTTATTGACTCAATGTGGCAAACTTAACTGCCTCTGCAGCATAGTGGTATGGGCTTACGATTTTAAACCGGAGGTCGTGGGGTTGAATCTTGTGGGTCTTAACAACTTTTAATTGTTGTTTCTTAGGACAAAGAGAGCTGATCACCCGGTTGCTTCTAAAGTAAGATGGTCCATGCGTCGGATAGGCACGTACAAAGTAGGTCCTGCGCCTTCTTACTCTCCGGTCGTATCGGAAATCCGTCGTATCGGACTATGAAAGTAAAGGAAAAGGGAGTGCCCATATATTTGTGCGCATACTCTAAATATTACCTGCGCAATTGGTCGATCTCTAATATAGATCAACATAATAAAAATTAAATCCTGTTAAGTATAAATGTTAGCATCAATATCTAGTTTACCAAAAACAAGACCCACTTTGAAGCCCATTGTACAAACAATGGGCATACATTGTTTCCTGCTATATTTTTTGCTGTTGCATATTTGATAATCACATGTCATGTGCTTTGTGAATAATTTATTTTGAAGCTTTAAGCGAGAACTCACATCACACCAATGAAGGCGTCAACGTGACGTACATAAGACGCTGAACTGACTCTTTACAAACATAAATACTGCGCTTGTATTATGTGTAATATTTTTTTGGGAGCTCGGTTCTATTACATTTGATTTATATTACTTTATCGTGTAAGAAAACAAGTGATTAATTTATGTGTTGATCGATTCACTTAATAAAACTATGATTTGTCGAAAAATTCATATAATAAAATCTAAAATAATAAATATGCATTTATAAATACTTTACCACCCTTAGTCCAGAGTTACTTTGTCCATCAACATTTGTAATGAAATAATCCCCTAAAATCTAAAATTGGCCTAATTTTTAGTTTTTTAAAGTGACAGATTTCCATTAAAAAACCAAAATTACCGGTGTAAATACTCGAATCAGCAAGCTAAAGTGACAATAGAAAGGCCACATTTGTGGCATCGAGTGGATGCATGCGGTTGAAGATCAGACTAAACGGCGCGCTTGGCGAAGGGCCTATGTCCAACAGATGACTACCGCAGGATATTGATGAATAAATGATAAATGAAAGTGAAACTGGACCAGTATTGTTGTCGGGAAAACCATTGGTCGATGGACCAATAAGGTTCTGTAGTTAAGGTCGCGTTCGGGCCGATCTTCCTGTAGTAGCAGGTAGAAATAAAGTAACATGTAATCGGCTGCATTGGCGTTCTATAAAAAACTTTATATTCAGTAGTAGACTCCCAAGCCTGCTTAGTAGATATCTTGAGATAGTGTTTATAGTGCTGAACTTTTTAATATAGCATATCCAATAGAAACAGGTATACGATGTAATTTCTTATAATGACATAAACATTTAAACAGTTTATGCATTATCGATTAACTTTTATCATAAAGAAATTTTTATCAAAAAAGTGTTTCTCAAAGCGGTTTTTAGAAAGGCTGCTACTTATACAATATTTTTTAAGCTAGAGTTAACCCAACTTACCACGTAATGTAATCAAAGGAACGTGTTGACTGGTAATACTATATTTATAAATACTTTTTTATTTCATTCAAATCGACTGTTACCGAATACCGTGTGCTGTATTTATGAAACTTAAGATAAATTCATATCTCGTCTTAGTCTGTCGGGGATCTATTATTATAATAATTTTATTTATTTTTGCAACAACTTGAAACCGTCGCATACTGAAATATTTAATGCAGTAGTATTTCTTTATAAACCCAATTTACTAACATACGGCATCTACATACGAATTAAAATGAAAATATCATGCTCGAAATTTGTTTGAATTTTATACGAATTTGCAAATGCACTTAGTACGAAAATAAAACCGTGATGAAATAGCTTCACACTAAAAATGCTCATTTATTTTAGAATATTTATATTAAGGTAATCGCTGTTGAAACAAATTTCAACAAAAACATGACATTAATATCTGCGTTTGAAGATAATCTAATACTCTTTTATCTCTACAGGTTAAAGGTTTTGTACCGTATTATTGATAATGTTCAAATTGACATGCGCTTTAATTTGAGCAAAACTCTGATCTTACCTAAATTATCGTATGCTGATACTGTGTTTGGTGTATATATACGCATATACGCTAGGACTAAGACTAATCTGCAAAGAGTACATAATGCCTGTGCTCGTTTCTGTTTTGCTGTTACTCGTCGATCGCACATTACGACTTTTCTTAAGGGTAATGTCTAGTCGGCGGTCTCTCCATCTTGCGACGTTACTTTTTGGCGTAGTTAAAACCGGGCAACCTAGCTATTTAAATGAAAAAATACAGCTTTCACAGCGTTACGTCAGAACCGCACTCCGTCTTTGCTATCCTAAGTCCCACACAGCTGCCTTTCGTGGCAGCTTTTGATTTGTTGCTGAAAGACTCAACTTCCATTCAAACATTTAAATTTAAATTAAAACTATTCTTGATAAAAAAAAAAAAACAAAAGCACTTCAGCACTGTTATTAATTCAAAATCATAAACAGATGACCAGGTTTTCAAATCAAAAAGCGTAAAAAAAACTGTTAGTGTAACTGTACAGATTTATGGTTAACGAGCGCCATCTTAATTTTACGGTTCCACTGAAAACCAACCATTTTTTTACCGTGAGGAAATGCCTACGCCTAACCGTCCTCGCCGGGGCAAAGATAGGTTTTGTCGGACTCGGACCGACTAAAACCACCACGTTGTTCCTTACTGACGCCTTAGGTTAGAGCCCTGAGTACAGACTCTCCCAAGTCTGTTACTCAGGGGCCATAGGAGCCAGGAGTTCCCAGACCAAGCAGGGACGAGACTCCCGGCCCCTAGCGGCGGCCCGGATGTTAAGCTCCGCTGCTAGTTCCGTTTTGGCCGCAGAAGGAGGAGAGATCGACGACACCATACCGAATGTCCCCTCCTCCCACGGCCCCGCCGAGCTGCGGAGGATAGGGAGAGCGGCCCACGAAATACAGTAACTCCTCTTCCCCTGCAACTTCTTCTGGCTGCAGAGGCCAGGGATGCGCATCCAAAGCTGGTTTTTCCAGCCAGCTTGGAGCAGCCTCCTCCACGGCCGGTCTTACTCCTCAGGCCGGCGAGGTTCCTCTTAGCTTCCCCGTGGCTGGCCCAAGCCGCAGGTACTGAGCCTGTTCGGGGGGCCTGAAAACCAAGCTTTATGAAGTTTCCCTAACTTCTTTTCATGTACCAAAATACCCTTTTGGTACATGAAAAAATTATACTTGTATTATTTTATTTTATTGTTGCTTTTTTTATGTGCCTAATAAAGGCTTTTCATTCTTTCTTTCTAATATACACTTGGCTAAGATGTACAACATAAAGAAAATACGTTAATTACATAAATTATAATTATAAATGAAATTCAAAACAATAACTGTGTTTTTTTTTTATTTATTAATTAGCAAAACGGATGAAGAACGATAGATCGAAGCCATTTTGGTGAGGAGCCATTTATTTTTTGCTAATAATTTTAACCTTTGTCACATTAACCCAATATAGCTTGGCAATTATGAAAGATTTTTTTAATAATAAAAGAATATAACAGCTATAACAACAATCGCACTTTTAAGCATTTTTGTTTTATTTTAATTTATATTCAACCGTACACAAATTGCATATAATTTACATACATTAAAAAATTACATTAAAATTTTATTTCATCTACTTCTCTTTGTTTAGTCAGGAGCGGAAGCTTTTGTAGTTTGTAAAGTTGGGTCAGCTGTCTTGTTCATAGCACAAAGCAATGTACAGTCCTTTTTAGCAAGGAATGTTTTGTTTTTAAGCTTTCAAGTATTCATGCTTTCAGCAGTAACTAAATAGCTTTTCTGTAGTCACATAAAAAAAAAACGGTTAACGTTTGTCTTTTTTTAATTTTCTTTTATTTTTCACATTTACTTTACATTTCTATATGCAAGTCCAAGTCCTAACCATAGAAATTAGTCTTATCTTACATAAAACTGATGAAAGGGGTAAGTAATAATTATGAAAGCCTAATTCTAAGTGCAGAATAAGGATTATTTAAAGCTTGTTAATTTTTTTTTGCCATTACACATCAAGGTCTGGCTTTTACATGTTTCAATATTTAATAGGTGAAGTGTTCTTAAAGTTTTAACTCGATAAGAGAAGTGGCTTTTTAATGAGATGACTTTTAGTAAAATAAGCCAAAATCAACAAAAAAAAACATTTAAAACTCCCGCCCTTTTTGCGGATGGGAGATGAAGAATGAGAGAAAACGTTTCCTAGGATTGATTGAGATTTTACAAATATTCTATTTGGAAGGTAAATTTCGTATAATTTTCTTTACGTACGACTTTCAACCTTTTTTGTCATAAAATTTATTTGATCCCAAATTTGGGGGGGGGGAAGGATTTTAGGACGAAATGATATGGACTTACTTTTGATATGTGTTCGGCCGTTAATTTGATTTAAAATTAACATCTGTGTATAATATGTTGCAAAATAAATGCGAAAAACACACAAAAGCAGCTAAATTGCTCGAGGAGTATAAATCATCGCGGCTTGTAAACAATTAATTCTTGATCCGTTGATTTTTTGAACTAGCCTTCAGCAACAAAAAGAAAAATTCACAATTACATCATTCAATTGTAAACTTAAACACAGAGAGGAAACATTGACGATAGACGGATCGCGTAATGCATTTGTCTTTCAGAACTTGTGTGCGAAAGAGGTTTTCAAGCGACGTTTCTTGCGAACCAACCGCATCCATTACAAACTTAGTTGATAAATTGTACTGCACCCAACAGTTGATTTGTTCTATATAATGCTATCAGAAATAGCATGTGATATGGTTTGATCATAAAAAATTTCCGTTGTTTTTAAATTATTAAAGAATTGCCAACAAATTTAGAAAGTCACACAACAAGTAAAATCTAACAAAAAATATCTTGCTGCCTTTAACTTAAAAAAAAGCATGCTCCGAGTTGAGTACCTTCTTCGTTTTGAAAGTCGGTCAAAAAATTATGTGTATAAGGGTTATAATTGCTGTTATGATTACGTGAATAGTAAAATGCCCATGTAATTACTTATTCCCTCTATGCTATTTTAAACTTTTAAAATATGTTGTTCACTTTAAAGTACTACTGAGCTTCTTTCGCCTTCAGTTCTTTTTAACATAGAGGCTTCTTTGCTTGGGCCGGGCTCTGTATGGAGAACTCTAAGAATGTTTTCATATATATTTTTCAATTTTTTTGAGAAAATACATGAATCTAAGTCGATAGGATCTACCATATAGGTTTAAAAAACTTTACGGTACTACTGGTTAGGTTACTATGGTATCAAAATTACAGTAAATAAAAAAAGCTTCCATAAAATTTATCTCGATCTAAATTTTACATTTTCTTTGAGTTTAAAAAATAATACATGATGTCTCTATACACTTTTTTTCATAAGATCTTGTAAAATATTAACAACAACAAACAATAGGCTTATATTGTTAAGAGTCTGAGCAGGACAGAACTGCTATAACAAGTTACCGTTGTCTATTATGTCAAATGGTTTATCCGTATGATTAACAATTTATCTCCATTAATCTGTAATAGGCTTACAATGCAGTAGAATGAGCCAATATTGCACATACCTGACCGATTACGGTTCTTGAACGTAAAGCTCTAAAATATTGTGTGTATATTAAAAGGATAAAACTAAGGCTTCATCTTTTTTATCAAATTACTATTCTTTGCTTAACAAACTTTGAAGCAAGTTATTTACATAATCTTAAATAAATCCCAGTAAGTGGTGGATCATCGATTTACAATTATTTCGCAAAGTTGAGGGCAATAGTAGCTAAGCTCCAAAAGTGAAGTGACTATTAGACCTATTATCTTAAACTGTAGCTGAAATAACTCTTACACAAAAGTAAGTACCCAAAATATTGACGCAGTTATGATTATTTAACACTTAATGATATTAAATTCTCATTGTTTAATACTATATATATCGGAGAATGACCTTTCTCGGTGACATCGTCATCAATGATTTGCTTCATGGGTGTCATTATCAAGGTAAAATGCGGGCAAATGAAAAGACGACGTTAATAATTGTAAATAAAGAGCAGCGGATTCGGGCACCGATCTTACGTTGTTTCGCACAAACTACAATCTTTTCTTAAGGCCAATCCAACTCGACCGATTACATACGCTTACAATGTCCGTTCAAGAATCTCTCTGCCGCGTTTTTTTAAAAATAGGCGCCTTGACCCTGCTCAAGCTAAATGCTCTGCTCTGATTGGTCGTTTATTTTGTAGAGTTCGGCCACTCTTGACCATAAACATAACATGTTTTGCAACATCGACGCAAAGATAAGCTTTTGCTACACCTAAATTATGATCGATTCCACAAAATATTTTAAATTACATAGCCATATTCCTTTCCAAGGCCACCTCGTTTTTCCAAGGCCACCTCGCCTTCCCAAGGCCACCCTTATTTTAATAAAGAAATAATTCAAACCTCACCATCACTGTTATCCGATAGACATGGCTCCAGCTTATTAAGAACATAGGACCGTGGGAGTGGACGTAAGCGATCTCGCATACTTGTATACGCGATTACAATTCAGACTCTTAAGAGGATAACTGTCACCGTCTCATATTTAGATTACTTCAAAAGGTCCCCTATATTTATGATCCAATTTTGTTCGATTATGTGCGTGATTTTCAATTAAAACGTAATCGCCGATAGAAAACGAAGTGACTTTCGCCTTATTTTTATCGAACCTCACTTTGTCAATACTTGCGTTATCATCAATTAAACTATTAGTTTGTTTCCTGATCTCTTCTATATCCACCTCAACCTCATGATCGTCTACGGTTAACAAATTTAAAGGTCTAGCTACTCTACCTAGCAACAATTCGAGAGGGCTCGCTTTGGTAACTCTATAAATTGTGTTATTCATAGATAGTTGGACATCATCTATAGCATTTTGCCAGGACCTATTTGGGTTAGCTTCTACGACAGTTAACATATTTTTGAGCGTACTTATTATACGCTCCACTTGTCCATAAGCGCGACAAGAACCGGTTGCTATTAAATGTAGGTGGTTATTATGACTAGCACAAAATTCTTTAAAATTTTGTTTGCAAAACATCTGCCCTGATCTGCAATTACACGCACAGGGGTTCCGAATAGAGATATGGACGCTTTAAAAGCATTAATAGCACTATCTGTCTTTACTCTGGTAGAATGCCTAAGTAACACATATTTAGTAAAAGCATCAACAAGATCAAAAACATATTCATTTTGATCCTTTTACCGCTGAGCTTACCTGTAGCTTCGATGTGAATTGTATGCCAAGGAATATTAGCTTTCGGTAGGGGGTGTAATTCAATATGTTGTTTGCCATTTTGCGATTTGGCTACTCTACATGTAATAAAGTTTTCTACGAATTTTCTGACGTATTTTGATATATTTGGAAACCAGTAATGTTGATATGCTTTTTTTAAAGTTTTATCCCAACCCAATTGGAGAATCGAATCACGGATATGATTTATAACCGACCAGCGAAAAGCTTTAGGTACAATTGGTAGCCAAACGTTGAGATGGTTCCCTTGAATTTTCCTGTAGAGCACATTAGGTCGCAATTCATAGAATTGATTGCTCTCTAAATCAAGATCGCAAGCAATGTACAATTTAAATCTCAACAACCAGTAGTACAAGTTCTTCCTTGTAGGAATTTAACTGCTTATTTCTTTGGATTGTATATAAAAAGTAACTTTTTTATAAAATTTACGTTTCCTTTATCAACATTCTTGTATATTATTTTATTTTGACAATTATGTACTTCTTTTGTTAGAAAAGCCGGTCAAAATAAATATACTTATACTTATTATTCTTATAGGATAAGTTGTAATCGAATTCAATGTGAGTATAGTTAAGTTTTATTTTAAAAATACAGCATTGTTGTTGTACTGATTGTAGCAGTACATTTTACGAGTCCGTCTATATTCACGTAGTTACTGTCACGGTCCGGTTAAAGTAATCACTAATGGGTTAACGTTCAATTTGTTAATTTATAAACCTTGCACGATATACAATGAGTGTAACATATTCACGTGTCACCGGTTTTGATTGCTTACCGGTTGCTTAGCATTCTGTGATTTCTAATTTGACTCATCATTTTGATCACTCTTATGGACTGTGATTTGATTTGCTACACCTGTTACTGTCTTTAGTAAAATTATTTGCTCATCGTTCACTTTATATCAAAAGTGAGTACGATTTTGCGTAAGCTTTTGGCGTGATTGGCTTAATAATGGAATTATCACGTTACTCTAACGGAGTAACTTTTACAAATAGCAAGTGTAAGCAGCTTCGAAATATACGCGTAAATGTTTTACATTCTGTTTATAAACTAGTCACAAATTGTGTAGATATATATTTAAATATTAGGTACTTTTAGCAACTTTTTAGAAAACTAAGTTATTGTAGGGCATCAGTGCAATATAAAAATTTAATCCATAGTAAACGATTTTAATGCAACAGGTGCCGAGGTTTACTTTTTATTTAATAATTACCGATGGCTTTGAATATTTGTCGGACAAGATACGATAATCACGCTCTCCTAGCCTTTAGGAGCATGTAGGTAAGGTAATCTAGATGACTTTTCTTGTAGTTCGTTAAACAGTATTAGCTAGAAAATACCATACATAGTGTACAAGAAGTGACTTTTTAAACAAATAGTAGTGAAACGGTTTTGTGCTAGCTAGGTTATGCGGATGGTACTTGACATTCTGTCATAACGTTCGATAATGAAACTGCTCAGTAACAAATAACTCCTGAAAGCGCTAACCACAATAGTCGCCAAAATTTGCATCACAACAATTGAAATAATCGTTTGGCCCTGCTGTGTTACACCTTTTTTGACAAATAAGAGTTTTGTTATTGATAGTTCTAATTGATTGTTATTGATACTATTGATGAAGCTAATATCGAGACTCTAGCCCAAAGGTGGGAATATAATATACTCCACGTGAAGGCCACACATACACATTGTAAAATTGGTAAAGGTGGGCCAAGAGATATTGTCTCGCTTTTATAAGGACTCTTAGATTTTCTTTAAGGCCGACTTACCTCTTAGATTTTCTTTAATATTCTATAATTATAGGAAAAATACATAGAGGTTACTAGCATTTTGTATCTAAACTTATATTATTGGCTTCATGCTTATAAACATCTTTAAAATATTTCGTATTCTATTCATACAAATACAAAACAAGTAACGTCAGTGTAGTATAAAGCTGTGCTTACGCATACCACAACATTGGTAAAGACACAAAAGGTTTCACCTTAAAAGAGTTATGATGTAAGAGTACGTGAGCTCGGCGGCTAGAAATTGTTCAAAACGTCGGGAATTTTAAATTGTGAAATAAACGCGTTAAAATCCGTAAAAAGTTCTTTTATTCAATAATGTGTAGAATTCGCGAAAACAAAATAATTTATTAGTTATGAGAGTTATCGCTAGAGGTATGAATGCATCGAACTGATTTATCATTTATAAATTGTGGTAGTGGGTCTTCAGGTTCAGTTTGAAATCGGACATATTAAAATCTTCGTTAACTGTGAATACTTTCTCTCTTAGACTTCAGCATTTACAAATTTCGTAAAATTATAGGTAAAATGCCTATTCCAAGAAGTTTAAAGAATGCATTCTATTCATTATAATAGATTAAGCGTACCTCCAATTTTTTATCATTTTGAATATAATCCGTCAATCTTTTTAAATAAGAAAATGTAAAATTTTAACGATTGCTTTAAGCGGTAGCACTGAAGCTTAAAGTTTTTAAGTTACGATAAGTGGACACGAATTTTGTATCACTCGTTTGGATTTCTCAGACTTGTTCACGTCGAATATGATTCAGTAAAGTAAAAGTATTACAATACTTGACTTGTTTGTTGTATAACATTGGTTTCTTTAAGCAAATATATAGGAAGGAAATGCTGGATTATTAAATGTTATATTATTTATTTATTTAATCTTTTGCACAAAGTTATGTACACAGATGAGTTCAATGCCTTAGGCATTGTCTAACAGCCGGCCCTTAGATAGTTTTGTAAAGTCGAAATAGATGCAGAAGTATAAATTGACCAATATTAATAGAACATTGAACCTCGTAAAGTATAATATAAGCTTATATTAAAAAGAAATACTGTGTATATAATCGATTATTTAAAGTACAATAACTACACTACTATGAGCTATATAAGTAATATATAATATCACTGAACAATTTCATTATATTTATGGTATACATACATAAAAATCAAATTATTACAATATTTAAGGAAAAAAATAAAAAAGACATAAAGATAAATAATCAACAAAACTTAACAATCAACTGACAGATGGTAAAATATGCTTGAATCCTTACGTTCAAAACTCGAGCACGTTCTTAGCCATCCTTATATCCAGAGGCAGCGAATTCCAAAGGAGAACAGATTGGACATAGAAAGATTTGTGAACAAGATCAGACCGGTGAGAGGGACAAAAAAGAAGACGGTTATTGGTTGACCAGAGATCTTTACTGCTTACAGAACTTAAATACTGGAAATGGGATGAGAGATAAGTTGGGGGAAAATTAGTATTGAGAAAAGAGTGGTACCAGGTCACTCTTTCTCAATACTAATTCACGACCGTATTATCCTAATGTTTTAAACTATTACTATGCTTGTGGTAGGTCCCTTTTTTACAGGGGACCGTCTGTAGGTTCCACCGCGGTACCCATTTCTGCCGCAACGCAGTAGTGTGAAGGCGCAGTTTAAAGGGCATCGTAACAAGCGTACGAGCTCGTATTTACTGGTAAACGAGACTTAACTTCCTTTGTCCCACGGTAGGCAGCGCGTTGATGATGCCTCAAGTATTGCCGATGTCTATGAGTTTCGGTGACCACTTCCTATCAGAAGGCCCGACTGCTCGTCTGCTTAAATGTATCCATAAAAAAATGGTACCTTAAAGATACCTATAATTATTAATTTTGTTACAATTTGATAGAGTTCTAAAACCAGCGGTGCTCGCGCTAAGAATGTGGTCTTTACAATAATTTAGTAAATGAATTACAACACTAAATAAGAATAGGCAAACTAAAATAATTATATAAAATAAAATCGTCGCTATAAAATACTTAAAACTTTTATTAAAAAGGTCTATTTTAAATACCTTTATTTAATATAGAAGTTTTACACTTACTTATTGATTGTTAATTGAGGTAGTCTGTACCTCAATTTCGGAATAGGACGTCTATAACCTGTAAAAGATTAAAAATAATAAAAGAGATTGATGCCATATTTAATAGTTATAAATATATGGTTATAAAATAATGAAAGAGTTCGGATTTGTCACTCGTATGGTGCGAGTTGACGAGGGCCTCTTCTTAGCACCTTAGTGTTTGGCCGTACATTGGTATATTAAGTTGGGCTTAAGTATTGGCAACTAACAAATTAATGGGCGACATAACGTCTGTAAAGTTCAATAGAATTTTAAGTTTTATCTTAAATATCAGCAGACTTTTGAAGATAAGGCTTATTTGAGTAATTTTTAGACCCCTTTACAGACATTTATCCTTTCTATGCTAGATATAAAACGTATGGTCCAATTTCAACAAGCGCCTCCCAAGCTGCATAATACTAGACAGTCCGCTTGAGTACAAATAATGTGAAATTTTGCTGATAATTTATAATGTTTGGTAAGCTGTCTCTTTAGCAGATTGTTCAGCATCTTTACTACAATAGTATCAAGTGATATTTGCATTCGAAAGGAAATATCAGAGGCATCCCTAGTTACGTTTTTGATAAGATAATTTATTTTTTAAATATATTTTTTAATTATAATAAAGTCCAATATAAACCAGAATCTATCAAATTTTGATAGCGCTAACGCACCAATTTTATTTACGGTAATTGATGACTTGGCTACGAATCTACTGTAATGATGCAATTAAAGTTTTAAATTGACCTAGGAACAGCATTTTACCCTAAACTACGTTATTAATACTGTAAAAATTGCGTAGATTAATTGGCAATAAAATTCGATAGAAAACTTTTGTTTGGCATTAATTAACATACAACACAGTGAGTCCTATACATCTATAATTTTTTTTTAGAATACTTTAAATAAGGTGCCCGAACACAACTTTGAATATTCTCACTTATTAGGATTTTATTTTACTTTTAGAGCTTTTACTAAAGTCTGAACAATAAATGTAGTTTCATTCGCAATTGTTTTGCTTCTTCCCAGAGGAAAATAAATGCGAAACAATGAAACACTGTCTTGACTCTAATAGCAGTGCAAGCCCTGTTTCATGCTTACACCGGTTACACCGTTGTCGACGCAAATGGTTGAGAGATCGACGATACCATGCCCAACGTCATCTTCTCCCTCTGCCCATCCACGCCGCATTAGCGGTGCGGCACACTTACTTTCCACTCAACACTCCTTCTACAAGGTTGCACTTTTTCTACAGAACGCAAGGTTGAGGGGCTAAGCCATAGTTGTAGAACAGCAACAATAATGGCTTATTTAATCCAACTAGATCTACACTAGACCTACGCTGTAGAGCTCAATCCATACGACCTGGTTCAATCGAAGGAAAGCTAAGTGGAATCTGGCCGGTCTATGGAGTAAAACCGGCTCTGAAGAAGGCTAATCCGAGATGTTTGAAGAAGGAGGACGCTTTGGAAGTGCCTAAGAGGGTAGACAGGGACAAAGGCGACAGGCGGGCTTCCATCCCTGTGCCCTGCAGCCAAGGAGGAGTCGTGGGGGAAGCGGAGTTTTAATTTAGGTTGCTCTTCTTTTCTCCGTGACTCAGTGAGGCTGCAGTGTGGAGGGGCTGTGGAAAAAGGGTCATTTGGATTGTTGCTGTCGATTTCTCCTTCTTATACGGTCGATGGTGCTGGCGGTAGAGCCCAACATCTCGGCCGCCGCTGGGGCTAGGAGCCTGATCCTTCCAGGATTGAGATCTCCTGGCTCCTGGGTGACAGATTCAGGGGAAGTTTGCCCCGATGCAGAGGCCGAGATGTAGAGCGCGTAAGTTTCGACACGCTCAGAGGTGTAGTTGGCCGAAAGAGCGAGATGGGGCCTTTTTAGCCAGCGCTGGTAGAGTCGCAGAAGAATGTCAAAAGTTCTTCTGACTCCATCCCTAAGGCGGTTTTCGTTGGTGCTCATACGACATAACCCCTCCTTATCGAAATATCTCGTGAGTGCGAGACGGGAAGCGACTGTGAACTTATCGCACTCGTCTTGATGTAAGTCTTCCCTGATAGGTCCGAAACTAGTCGGCACCATATCAATTTTACGTGAGTTCAGCCGTTTGTTGTACATATTTTAACTATTTGATAAATAGAAACTTGTTGATCTAAAAATAGAAAAAACCATACTTCGTAATTGATCAACTACTACGCAACAAAGACGGGATTTACGAAATAAGCCTTCTAAAACTTTCATTTTTATAAATCATGCCCAAACAATATCTTCTACGATGTACAAAAAAACTATAGTATGTAAACAAACTGTTCTTCAAATATTTTAGGCTAAATACGTAAATATTACATAAGCTAAGTTACCTCGTAAATTTAAAATAATGTAACCAATGTTTTAATCCCACAATTGAAAAAGTAATATATATTTAAATTGATAAAATTTAGTTATTAATAATCTAGACAATTTATAAACCAGATACACAAAATGTTTTTTGTAGCTAAAAGCTAGTTTCTGAGCGTAAATAAAACTTTCAACGTAAATATTTGAACGTGGAGTTTGCTTTGCTAGAGTTATGCTCTAACAGACGGCAAACGAGATTAAATTTCAAAGATCAAGTTGAAAACAAATATAGATGAATATGTATTAACCTAGTACTATGCTAAATATGGTCCATATATTATAAATATTTGGACCATATTTTATGAACAGTTTTTCGGCATACAGCAGTTCGGCGGCAATGAACTTAAATGCATTTATTAATTCTTTGTTATTTGATTTTAACAAAACTTTGAACAAAACAATATTTTGTAAGAGAGAATAGTCACTTAATTTAAAACAATTTCCAGCTTATTTTTCTTGTTTATTCAACCATGGTTGAATAAATTTTTGTATATTGACTTATTAAGCCACAAGAAAGTGAGATATTTAGATTAAAATCAGCTTCACCTATAAGTTACGCAACTTTAAGTTCAGTAGCTGCCTGAGACATACAAACACAGGATGTAAGGTGAGATGCTATGGAGGCCTTTAATGCAACGCCAGATAAACGTAACTTTCACTGCACTGTTTTAATATCTGTAGTAAATACTATGCACGGTAGTCTGTCCGTAGATTTTGCAAAGTATTTCAAACGTCGGGAATATGGTAAAGTAAATAAACGCGACAACATCCGTAAAGTCTTTTATTATATAATTCTATACCTGTATAGAATAACAGAATTCCAGTTATCACATAAGTTTCTCTATTCTTAAATATAAAAATAGATAATAAAGCAACTGGTCAAATGCAATTCGAGATTTTGTACGAATGTTTCCGTGACTCCTTATTGTACTGTAAATATTGTTTATATATATAGTGTGACGTCTATTAATTTTTACATTAATTTTGCTTTCAGTTGCGCTACAAGACCTTGTTGTTTTAAAGTTTTCGATGCAAAAGCAGTTAACTTTGTGTGGCAAAATTTGGTCAAAAGTAAAGTTAGAAGACTAGTAAAAGAAAAACTCCCAAGGATCAAACAGTTGAAAATAAGAATAAATTTTGGTTCTAACCTCTAAGTTCTCTATCTTTTATATTGTCGCCTCAGAACTTAATTTTTAAACATCTAGGGACTACAGATTTTAGTATCTATTATTAATATAAAATTACTTACCTGTTCTAGAATACTGATGCTCTGATTATTATAATTACTAGACTACCCACGACCTCGCCCGCTTGGAATTGAAGAAATCTCCGAGGTGTTTTGAAATATATTGTATAATATAAATAAGTTGTTTTCATTGTACGTGCCTATCATTAGACACAAAATTTTATGACTTTAGCTTGACGATGACGAGCTTACATATTAACTTTTACTTACCTTAAATTTCATTCCCATTTAAACCCCTAGTTCATCCCCGTATAGTTTGAGGCTACAAATTCGCTAGAAAAACGCCACTTATAATTCTTTTAGAGTATCTAGAACTAAAATTTCATCGTTTTATGTTCAACAGAGACGATTTCCCCTTTTAACCCTTTCATCGCAATAATTAATAGCCTACGTCCTTTCTTGAAAAATATATATAATTATGAACTAAATTTCGTTGAAATCGGTCCAAGTGTTTAGACAGTAAAAGCGGACGTACAGACAGACAGACAGATTGCCAAACTGACAGATAGACGGAGTTACTTTCGCATTTGTAATACTAGTATGGATGACACCTATAACTGGTGTAATCAGGCTGTCTGATGTTTTAAAGTAATTATCTATGCTAACGTTATAAAGTATTTTTTTTAAATGGGCTTCAAAACTATTTCATATCACTTCACACGGAATAGAACTAATGTCAAATTGTAAACGAACGCTAAAAGTTGATAGATCACTTTTTACAGGAGACCGTCTGGAAAGTACCACCGCAGTGTTTACTTCTGCCACAAATCAGTAGTGTTTTAACTTTTTATGTATCTTTATCTCGTTCCGCAGAATGTAAAATGCAGACGTTTTAATGCATCTAATTGAGTTTGAATGATAAAGATGTTAATATATGGGCAATAAAAGCATAATACTATGTAAGGCATAATAGTGAGTTAAAAAATAAATAATAATTAGCGCATTACAAATTTCGTATTCATAATTTATCATAACAAACTCGTTATACTTTTACTAAGTTGTCTACATTTTAATCAGATTTGTAGTGATCATAAATGTTTTTCGATAATTAACATGGAATATAATAATACTTTATGACATTTCTAATGAATGAAAATAAAACCACTGTTAATTCAGAATATTTTTGACATTAAATATTCTTAAGTCATTAACATTATGGAAAATCGAAATCATCGAAGTTTATTTAATTAAAAATTTATAATGCATTCTAATGAACTGACAGCCAAACAAATCATTATTTAATAAAAAATCATTTATTTAATGAATTTTACAGCGCGCGAAATTTTCCCTTAAATATCCATTTGGAACTGTGCCACGTAATAAGTAACAGTCATGTCAAAAATATCGATTTGATCTTAGCAGAGAGAGAGCCAATTTGGCACCGTTTCCTAGTTTGTCGCAAGGTTTTGAAAAATAATAAAACCTGTCATAGTGTTAACTGGTTCTTTAGCGATCACAATAGAAATTTTAAAACCTCTGGAAATTTCACGTAAGTGTTAGAAAATTGCTGCTTTAAATTTATTTTAAGCCGCAAAACACACTTAATATAATCTCAAGAAAACTTATGTTTTAGCTGGTAATGAAAAATCTAGCCTAACTTTAATGTTTGATGCAAATTTCATGTCCTCGTTTTCAGCAATGCAAAGGTATTACGTGATTAAAAGCAATTTCACAAACAAGTAGCCGTTGTAAACTTAGAGCTAATATTTTAATCAACTGTTTTTTATTTAAACAGTTAATGTAGAATGATTATTTTGAAAGCTTTTGAATGCTAATTGGAGTTGAAATACCAAAAGTTTACGTTTTTATTAGAGTAAACGTCCGTAATGGCTACAATAGCATCAGCCTTGATAAATGCATGGTAAATCTCAATTCTATTTTATTGGTTTGGTAGTATACACTGTAATGCAGGTGATACCAACTTTAATGATGAGCATGGAATCATATTTCAGACAACTGGGTGGAATCGCCAATAGTTGCCTGTAACCAACTAGGACTAACGATACAATGAAAATTTAGTGAGTCGAGGATTCGAACCAGATCTGGTTTCTAAGACACTCCATACCACTCTCGAAGCAGTCTATGTACTAGAAGGCCGTAAAATTACATTATTTATAAGAGTGAAAGTCAGATACTCATCTAATAATTAGGATGTAAATTCAAACTTTGTTATCTTTTTTTTTAAACAAGTAACAAGCAAAAGGTGTAATCCAATATTTAAAGTGATATGATGAAAGATTTGATCTGATTAGTCGATCGAATATAGATTTTAGTGACACAATTTGTTCCAACTCACATAAGCCTCTGACAAACTATGTATCATCCTGACCTTTGACATTATTATAATCTGAGATAAGTGTCATAAAAATATTTTGGGTAAATCCTTAAATCTTTTGTTTATCTTGTAGCTTATTTAAGATAAAAAGCAAAACTAAAACATTTTTAAAAGATGATTGAATAGAATGAATATGAATGTAATTGTCATCTTATCTATTTACCTGAATAATTTAACTTGTATCACTTCACTATTAACATTTGCAAATCTGAATTCAAATGCATATTAAATATTTGAGCAAATCTATTGCAGTCTACGTGACTTTAAAACCTTCTAGTTAGCTCAAGAGTTTTTACTGAAACATTTTAAATTAGTCTAGAATCACAATTGAATTAGCAATTGTAATTTTTTTTATCTATTTTATAATAATTTAATCTCTATTATATTTATAAAATATTCAAAAGACTAATTTCTATTCAAATTTAATATTCAATTTTTAGTGAATGATGCTTACTAAGTGATTATAGATCTTGAATAGTCGTTTTCACAGAATAAAGATTGATTAGAATCAAATTTGCTGGCAGCCAATAAATTTGTTGACAAAAATAATCTCCTTTTAATAAATTTAACTTAATTGTTGATTACATGTATTAAATACTATATTTTTGTAGGATTATCCTTTAAATTATTTTATTTCTTGATAAATTTCTATATTATTAATATATAAAACATATTCCAATCCCTATACATATTATTCGAATGTCCGCTTTTAAGCAAAGCGATGCAACATGAACTGAGAAGGTGATAAATAGTGTAGAAAGGATAATTAGGCTCACTCGAATATTATACACACGATAAATAATTTTTAATACTACAGCTTCACAGATTAAACATTCAGCCACGGTTTTTGCTGTAATTTTAAAATTATTGTAGATATACACAATTCACACAGTCGCTAGAACATGTTTGAAAAATCGTATGTTAAAGTATAATTAAATGTGTAAACAATCCTAATCCTTTGCTATGCTTATCTACTGTGTCAGAATTGGTATTGTTAACTATTATTTAGTTGTTACAATTGTTCTTTGCAAAACAATAAGATGAGCATTTGGCGTGTACTATAGAACACTTAGACCGTTTCCATATACTTATTTTAAAATGAATAAATATTATTATAGTTATACATGCCCTATTGAAATAAACGCGTTATTATCACTTTGAGAGTTTTGAACAGAAGAGAATCATAACATAAAAGATAAATCTATTTTATTTTTGATAACACTTTACACAAGTATATTTTGTTACAGACCCAGCTTTAATATGGTAATCCTATTTATACGATCACATATTTTCCGCATGCGATAGAGAAGTTTCCTATGTTGCTTTAGTATTTGGAATGTTGTAAAACATTATCAACATATATAACATTCTTATATCTTCAGAAAGAATTCTACCAATTCACTTTGTAAATGTTCAGTATTATGTTTTATTATTACTGTTTTTGTAAGCAACAAAGTATATAGACGAATACTTAAAGTACATGTAAACTTCATGTTTAACAAGTATAATAAAAAAAAACACTCGATATCAAATTTCCGTAATAAAATTTGACAATCACTTGCATTTTGCCATTTTGTGCGAACTTACGATTTATTCATACTTTTTTTTTATTGCTGATTTATTTTAAGTTGTTCTTTTATCAAAATTTAAGTTATCCACTAGGGTTTCTATAATGTGATGCCTGTTCACATACAGAATTGAGTACTGCCATTGTGGGCCAAACATTAACATAATCTAGAAACGTTGTTCCTAGGCTATCAAGTAGTCGGAATGTAATATGGACAATATATCATATCATGGAAATAATCAGCCAATACTAACTTTGAATAACGGTCCAGTTTCATTTCGCTATGCCTTTTCATATTCTCTAAATATCAAAATCGCATTGATTTTTTATTTTAGTGTTATTATCAACAACAATATAATAATTAATAATAATACTGCTATGTTATGTTATTAATAATTAATATATTGTTTTTGATAATTTCACATATATTTTGGCACGACTGCAATCATAAATTGTTTTAATTTGTTTTATAAAATTAACATTGATTGATTCCGATTCCTAAGCAAAAGTTTATGTTTTGTTAATAATGATTAATTTAAATTAATTTAAATAGAAAATATAGCTATTTAAAAATACATATATCCATTTTTAACGTTTTATCTCTCTTTCTTTCTTTGAAAGAATTGCAGCTCCATAACGAAATATATTTTATTATTTCTATTAATAAAATTTAAAACAACGAATCGAAATAAATAAGATTAATGTTTAAGCTCGATTCTTTGAATTTTTTAATTATATAACACATGACAGACATGAATCGCCGCCTTGGCGTTCATTGCGAAAGGCCTATGTGCAGCAGTGCACGGATAGCTGCAAATGATGTCGATGATGATAATGACAGACATATTAGCTGCCTCCGTAGCCTAGTGGTAAGTGCGTATGCTTTAGAAAACGGAGGTCACGGGTTCGAATGCTGCCGGGACTCGACAAATTTTCATTGTTGTTTCTAGTTGGTTCGGGCAATTTGGGTAGGTCACCCGATTGTCCGAAAAATAATATGATGTATGCGTCGGATGGACATGTAAAAAGTCGGTCCACCCACTAACACGCATTGGACCAGCGTGGTGGGATACAGTACAAAAACGCCCCTGTCATGGAGGCGTGCATTAGGGGGAGGCCAGCAGTAGGACTAACACAGGCTAATGATGATTATGATTTATACGTTTAAAAAAAATGTATAAGTAAGTATTATACTCCGTTGAACTTTTATTTGTGCTATCGCTCACAAATAGTTTAAAACACTAAGATTTATCAATGATAAAGATTTTTTTCATATCAGTAAAGATAGAATATGGTTTTCATTACTTTAAAATAATTTTATGTCTGGTCCTATATCTTAGAGAACAAGCGGACAGTTTGTGGTTGGCGACATTTGCTTTCGAGTGGAACTATGAAATGAACCTAGTCAGCCGTCTGTTAGAGTGAACATTATTCGGAGTGTCAAGTTTGCAGAATGATTTTAATGAAGACATTAGAGGTAAAATGTAGAGCTAGCTCCACATTTTACTGGGTGTATTTGGAAGGATTTCCTTGTATATAATCAAATGTTTAAACAATTTTGCAAATAGACAACGAAATAGAGAGACAAGTTTTAGCCCAGTAATGGTTTTAAATACGTAATTTTTTAACTGCACTGTTTTTTTGTTCTTAATTTAAGCTCAGTTCGGTCAAATTTTATTACAATATAGAAATAAAATTTATACCATGGCGGTATAAATGTTATTTCTTTATTGTAAAAAATTAAAAGCTTTATTAATATTTTACTTTACAATCTATCAAATATTGTCTTAAAATGAACTGGGTATTGTTTTTTTATTTTTCATATTGTTTTCAGAGACGGTTGTATCACGGCTAGTATAATAAGGTTACATTACATTTTACCGTTTTATTCTTGTTAAAAAAATTTACAGGTTTTATGAGAGAAGATAATCACATTACTCACTCCTATTAGTTGCAACAAGATCCGCACCACATACCACGCGAAGTTAGTAAAAAGGCAAAAAGAAACTGACCTCATTGATGCATAAAATAATACTAAGAAAGCTTATCCTTTTAAAGAACAATTTTTACTTTCATTGTCACCAAAAAAAAAACCAAATTATGGTTTTAACACTAAATGAAATTTGCTTAAATATTATAAAAAAATGTATGGTACATTTTACCTAATTGCCATTGAAATAGTTCGAATTGTAAATAAAAGTGCATTTTATCAAATAACTGTAGAATGTCAGTTAATTCCCGTTATTAAAAATGTAACAAAAATTGCTTCGGATAAGCTTATGTGGATATATAAAATAATTTAATGGCAACGTAAGTTTTACATTAGGAGTAACACCCGTGTTATTGTGTCTACGAAATAAAAACGAGGGAGGGGAAGGATTATTTAATACAGGGTAATTTTACTTTTACGTAACAGAAACATCTCCTAGCCAACAAGATTAGCTAAAATGTTATATATGTATAAGGCTTTACACCGCAATAATAATAATATAGATTCCATACCGGTTAATGCAAAATTAGGCTTTAACAGTAATTACTATGTAAAATTGATTCCAATCAACGTAACCTTAAAAGTCTTTTTTCTTCGTCAGTTGCGGTAGTATGTACATTAAATATGTTGTTCAACCTGTATTTGTTTTGCTTACTCCCTAAGGAAATCAAAGACGTTCACAAACAAGCACTGCCTTATCTCTGACGTCAACGGTAATAGAAGCATACTGGCCAGTCCTTATAACAGATAGTGTCGATGAAAGGAAACAATTGCAAATACACAAACGATTCTCGAAACGGGATGCAATTTTTAAAGAGACTATTAAATATTTGCTAAAATTTATACATATTACTATGAAAATTATATATCAGAGAAATAACATTGAGATTTCCTACGAATGAAAACTTAAGTTCTCGGTTAAATTCACGATTATCAACGAGGTAACGGAGACACTTCATTATTATAAATATTTAATTAACTTAAATAATTCTAAGTTAGATCTTTGTTATATTGGTACAGTTTGATCCAACCATCTCATTACCCAATTGGTCTGTTTTCAATCTCATAAACTAAGCACTGATCAAATTGTAACTTTTACACTGATAACATATCCTATAACTCTGCGCCGCAAACAATGCAAATTATTTTTATTAAATTAAATTTAATTTCAAGTTACAGTACGAAATGTAACAAACAGGAACGCAAATCGAACATCAATTTCAATCTAGATCAATTACCTAACCGGTCAACAGGAATGTGTTTAGAAAAGCGTTACGATGCGGTTGAATACAAATTGACGTTTGATTGTGTAATCGTAGCGAAATAAAGGCGACATTTTAATACACAGCTGATTGGAGTTCAGAGCTTTTACTTAGAAAGTACACGTTTTGACTTTGAATCAACGAACATTAAAAGTATGCAAACCTCAAAAAATTACCTAGTTTAGTTTCTTGTAAATCTTTTTTTAACAGTTAATATATATGTTTAAATTAATATTATTAATAAAATACGCCAATTTCTTTAATTTTAACCGACGACAAATCTATTACTTCCTTATTAAAGAAGATATTAAAAATTGTGACTGAATTAACCATTTTAGCTTTCATACCTGAAATAAGCAGAGTTTTTGCAGTTTTAGTAAATAATAGTGCGTCTAAATCGAATTATGGTTATTTAAATTGATTGATAACAAAGCTGTTGAAAATATTTAATAAACTAGAAACATCAAGCTCATCTATTCATATGGGAGAGACTAATATTGATAAATTTTATAATTTAAATGATTTATTGAGTTTATACAAATTTCATATATATTTTGTAGTCTTTTCCAGCCTGTTTCGTGAGATTTTCAATAAGTTGCAGATGATATATGTCATGTTTAGACACGTTCTCTTGTGTATTGTAAAGTTAAAAAAAGAATATATATAGAATTTTTTACGTTTCATTTTATTTAAGAATATCCAATATGGTTTTACTAAACGTGAAAATAGTGTCGGATCTCAGATAATACATACATGAAAAATTATATGCCAAATATACAAAATTGTTTTCTAAATGACAGGTGTAAACTAACAACTAAACTAGTAATCGTGAAAGGTTGTACGAAGTTTGTGTAACTGTTGCCATTTCTATCTCTAAAGTATGTTATTTTCATACTTCTAATACTTATATCATTGGAAATTTTATTAAAATTGTCCATAAACACGGAGCTTAATTAAGTAATAATTGTGGTTTATAGATTAGCGTTACAACAATTTTAACTGAGATGTTTAAATGTCCTCTAGCAGCTTAATATGATTTTTTTTCTAAAAGAATATCTTTTTGAAGGGTATAGAGGTTGTAAATCACTTTTTAATCAGATTATATAACTAAAATGTACATATTAGTTACTATACTAAGGACCATTCTATTTTGAAGGATACTTCAAAAGACAGCGTAAACGATTCCATTTACACTTTATTAGGATGCAGTTTGAATAAAATCTGTAAGATGTCTGCTTCAAAAACAATCTTGAAATAATTTACGCTCGCTTTAGCCTCTGTTGTTCTCTTGTTGTTTAATTGAAAAATAAATAAACTTTTAGTCATAAATTGTGTGATGATTTTGCTTCTTTTTAAAATATTTTAAAATAAATTTGGATTAAATTAAAAAATATAATGGTTTTATAAAAACCCTTAATGTGCTTTTCAGAATAACAGCAAAATGTGTTTAAAAATATTATAATATATCAGTTTATGTCTGATGTACTATGATATCAAATGGTTTCCAAAAATTCAAATTTTAGTTATTTTAGTCAATCATTGTAAATATCTTATTATTTGACGATCCAAAAGAAGGAGTTCGTTATTTCGTTTTTTTTTTACGGATGACTCTCGTTGGTGGAGTTAAACGCTACAACCCGGCGGGTTCGAGGGGCTGTGCAACTTTAAGTGTGAACAGACTTCACCCCTATTCTGTGGCTTAGCTCGAGGGACCCTGAAGGGGACCTCGGCTCGGCTACCAACTCTTTATCCTGTAAGCGGGCTTTATCGAGGCGCCCGGGGCCGAACCTCCGCTCGATATGTTGCTTTTTAGGACTTATTAGTGGAAGTTAATAACCGCCCTATCTGGTTGGAGAGGATCGGCCTGGTACGTGCCGATATCTGTTATACGGTGTACTAGTTTGCCCTCGACGGCGAGGACAAGATGTGTTGCGTCTTTGTAAGTTAAAAAGTGCTTGCACGATCGTAATCTCATCGTCCGGATCTGTAATCGCGTTTCGCGCTCTTCGGTGGATGTCGTTTTTAGCGAGTTAAATTGTTGGTTCGTAAGCGGCGGCGCTCCGAACTAGATCATTTGGGTGTTGCGAAGCCGAGTCGAAATATCGTATAGAAGCTTGTTTTAGGTACTTTTTGATTGTGGACAATTTCAGATCCAGGTGCAGGTCAATGTTGCGCAGGTAATACGGCGCACCAGTGGCCCTGCGCATGAATCTGTTTTGCAGGACTTGAAGCTTGTCAATGTGAGATCGCTTTGCATGTGCAAAGACGGGACTGGCATATGTTAAAATTGGACGTATGACTGTCTTGTATAACAACACCGTATTGCGCAGAGATAACTTGCTTTTAAGATTGATTAGTGGAAAGAGTCGACCTAAAACGTAGGCCGCTCTGTTTCTGAGCCGCGTAACGTGCGGGCCAAATGTTAAGGATTTATCTATGATTACCCCGAGGTATTTGGTCTTTTTGACCCAAGGGATAGGGCAATCTAGTAGTCGGACATTGAAGGAAGGCACGGTCTTCGTCGCGTGAACAAAATGGCTGCGCTTTTGGAAGGATTAATTTCTATTCTCTATTTCCTGAACCATTCCCCAGGATATTGGCAGCGGATTGAGTCTTTGATTACAAGGATAGGACATCTACTGGTTGAGTATATGCAAGTGTCATCTGCGAATAAGGCGGCGTCTACAAGACGGTGCTGTGGGATGTCGTTAGTGTATAGAGTGAATAGGATTGGACCTAATACGGAGCCTTGGGGTACGCGGCACGGACCGGTCGAGGTAGTTATTTGGTTCCCTCTTCGCGGTATCGGAACGTTCGATTCTGGAGAAAGTCTCGTATGATGAGTACGAGATGGTCGGCAGCCTGAGCTTATATAACTTGTATATAGCCTTCGTGCCATACTTTATCGAACGCCTTCGCCACGTCAAAGAAAAGCGCTCCCGTGTGATGGCCTCGTAATAAGCTGACTTTAATTTTCTCCGTGATGCGGTGGATTTGGTTAGTGCAAGAGTGTTTGGTTCGAAAGCCGAATTGAATGGGGGAAGGGAGTCTTTTAGATTTCAAAAAATCTAATAAGCGGGCTAGAACAAGACGTAGGTATATTTTTCCAAAACCCTTGGGGAGGCTAATGGGACGATAGGAACTGGGGAGTGCAGGTGTTTTGCCGGGGTTGAGGAACCCTATAACTTCAGCGTCCTTCCAAGTGTTTGGGAAAATACCCTTGGAAAGAGCTGCGTTATAAATTAGGACCAGGATGTTAATTGAATGTTCCGGTAGGATTTTAATGACGCCGTTGGTTATTCCGTCGGTGCCCCGGGCTTTCCGAGGTTTGAGATTTTTGATAATCGACTTGATTTTGCTTCCGGTCACCGGTGAAGTTAAAACGCGAGGAGGAAGTTGGTCAACGCTCGACCTCGGTCTCCACCATTTGGCGGTGAGCGGACCTCGATCGGTTGAGTGCTTGGTGTGCATTAAGCCTCGAGGCTGTAGGCTAGACATTCAGCTTTTCTTCATCGAGAAACGCCGAGAGAGCATCAGGAAGGTTGGATGGGATAGAGGCGGCATCGGAGGGGTTCTGATACCGCCCTTTAGGCTTTTACGAAGTTGCCAGAAGGCTTGATGGGATGGGTGCATATTGCTTAGATCTGCATCCCACCGATCGTTCCTGAATGACTGATGTTCAAGGGCGTGTAGCTGTCTCCGGTTCCGTTCGGTTGGATACCAATCGTAGGCACGAATCGCAGCCCTCTTGCTTCCAAAAGGTCCTTGATGTCGTTTGGCAAGGCCGAATGGGGGTTTTCCTCCACCGGGACTTGCTTCGAGGAGGCCTCGACGACACTTTGGACATATCTTGTGAGCGTATGAGCAGCGAGATTCGCGTCATTAGCACTGTGCAGGACTTTAGGAATGGCATCTAGGTGTGGCGAGCTAGTGCAGTCTAGCTGAGATTTGAGTTTGCGCCAGTCAATTATTGTTTTGGATTGATGTTTTGGGAGTCAGGAGGTCCTAGTTTGAGGATGATCTAGGCGATGATCGAGGTAAGACCTTCTATGACCTCTATACCTCTGAAAGTGAGATTATCGTTTTTAAGGAGGCAATATCAAGCACATCCGATCTGTGGCTCCACGTGTGCGGGTAGTGTGTATGCTCAAGCGAGCAACGACACTCAAAGTTAAGAGTTTCTGATATGCATCTAGTGCTGCACCTCGCGAGTTGATTTTGTAGCTGTTCCATCGGGTGTGCTTGCTATTGAAGTCACCTGCCAGAATGACGGCGCCTCCTAGGGAGAATAGCGTCTCGAAGTCGGATTGAGTTATCTCGGAAGAGCTTCTACATGGTAGTAGACCGAGGCTATGCGTGATTCGTGCGTGTCCTGTCATGGCTAGCTTACAGACCGAGGCTTCTAGGTGCGTTAGCGTCGACGGCGTGTCGATTGCACACAGTGCAGGGACTTTTATAATAAATGAGCGTGCCGCCGTGTGAGCGCCGGTCGATTTCTGTGATGTTGTAATTAGCTATTTTCGGATCTCCTCTTCCGGGCTTTAGGAACGTCTCCTGCACCAGTAGAATGTCGACGTCGTTTTCGCGTACAAAACTGAGATTTCGGTCCTTTATTCCGCAAGACCGTTTGAGTTAAAAATGAAATATTAACTGCGCGTGGCTTTAGACAGCCCGGTCCATTTTTACCATTTAGTATGGGCGTACTTTCATTTACGTCAGTAATTAAACGATCTAATGCCATACTTACGAAGTGGCAAGACGGGCTCCGAAATTACCGACGACGGCGTCGAATTCCGAACAAGGCGATCGAGCCCGCAAGTCGATCTGTCCGGCTAATCGTTCCGTTGCGCCATTGCTATGGCTAGCAAGCTGTGGGCGCTAGCGGAGCGCTTGTTGTGGGCGGCGCCACGCGGGCCTCGGCGCACCTGCGGTGGGGGTTGCCACGCGGGCATAGAGGCTACGCGGAGCGCGATGCGGCCACGCCGGAAAGGTTTGGAGGGGAAGGATGGGGGGAACCCGGGGCGCCGGGACGGATGAGGGTGGTGGTGGTTTGCGCTTTGGGCGCCCAGGGCAAGGGTACCGTGGGCCACGCTCGGTTAACTACCCGGCGGTTCGCGGGTAGACCCCATACTGGGATGGGGAACCGGGGCCGGTCACCAAATTTGACGCAGGGGGCGTGCGTGATTCCCCGGGAGTTTCCCCATCTTGCAGTTTTGACACTGGCAGGGCCATTTGAATTGGCGCGGTGGAAAGGGCTTTAAGATGCCTGATCTCCTCCTTTATTTGTTTGACATCCTGCACCAATGTTGATAACGGTGCCAATTGTAGCATCATTTTGTTAAGCTGTTCAGGGATTTTATCCAACTGACTGGACTGAGCGACGCCTACAGCTGGAATTGTCAACTGGAGAGCTTGCATTAGGGCGACTTCCAGGTGTTCTTCCTTTCTCCAAGTCTTCGGTAGCCTCCTTCTGTGATCCCAGCACACTGGAAGTCGTATTGTTTTGCAGGCATAGCAATTGGCCCTTCATTGTGTTTTACCTCACAGCTGGCACACAGTAAACATCCTATCGAAAGTTTGAGAAACCTTGGCATATACGTATCTGGTGTGGTAAGCAACAAGCGTGCGTTCACAACAAGGGTTTTAATGAAGACATTAGAGGTTAACATTTTACTGGTGTATTTGGAAGGATTTCCTTTTATATAATCAAATGTTTTAAAAATTTTGCAAATAGACAACAAAATAGAGAAAAAAGTTTTTGCCCAGTAAAGGTTTTACATACGTAATTTTTTAACTGCACTGTTTTTTTGTTTTTAATTTAAGCTCAGTTCAGTCAAATTTTATTACAATATAATTAACATTTATACCGCCATGCTTTATTAATATTTTACTTTACAATCTATCAAATATTGTCTTAAAATGAACTGGGTATTGTTTTTTTATTTTCCATATTGCTTAGGGACGGTTGTGTCACGCTAGTATAATAAGGTTACATTACATTTTACCGTTTTATTCTGTAAAATTAACAGGTTTTATGAGAGAAGATAATTAAATTACTCACTTCTATTAGTTGCAGCAAGATCCGCACCACATTCCACACGAAGTTAGTAAAAAGGCAAAAAGAAACTGACCTCATTGATGCATAAAATAATAGTAAGAAAGCTTAGCCTTTTAAAGTACAATTTTTACTTTCATTGTCACCAAAACAAAACCAAATTATGGTTTTAACACTAAATGAAAATTGCTTAAATATTTTAAAAAAATGTATGGTACTTTTTACTTAACTGCCATTGAAATAGTTCGAATTGTAAATAAAAGTGCATTTTATCAAATAACTATAGAATGTCAGTTAATTCCGTTTAAAAAAAACAAAAATTACTTCGGATAAGCTATGTATATATAAAGTAATTTAATGGCACGAGGGATGGGAAGGATTATTTAGTACAGGGTAATTTTATTTTTACGTAACAGAAACATTTCCTAGCCAACAAGATTAGCTAAAATGTTATATATGTACAAGGTTTTACACCAATAATAATAATATAGATTCCATACCGGTTAATACAAAATTTGGCTTTAACAGTAATTACTATGTAAAATTGATTCCAATCAACGTAACCTTAAAAGTCTTTTTTCTTCGTCAGTTGCGGTAGTATGTACATTAAATATGTTGTACAAACTGTATTTGTTTTGCTTACTCCCTAAGGAAATCAAAGACGTTCACAAACAAGCACTGCCTTATATCTGACGTCAACGGTAATAGAAGCATACTGGCCAGTCCTTGTAACAGATAGTGTTGATGAAGGGAAACAATTGCAAATACACAAACGATTCTCGAATCGGGATGCAATTTTTAAAGAAAATATTAAATATTTGCTGAAATTTATACATATTACTATGAAAATTATATATCAGAGAAATAACATTGAGATGACCTACGAATGAAAACTCAAGTTCTCGGTTATATTCATGATTATCGACGAGGTAACGGAGACACTTCATTAGTATAAATATTTAATCAACTTAAAAAATTCTAAGTAAGATCTTTGTTATACTGGTACAGGTTGATCCAACCATCTCATTACCCAATTGGTCTGTTTTCCATCTCATAAACTAAGCACTGATCAAATTGTAACTTTTACACTGATAACATATCCTATAACTCTGCGCCGCAAACAATGCAAATTACCATATATTTTAAAGTCTTTTCCAGCCTGTTTCGTGAGATTTTCAATAAGTTGCAGATGATATATCTCATGTCTAAAGGTTCTCTTGTGTATTGTAATGTCATAAAAATATATTAAATTTTTTTAAGTTTGACTTTATTTAAGAATATCCAAATGGTTTTTACTAAATGAAAATAGTGTGGATCTGATAATACATAAAGAAAAATTATATCCAAATATACAAAATTGTTTTCTAAATTGGTGTGAACTAACAACTAAACTATGATCGGAAAAGTTGTAGGTTTGTGTTATTTTTATTTACTTTATATGTTATTTTATATATAATATTTATCATTGGAAATTTTACAGGGAGGCCCAGTTTGCGCTTTTTGCGCGAACTGACTGGCAGGAACCCTCCTGCGTTTTCGTCCTCGGTGACCGAAAGGGAGTTATCCAGCTCCATTTCGGAGTCTGAGTTGTTGGGTGAGTTGAGCGGGGATAGGGTGTCCGAGTGGATGGTAGGACACTTTTCCGACGCGGGTGTGGTTGCTCGCGTCGAGCACGGAGTGCGACTATAACGTATTTGGCCCCCTTCCGTGGTGAGGGCCTCGCGGATGGCACGTACCGTGTCCACCGGCGGACGATTTTTCAGGTCCTCGAAGTCGAGGCCTAGGTCACTGAGGGTGACTGAATCCATGCTAGCTATTTGTTTGTTTGGTGATTAATACTAATATTAGTATCGTGCAAGCACCCCCGGTGAAGCCAGGGGTTGTGTGCCCTACCCTCCCCGCCCCAGTGAGCAGGGAGGTGTAAACCTAGCGCGTTTGAAAAACTCTAGCGCTTTAGGAGCGCTAGGTGTATACCTACGCTGCTGCCTAGCGCAGCAAGCGACGATAAAATTGATTCTAATTAATACCACGTGGGTGGTGTGCGTGTTAATTAAATTACGTTCGCGGTGAAACGTGGCAAGAGAAACTATAAGGTTAGTGGGTCCCTACATCTCAACAGAAACCTGTAGACGGGGAAAAAACGGAACAGACTCACCGGACGGCTACACAGCTTTCTACGCTCAGGCGCGTACGGCTAGCGCGTCGGCACTGTTGCTTCCGGCACACACTGACACTGTTATTTGCACTATGCACAAGCACTTCTGCACGGCGCACTCGACGTCTTCACTCTTCTTTCCACTTGACGGCGTCGGGGGGAGGGCGTGGCCATGGGTGGGCCAGGCGGACGGCGCAGGTAGCAGAGGGGAGCGGGCTTGTCCGGTCGATCCGAAGACTAACTGCGCTGTTTGTTGTTTTGGTTTTGGTTTCTTTGCGGTATTTCGTTGCGTAGATTTCTTTATGTATGACTTCGTATTTCTCGCTTCTGGTGGACCGAGTTAGACAGTTATTTTTATGCAAATGATAATTTCTGTCATCATATTTTTATGCAAAAATATTACTTGTTTTTAATAATTAGAACTCCGAAAACAAAATATAAGAAGCCTTTGTCATCATGTCGTATTTGATGAAGTTTAGTCACTATGACTACTTTTAGTAAAATTTATATAAAAAATGCATTTTATTTTGAGTTTGTTCACTCGCCTAAGTGGGATAGTGGTATTGGCCTTGCATTACAAACCAAAGATCAGGCGTTTAAATCCAGCACCACGTAGAACTGGCTTTAAATTATTGTTGTTTTCTGTTTAATACGGGTTATATTGCCCGACCGCGCTCAGGGAATGTGAAATTGTCCAGAGCATGTTACCGATTTACTTACTATTACTACACAACAAGGGATGCACGGGAAGCATGGGAACGTGCATTGGCAAGCTTACTTCTAACTATAATTACAGCACTCCATATCTTAATAAACAAAAAACTAACCTACGATAAATAACTATCAACATTTTGTTTTATTTAACTATACTTATTTTTTATATGGTTGTTATATATTATACAATTATATTTCATTTTTAAAAAATCACTATTAGATAATATGTAGGAAAACACAATTAATATCCAGACAAATTACCTCAGTTTAATATCAGTTATTTACTTAATTGAAGACAAAACATAAGATATAAGCAAAGGGGCATCTCATATTTACGACTGTTTATGGCATGAAACCGTACAACTTGATTTTATCACAAAGAATTATGAAGAATTATTTCAGAAAAGAAGATACTATCTAAGTGGCTTAAAATATTTTTAGATGTGCACTACTTCACACCAAATATTCTTCTTAATTTAACTAATTCTCTTATACATTCCTTTGAAAAGAAAACTTTACCCTGTCGTTAAATTAATATTCTATTGGCATCTTAACAGTTTCGTAAGACACTCGTGTACAGTCCTTAGACATCGTCGTTATGCATATAAATGAGCTTTTAGTTAACACTGATTAGAAATAACGCTAAAAATTATTATTCAAAGAAGATTCCGTTATAAACTTGCGGTATCTGAATTAATACTTCGTGCGTCAAATAGTTAATTATGTATAGAAAGTGTATGATTGTAAAAATTATATTTATCCATAAACTTTAACATAAACTATCATTAAACAATACTTCTGAACAATGCTTTAATGATCTAAACATTACGTGCAGTGAATATATAGACATTTCTAAACCTAAAAAGGATTTAAATCACTCAAAACCTGAGACCAATTGTGACAAATTTTAAAGGATTTTCACTTTCCGACTTAAAAACTGTAAAGAGAAGAAGCTGTAACACTTTTACACAATAAGTTCTATATGTTATTTGAAGAATTATAGGAACGAAATTAAGCCAATATAATTAAAAAATATTTGCATTTTCATCTCTTCTTATTTTCAAGTAGCACACTTCTCTTATATATATTGTACCTAAATATTAGAAACATTAAACGTAAAAAATAAGGTTACTTAGTAATCTATTGTTTTAGTCGTAGTTAAAGTGGTAATTGCATTTTTTATATATAATATAGTTGGATAATCAAAATATATAGACGTGGTTATTATAATAATTAAAAAGTTTATGTATTAATATTTTTTATTTTAGAATAAATAATATTTTTTTTTTATATTTCAATCCTGGTATTCTCTGAAGCCGTCCAACTACGTGTCTAGAATTTAATCAGTCTATTGCAAAGTCAGTATGCAACGACAGCCTCATAACAAAGGCCTTTGTGTGAAAGCAATAAGGTAAGGTGAAGAAATTTCAATAGTCATTTTTGAACTTCTTTACTATGTTCTTGTACTACATTTTAAGCCGCCGTAACATTGTTGCCACTTCACAAAGCTAATCACAAATCTCGAATGAGTTTCTATCATCATTGCTACGTTTACCTGAATTCGAATTTTAAGCAAGGTTCTTTATTTACATAATATTATATATATTATATTTTTCTACCGCCCTTTATATACGATTCAATAAGATATCAATGACAGTATTATTTGTTCTACTACTTAATAGAAAACAAGCAATTAAAAGTAATATACCCAATAAAATTACAGATTAAACATATTCAATATAAACAGATTTACAAAACTAAAGATAACCGTCAATAATAATAGGTTGCATAGTTGAGTAGTATCCTATGTGGAGGTGTGTAGGCAGTAATTGATATTAAATGACAAAGTATAAATTATAACTAAAGTATAAATGAGAACACTTAGCGAATTTATTTAATATATTAAAAGAATTGTCATTGGAAAAAACTTAAAAATTACAGTAAAATCAAATTAAAAAGCACAATAACAATAAAATGTCAAAATCAATATTACAAAGATGTTACATCATAAAACTTTTAAAGATTAATGGGTCGAATAACTGACACGACCAGAGCAAGATACACATTTTTTACATGCACATAAGACACATGGTTCATTTTACTTTACAGGCAATCGAAAAAAAATGTATTTTGTAACATCAAAAAATATACATATTGAAAGGAAAGAAAAATTATAAAATTGTTTGATATATGTATTTTAAGATAAAGCGATGAGACGAGCGGGATGTATAAAAGATGGTAAGTGGGACGCCTTGCCACAAGTCAGTTCAATATCCTGAAACATTGGATGTTACGTCTTATTTCCTAGTATAACGCTGGCCACGATGTCATTCAAACCGGAAGACAGAAAAATTAACACACTGATCGGCGGCAGAAGTAGACTCCGCGGTGGTACTACCACTAACGCTTCTTTGGTAAAAAGAGGCTTACCACCTTTATATATTCGAATTAAACATTGCAAAGTGAAATAAGGATATTATTTGCACTCGCCATAAATTAGAGGAAATACCACTTGATATAGTTTCTAATTAATATTACTTTACGTAATATAATAATATACGACCAAAGAATTTTAATGACAATTTCTATAGAAACTAATTTTTTTTTGGTACCTTTACAATTTAAATTAGATTAATTACCGCCCCGTGAAATTGTAATGTTTCTTAGGAAGGGACGAATAATCAAATTAATTTGTCAGACACCATCTAAACGAGACATCTTAAACCTCTTTGAATCTTTTAGCTCTGTAAAGAAACTTATAAACATATTTTTTTATTTTTTATAAACATAAAAACAGTTAAGAGACAATGTTTATTATTCACTGATCGAAGTAGCTATGTAGTATAGTTTTTTAACTAAATTGCTATTAACAGTATTTTATTGTATCGTTATGGCTTACTGCTATACATAAAACCTTGCATAAAAAATGCGCATAATACATGAAATTCTTTATGTACGCATACAGTGCTTTGGATGATAATAGGAACTGTTCTGTTTAAAATATTATTCAATTATTTTATAATAATGATACTTTAATTCAAATTCAAATATCTTTATTCAATATAGAAGTGTAACACTCGCTTATTGATTGTCAAGGACGCTACCACCGGTTCGGAATAGAACGCCTCCGACCTGAGAAGAACCGGCGAAAGAAACTCAGCGGGCCTATTTTGTCATCTTTTAAAATAATCAAATATATACATATAAATTTTCTTATGAGCTACATACAGTACTATCATACGTATATTATACTTGAAAAAGCCTGGAGTGAGCATAATCTAAGCAAATAACTGTTCGTGTTTCATTTCAAAATGTAATAAATCGTTTACGAAAGTGGTAAACGACCTCGGGCGGGATATTTTCTACTGAGTGACAATGTAGCTTTCAATCGATTTATATTATTATGAAGAAGTTATGACATCTTTTGAGAGCAATTTACATATCTATGAAATATTTAAAATTTTTGTGTCTAATCTCAAACAAAAAGTATAAGCTAAAATCGGTAAACAAGGGAGCTAATAATTTGATAAAGATCAAACAAGTTAAAAAGCCTTGTTGTTTAAAAAGACTGTGCATCAATTAATTAAAATTGTACTTTCACCTCTCATTCGTTAATTGCAATAATTATTATACACATTATGATTTATATCTGTAAAAGTTAAAGCCATTTTGACGTATTCAATTTGAATCTCCTATATTTATACTCCAGTGTAAATTTATGTTGAACAAAATTAATGCTTAGGCAAAATGTAAAATTTAGATATAAAAATAAATACTCAATAGTGGCCGAATTTAAATATGCAAAGATGTATCAGACTTCTTGATATTTGTTATTTTTTTGTAACGGCCCGATTCAATTAAATATTTTTTCAAATCGTAAAATTATTAGAAGGTTACTTTTCGATTTTATTTATTTATAGCGAGTTTTTTCTCTTAACATCAATAAGCTTATGATCACAAATACATTTATTAGTTATAATTAAAAATTAAATTAAAATATAAGGTACGTAAAGAATGATTGAGTTTAAAATTATACTAAAATAGGCAAGAGTAATTGATAATATAAATTGATGTAATTAATGTTGATGATGGTGAATAATTAATCTATTAATCATTTAATAACTTTTTTAGATTATTATTAACTACAGAATGATATTTCAAGTTAAAATGTTTAAATTATACTTTCTATAAAATGAATAATTACTTAATGTTATATATTAAATGATACAGAAATCAATAAAACATATCGCAGTATTAAGTTAAAAAAAACTATATTTAAAGGCTTTAGCTGCAAAAATTATTCAGTTGAATTTTATCTCTTTTAAAAATGAATGGCTTTGGTGAATGTTAAACACGATATCTTGATTTATTATCCTCATAAGTCTTTTCAGTGCAAACGGTTTTAATGAAATTGTTGTGGTTTCATTTGTAAAGAGAGAGTAAAGAGACGGTGAATTTTAATTAATTACATACAAAAATTATTGGAAAAATAATTAAATTCAAATAAATAAAGTCGTTACATATAAAACAGCTCATGTATCTATGATAAAAACATCACTCTTTTTAACAACATTAAAACCTATATAAATAAATTAAATTGCAATGTCTGTATGTAACATTAAAATACCTGATTTGTAATGACTACATATGGTAGGCGGTAGAAAATGGAGATGAAAGCTATCTCACATTAATAAATGTACTATTTAATAACTATTACTTATTCTATACTGCCTCCGTAGCCTAGTGGTATGGGCGTGTGCTTTAGAAACCGGAGGTCGTGGGTTGGAATCCTGCGGGGACTCAACAAATTCATTGTTGTTTCCTAGTTGGTTAGGGCAATTTGGGCCGATCACCCAATTGTCTGAAAAGTAAGATGATCCATGCGTCGAATGGGCATGTAAATAGTCGGTTCACCCACCAACCCGCATTGGACCAGCGTGGTGGGATACGGTCCAAAAACCTCCTAATGGGGAGCGGTGTATTAGGGGAGGCCTATGTCCAGCAGTGGACTGTCACAGGCTGATGATGAATGAATGATGAATTATTCTATACAAATAACAGCACAATTAAAGTGATTAAGGTAGAATAACTTCTATATTAGATAGTATTAATTTGAACACTGAATGTATTTAAAAAATATTTTCATTTGAATATTTATGCGAAAATAGCACATGAGATTTGAATTGCAATTAAAAGTTTACGTTAACTGCCAGTTAGTATTAAATTACAGATATTAATTAACAACTATAATTTTTAATCACTACAGAGTTTACCAATTACAATAAATTTAAATTAGTTGAGCTTTTCACTTATGGAAATATGCCCGTTATAATTTTAATTTACTATCCATTCAATTATTAATTACTACATCAACCGATTGAAAACTATTAATTTAGTTTTAAAACCTAATGCGTTTAGAGGCTATCATGAAGTGGCTGTCACAGCGATGTAATAATGATGAATTATTCATTACAAATAACACAATTAGTGATTAAGTAGACATACACTTCTAAGATAGATTATTCAAATGTTTAATTAAAATATTTTATTTGAATATTTAAAGCCAGAAATAGCTACATAATTTGACTGCAAAAATATTTAGTACTGCGTTAGATTATTTCGATATTAATTAGAAACTATAATTTTAATCACTCAAGTTTCAATTCAGATATAATTTCAAATAGGACTATAGAATCAGCCGTTATACATTTATATTTATATCATTTATAAAACTACTAGAATGTGAATAAACCTAAATTAATATTTAAATTAAGCTTATGAAGGCTTGTACAATGCTATTCAGAATGTTAAATATTTTGACCATCATCTACCTTTAAGATTAGTCACAATGTGACATAAAGAAATGCCTCTAATAACACATCCATAGCTTTACAATAATCCATCACGCAAATAGGTCCAATGCGGGATTGTGGTAAGAACCGACATATTTTACTATAGCTCATCCGAATGAATGGAATATCTTATTTTCAACACATGGTATGGTACAAATTTGGCTGCTAGTACCATGATATTTTTACTATTCCTGTCATATTACTATCTTTTTAATGCAAAATCCTTGTGAAGTGGTTTAACACAAAAACAGTGTGTCGACCGGATGATTACTGCATTTGGTGATGAAGCCCCATCCAAAACCATAATTTATCGCAGGTTTGCTGAATATCAACGTTGACGTGTCAAGCTCAGTAATGATTCCCGTCAAGGTCGTCAAAAACTGCACTCACAGAATAAAACGTTGATGCTTTGCGTAAACAGATTGAGGAAGATTAACATGTGACATATAGCAAAATTTAGACAACTATTGACATTGGTATGAGTCAAATACAAATAGTCTGGCATGAACAATTAGGGGTAAAAAAGTTGTTTTCGGATGGATTCCGCATTCGCTCTGTGAAGAGTAAAAATGGCTCACGTTACTTGTTGCTGTATACAACATCATATCAGATGACGAATCCTGGATCTACACGTACGAATCCCTAACAAAAAACCAGTCACAAGTTTGGTTCTACAAAAATAAGTTTAAGCCAACAAAAAATGTTTGTTTACGGAGTGTTTCAAAAATAAATGGTGGCCACGTTTGTCCGAAAAACGGCCATATTGCGACTATTCCTCTTGAGGGACACGAAACGGTTAATGCAGAATTGTATGTTAGCATTTGTTTGCCACAGGTCGTTTCTGAACTCCGCACAGAGAACTGCAACCGCCGCATCATCCTTCATCAAGACAATGCGAGTTCTTACACCACGCACACCACGAAAGAGTTTTTAGACCACGAAAACATAGAATGATTAGACCATCCCCCGTGTAGCCCCGACCTGAACCCTAATGATTTCTATTCTTTCCTTAAAATAGAGAATAAATTGCGTTGTCAGAGATTTTTGTCACCTGAAGACGCTGTGGACGCCTACAATACGGCATTTTGGTGACCGAACCTTCCGAATGGAATGGTTGCTTCAAAGATTGGTTCCATCGTATCAAAAATGTGTCAAATTTCACGCAAATTAATTCGAAAGGCAATAAATACATTTTTAAAAAGTAATGTTGTGTCACTACCTTGATTCCCGAAATTTTTAGTGCCACCCTCGTTATAAACCATTATGAATGTTTATCCCCAAGCATCATTCTACAGATTTTAGGGATGTCGTATTGATGGTTGCCTGATTGCCGCTACTTTATTTCTTTATTATAACTCGAATCGAAAGCGTAAAGATGAGCAGTTCTCTCTCTGTAATGCTAATAATATGTCAACATTATTGACATATCACTCCATTCCATTCCCTTTCAACGAAGAATATAAACCGAAAAACCCTTTATCTCGTTTCCTGTTGTACATATTTCGGGAATCGTTCAGTTAATAAATTTATTTGCATTTCCCAGATATAATGAGCATTTATACTTTTCGATTGTAAATAGATATAAAATACCTTATCATGTGTAATTTTCTTTTAGAATAAATGACCTAATAAGTCATTTTTACTGCGTACATGCTAAGAGATAATACAGTTGTGTCTAAATTTTAAAGATTACTTTCTGGCCTAGGATTTGAATCCTATGGATGCATTTTGCTTATTTTTTAATTGGCGAGGACAATATAGACTTTCATTTTCCCTCTAATCGACTATGGTGAAGTGTGCTACGTTGTCCTGAGTGCAGATCAACTCAGTAAACTAGACCAACGACTAAATAATTGCATTTGATTTGTTTTTAAGCTTCGTAAATATGATCCCGTGTCTCCATATCGTGCACAATTACAGTGGGTACCCATTTGCCAACAATGTTCGTTACGGGCTCTCACTATTCATTATTCTTTTCTTGATTCTTCTTCCAATCTTATTTACTTTTCTTTGCATTTCTAGTGCCTTTGTGAAGTCAGTAACAAATCCGTTCGACTGACACATAACCATCTTCATCAATGTCCTAGTCACCAAACAACTTTAGCCACTCCTCTTTTTCTATTCAATTAATAATTATGGTGAATAAGCTTCCGATATTAGAATGGGTAAACTTTGCTTTGAGTTCAAAAGTTAAATTCGCTAATATCTGTTAAAACAAATTTAGGCAAGTAGAATAATTTATCTTATTTTAAGTATTTTATTTTTTAACACGAAAGAGCATATATTATTTACATTTATTTGTATTGAATAATTCCTATTTATATATTTTATATATATAAATAATACATACATTCAGAATACTATTTCTCATGTGGGTACTTAGAGAATCGATATTGACAGTATGTCTGTCCGAGATCGTGTATAAAAGACGGGTCTGAAATATAGAAAAAACAAAGATCCTCGTAAGCTGCTACCTGGAACGGAAATCTCCTTATATGTGATAAGTGTGGTACATCTTTGAAAGTTTTAATGTGTTGAGTTGTGTTTTAATGTGTATACACCGACACATCCGTACGAGACATCGTAACTGTTAGCTGGGTCACGTGAGCCATTTCAATGTTTTTAAGTATAAAAGAGATGTACAGTGTTGTCATTATTTTTCCAAAAAGATATATGTACAGTATTTCATATTTATGTATGGTTTGTATGTACATGGATATGTATAATATGTAAAGTTCTATTGTATAAACGCGATTAGCATCGGTCTGATACTCTTTTAACATTTTTTTGCTTTTAATTGTACTCTTACCTTACATTTTTTTGCACCACCCAAAGGTTTACTGGGGGAGAATACCTTTAGCATTAAGACGGCTTTTATACCCATTTTTCATTTATTGTGTACATAAAGTTTAAATAAATAAATATGGCGTAATAACCTAATCACCTAAAAAAATAACAGTCCATGCGTATATTTTGAACCAGAACCGAACGGATCACTGACGAAAATAAAAGAGAGATCAGGACCGAATTTTTACATGCCATTCCAATTCATTGATCATCTTCCTTCACAGATAATCGGGTAAAAAGCCAACTTTGCCTTAAGCAACGAGAAAATAACAATGAAACTTTTGTTGAGACATAGGGCTTTTACATTAGGCTCTTGAGAAAGCTAAAACAATAAACCTATAGAACCAGTTACTAAACGCAAA